>WBNH01008205.1:207664-297110 GCA_013401255.1 Urocolius indicus
CAGAAGAAGGAAGAAGCAGGAAAAAGATGGAGGAAAAGCCACCTCCTCTTCCGGCTTCTTCTTAAAAAATGATCATGGAGGCGTCTAATTGGCTCAGCCCCAGACGTGGGTCTGGCTCAGAGCTGGGGAGAGTTGCAAACAACTTCTTACAGGCGCCATCTTTACAGCCCCTTCTCCCTTACCAGAAAAGGTTGTCATGTCAAACCACGACATTCTACCCCAAACTGTGTAGTCATGTCTGTTCTTACCAGAAGTTTGGAGGTAGGTGTTTAGAAGCTCCTACTAATATGGAGTAAAAAAGATGAGGGAAAAAAGATTGTGGTTCTGGGATGGACTTAGTAGAAAACCTAGGAGCAGCTGAACTCTGAATAAAGGTTTAAGATGACCTTCTTTGAATTTCCAAAAATCATAGAATCATAGACTGGCAGAGTTGAAAGGGACCTCTAAGGATCATCTAGTCCAACCTTCCTGCAGAAGCAGGTCCACCTAGATCAGGTCACACAGGAATAGATCCAGGTGGGTTTGGAAAACCTCCAGAGAAGGAAATTTTACAACCTCCCTGGGCAGGCTGTGCCAGGGCTCCCTCACTCTCACAGTAAAATAGGTTTTCCTTATGTTTAAGTGGAACTTTTTGTGTTCTAGCTTCATCTCATTCCCCTTATCCTATTTCTAGATACAATAGGAATAAAAGATTGCTCCAGCCTCCTGACATCCACCATTTATATACTTATTAATGAGATTACCCCTCAGTCTCCTCTTATGCAGACTAAACAGCCCCAGTTCCCCTAGCCTTTCTTCATACAGAAAATGTTCCAGACCCCTGGTCATCTTGGTAGCCCTGCACTGGACTGTCTGCAGAAGTTCTCAAGTCCTCTTGAGTGGGGGAGCTCAGAACTGGACACAAGATTCCAGGTGAGACCTCACCAGGGCACAGTAGAGGGGGAGGAGAATCTTGCTTGACCTGCTGGCTACACTCTTCTTGATTCATCCCAGGATGCTATTGGCCTTCTTTGCCATGAGGGCACATTGCTGGCTCATGGTTAATTTATTGTCCACCAGCACTCCTAGGTCTCTCTCTGCAGAGCTGCTCTTCAACAGGTCACTTCCCAGCCTGTACCGGTGCAGGGGTTGTTCTAGATGCAAGACTCTGCACTTGTCCTTTTTGAACCTCATGAGATTCCTCTCTGCCCAACTCTCAAGCTGGTCGAGATCCTGCTGAATGGCAGCACAGCCTTCTGGGCAATCATCCAGTCATCCCAGTTTGGTGTCAGATGGTATAAAAAAGGCCACTGTTAATATAACTGTATAGATCTGTAAATACATTTATAGATGCTTAGGAGTGCATTTTAAATGCTTCCAGAATGTTGTCTTTTCCAAGAGCATTTTCCCACTCTGATCGTAGAGTGAGAACAGAGGGAAATGTATACCTATCATATTTAAATGATGATGATCAAATCCATGTGAATAAACATGAATTTGGAAGTAAGATATTTAACTTCAAATGTACAGCATAAAATTATTTTTGGTCTTTCAGAGACCATAAGTTTGCTGCAGTTGTTGGAAAAAATTTAGTTTGTGTGTTTTTTAAAGTATTGCAAATTTACCTAACAGCTAACCTAACTACTAAGAAAAGAGTCAAAAGAGCAGTAGTTCAGTAGCATTTTCTAGAGATCTGTATACAAGCACACACACTCTTTTGCATTGAGAAGCCTTGCAGAAAGACCAATGGTAACTACATAGATGACATCCTTAATAAAAATATACAAAGGATACTGAAAGTTAGATCAAAAATATAATCTGTAAAGTTATTTAGGCTTCTAATCATGGATCCCAAAGCAGTTCTGATAGGCTTTAGGTAGTCAAACAACTTGTGGATCTGAATTTGGGTTTTTGGTCACTGGATACCCAGTGTTGCAATTTAAGAGAATCATTCCTGCTTTCTCTCCCACTTGATTATTCCAGTTTTAATTGACTGTGAAATTTTATTTTCCTTGGACTGGCTAAGGGCAGCAGAGATTATTATTACTTTAGTATATCTTACTATCATCCATATTATTTAGTTACATTAATCAGTCATATACATTTTTATGTTGCCATTTCTGTGGTAACCTTCAGCTGATGAAAGCGCAACTGATGTACTGGCTTCTACTTCAGTCCTAAACAGGAAGACCTGCTTCAGTAGATTGGTAAGTAGGTACTGTCCATGAAGTAGCCATGTATATTTCAGTGAAGCAGATTTAGTGAGAATGGATAAAGTAATTTAGAATCTGTACTTTTGACTACTCAATGCTCAACACTTTGCAAAGTTACTCCAATATTTGTGCAAATACCCAAAGTAGCTTACAAAATCAGGAGCTGTTCTTTCAAATCTAGGAGACAGCCTGAGGAGTTTGTGAAATGTGGAGTCCGGAAGCCAGACAGATTTGCTTAGGGCGTGAAATGAATACTTGAAGCCATTCTCTGGTATTTTTCAGATTCTATGCTTTCATAAACTGTTCCATGAATGTTATGCAAACTGAGCTCTTTGCTCCCTTGTAATAAGTGGTCCATGCAAGATGCTGTAAGGTTTGATTACAGCAGACAGATATAGAGCTGAATCTGGAATTTTGAATAACAAGATTTTGGTGCTTAAATACCTTGGGGAAACCTGGGCTGATGCTTTTGAGTTAAACTATAGACATTACTGTCACAAGACTGTCACATGTAAACATAGGCTCCAACTCCAAATGTCAGCTCTCAAAATGTTGATTTTTTTAAGGCTTCACCTATGGACTTACTTTATTCATCACTGGCCCTGCATCTGCTTATTCCCAGCAATGTATCCATGGGGAGTGTGACATAGGGCTCAAAAAGAAGAGTAACAAATTCTGTAGTCATTGATTGTCTTCACAGGAGACAAAATAGAGCTTTCATTCTCCTTCTTAGACTATGTGGATCTAACAGTGGCTGTAATAGTTAATAACTCTTTAACTACTTGCCTACAGGATCAATTTTTTTTTGTACTCATGTTACACAGGTGTGCTCTTTCTTTATTGCTTGATGGGCGAGAAGCAGCCTCTGCCTTTTGCTTTCCCTTGCAACATTTGGCAGCTAGCTAACACAGTGGTGTCTTCATGGTGTCTGCCTTCAGCATTGCTTTCCTGTCCTCTCCTTCACCTCTTTATCCTCTTGTAGCAACATTAATCTAGTTTATCTACATTTAGTTGTGCATAATTTGTTAAAAATTAAAGAAAACATCTAAGCACAGTGAGATGACTGGAAGCAGAAATAGTTTGCATTGAGCTACAGAAATTCTTCTGTTCCTTTGCTCACAATTTTAATATTCTCATATCTGTGTTTCTAGTGAAGAGTGTATATATAGAGATGCAGGACAGGACTTCAAATGTGACAATCCTTGTCCTCAGGTCCTGGTTTGTTGGTTTTATTGTCGTGGGTTTTTTTGTGTTTTTTTTTTTTTTTAAATTATTTTTTGTTTGTTTGTTTGTTTTGTTGTTGTTTTTTTTCTAAGGAAAATGGCTTTCAAAAGACAATTCTACATATGTGACTTTAGTTTCTTCCATAGTCAGAGATTAGCAGCCTCCAAAGAGTGGTTGATGTTACCTGCAGTAGACATCCACTTTAGGATGAGAGGCATCCTCTGAAGGTGCCTGTCCTTCTCCACTGCTTCTAAAAGAAACCTAAGAAAGTAACTTCAGACTTGACATCTCTATTTCAAGCAACTTAAATTAGGCAAGAGGAAGAGAAAGAGCATTCTCCAACCCTTTTGGCACAGGGAGTGAGCTCCTGTTACTCCTGATGGAGCATCTGTGGGCTAAGTACTTTCACTCAGACCATTTCCTCAGAGAGCTGGCTTAAGTCACAGCCCACTGGCTTGCTGATTATAATACAGGTGCAGCAATGGGTTCACAGCCACACACCATCCTCCTAGGATAAAGCTGCAGTAATTGTTTGTGTTAATAAGGTTTTAAATTGCATGAGAAGGCACAAAAGGTGCCTGAGAACTGGAGATACAGAGATGAAAGAATAATGCAAATATGGTACTCTAATGATTGAATTTTACTTCTTGAAGCAGCCTTACCTCTTTGAATGGAACAGTAAAGAATAGGAATGATCATTTATGTTATACTTCAGTCTGCACTGGCTTTGTGAAGATCTCACTTTAAGATATAATCCTAAAGATGTTTTTTATTTATGTTATGGAGACTTATACAGGATGCTTTTCTCTTTTTGATCCTGATAGTTCAATGAGATTTAGCTGCTACACAGCAGATGCTTGCAGTGTTTGTATTTCTCTGCACTGGCACGTCTAATTTAAACAAAAGTAATTACACATGGTGCAAGAGGATGTCTAAAGAGAGACTGTGATGGAGAGAAAAATATTTCTACCTTTCTCACAGAATAAAGAGTTTGTGCTAGAGACATCTGGAAATGCATCTCATTGTACACCAGATTTATAGAATCAGAAAGATATCTGGCATACTGATTAATGGGAAAATGAGATATTAATTTTTTTAAGAATAGATGTTCAGAGATTTTTAGATTGCATTACTATATTCTTCTGTTTCCTTTTATATCCAGCAATAAAAAGACTGCCAGATACTGTAGATGTGCTTTGGTTGGGATGTTATTTCATCTGATGTCTTGAAGCTTAAGTAATTTATTTAGACACTGTGAATTAGCATCAAGCTAATCTCATTTCCTTAATCCACTGCTCACCGATGCAGCAACATTATATGGATCTAGGAGCTCTGCAGGTAAAGTATAAACCAGACACATTACTGATATTGAACAAATTGTTAGGAACTATAACTCTACATGTCAAATAGCACTCAACAAATAAGTATTTGCAATAAATATGTCAGTTTCCATAATTCTATAATTTTAAAGTCATTCAAACACATGTCCCTGCACAGCACTTTCATGTTTTACACTCAAAGCAGGATTTTTCATATTTTTCCATAATAGTGTTTTTTTTTTCCTTTTATTCTTAAACAGAAATGACGGAGATATATGCAATGTAGATAAACATAACTTAAGCATTGTGGTCAAGCCACTTACTAATATTTAGAATCATAGAATCGAGGAATCATAGAATCATAGAATGGTAGAGGTTGAAGGGGACCTTCAGAGATCATCTAGTCAAACCCCCCCTGCAGAAGCAGATTCACCTAAATCAGGTCACACAGGAATAGATCCAGGTGGATTTGGAAAACCTCCAGAGAAGGAGACTACACATCTTCCCTGGGCAGCCTGTGCCAGTGTTCCATCATCCTCACAGTAAAATAGCTTTTTCTTATGTTTAAATGGAACTTTTTGTGTTTCAGCTTCATCCCATTACCCCTCGTCCTGTTGCTAGATACAATAGAAAAAAGGGATGTCCCAGCCTCCTGACATCCACCATTTATATACTTATAAACATTAATAAGATTGCATCTCAGTCTCCTCTTATGCAGACTAAACAGCCCCAGTTCCCCTAGCTTTTCCTCATACAGAAGATGCTCCAGACCTCTGGTCATCATGGTAGCCCTGCACTGGACTGTCTGCAGAAATTTTCAAGTCCTCTTGAGCGGGGGAGCCCAGAACTGGACACAAGATTCCAGGTGAGACCTCACCAGGGCACAGTAGAGGGGGAGGAGAAACTTGCTTGACCTGCTGGCCACAGTCTTCCTGATGCATCCCAGGATGCCATTGGCCTTCTTTGCCATGAGGACACATTGCTGGCTTATGGTTAATTTATTGTCAATCAGCACTCCTAGGTCTCTCTGCAGAGCTGCTCTTCAGCAGTTCGACCCCAAGCCTGTCCTGGTGCATGGGGTTGTTCCTTCCAAGATGCAGGACTCTGCCCTTGTCATTGCTGAACCTCATGAGATTCCTCTCTGCCCAGCTCTCAAGCTGATCGAGATCCCGCTGAATGGCAGCACAGCCTTCTGGGGAATCAGCCAGTCCTCCCAGTTTGGTGCCATCAGGGAACTTCTGTCCCCTCATCCAGGTTGTTGATGAAGATGTTGAACAAGACTGGCCCCAGAACTGTTCCCTGAGGAACTGCACTGGCCACAGACCTCCAACTCGATTCTGTGCCATTGATCACCACTCTGTGCTCTGTCATTCAGACAGCTCTCGATTCGCCTCACTGTCCACATCCAATCCACACTGCCTGAGCTTTCTGATGAGGATGTTATGGGAGACAGTGTCAAAAGCCTTGCTGAAGCCTTGCATTCGCTGCTCTGCTCTCACCTAGCCAGCTGGTTATGTGCTCATAGAAGGGTATCAGGTTGGTCAAACAGGATTTCCCAGACAGGATTTTAGTAGGTCTCTCTTGTTTCCTCTATAAGTTTCTATTTTTCATACATTATCAGATAAAGTATTTCCCTCACTTTCCGTGGAAAATTATGGTGCAACAAAATTTTTGAATGCTGGGTAGATAGCTTTGCTTCCATGCTGACAAATCTAATGTGAGAACTTTGCTTAAATTCTGCTCTGTGATACAATAACACGAATCAACCAACACTGAAGTGATGAGGATCATTATTATACAGGATGTAGGAATTAAAAAAAAAAGATCTGATGTCAAAGAGAAAGGAATTTGTTCTATAATTACAGGACGAAAAGGTTTGAAAGCTAAACCTTTGATAATGGACAGCTTTCTGTAGCTCTTTCTGCTGTTACCTGAGGACACGTAGAGCACTGAGTGAGTGTTGTATATGAATGCAGGTATCTCGATTCTCACTCTTTCTTTCTTTCTGCATTTTTTGCACTACACTTCTAGCTGCCCAAACTGTGTCACTGCAGTTTGACTCATGAATGGAAAAAGGGAGGAGGGCAACCATCCGTATGTAACGTTTGTGGGAGGGAGAGATGGAGGTTGAGATGGTTCCAGGCAAAATCCATATAAAGTCTTGGGAAGCTTGGCCCAAATCAGATTTTGTGACTGTGGTATAGTTATTCATTTTCTGAAAATAAATTAAAAAAAAAATTCAAGATTTCCCATCAAAACTAGTATTTGTCAGCATAGTAAAAAAACCAGTTCTTCTAAGATGATGGTTACACTGAATTTTATGGAAAAGATCAGCCTATGATCAAAATGAGTCTCTGTTGAGGCAGAAAATTTTAAATTCACATTAATTTTTATGAGGATGAACTGGCTTTATTGTGCTTTCTGCTTTCTGCTAGGATTTCTCAGAGCTCTGTTTAAGGCAATGTACAACGCAGAACCCAGACTGACTGACATGGACGATGAGGGGTAACTTTTTTGCTGAGTCAGAGTTGTCATACACGCTTCATGTGTATCTAGTAATTTCTGGCAATTTCTCTTGTCATATTATACAGTCTGAGCTCCTGTAAACTTTAAACCTACTTTGACAGAGTACTTCATTACTCTCCTGTTCTTTGTTTCCTCTTTTCCTGGATCCTACTAACATGATCTGATGTTACCTAGTTCTTGAATTAGCTATGCTGTTTCATTTTTGGTGTGATATGTTCAAAACAGAGGATTGCACTATTCTAACTATCCTCCAGAGAATTCCACACTGACAGTGGGCCTGGCTTCAGTGAGCTTATGGCTATCCCAACCCTTGCATGTGTGGAGAGTGGACAAAGAGAGCAGTGAGAGGCTGGGAGGGTTACAGACCTTCACACTAGTGTGGAGTGCTTGCCCCTGGTCACATAAAGACACAGTCTTCTTGTATCCCTCACCAGTGCTCAGCCCTTAAAGCAAGTTTTCAGACATTTCCTTTGGAAGATCAACAGTCTGTTTAGCATCATCTCCACTTTTAGAAATTATGCAACAAAAATTTAGGTCTGTTACTTGCTTGCACAATGCCTAAGTGGACCCCTGAGATGACAAAAAGTAACATGAAGTTTTCAAGCCTTTTCATACTTCCATTTTGTATTGTATTTTGTTTGGTTAGAAATTTCTGATTTGTCTTGTGGATTTGCCTGCTGCTTTAGATTTCCTCTCCTTTCCCCTTGGTCGTTTTCCTCCAGGGGAGCCATTCCCATCCACATTTTCCTGCAGTGTTTCCTTTTGTTTCTTCATTTCCAGTAAAGAATTATGACTTACCACTGACATTGTGACTATATGACGTAGAAGTCCACTTACAAATGAGATCCAAGAGTACTTCTGGTCCTGCAGATGTTTAGATCAAAGGACAGGCTGTTGAAATATAACAGGGTAAGAGTATCCTTTGTATCGTGTGCAGCCATTTCATGTCTTTGCTCTGTCAATAACTCAGTGCTGCAAAAAAGTAAAGCTCCTGTAGGACCAGAAGTCAGAGTGGTCAGAGCCTACACGAGGTGGCAGTACTGGTATTACATTAGGATTCTTTTTTTTGGATTTTCTAGTTTCCAGAAAATTTCCCTGTAAATTAATTGATTCATGTCAGAAGTGGGCACGCTTGCAAACAAGTCCATCTGGTAAGTAGCTTACTATATTTCTATATAAATAAAGAAGATCATCCAACTTTTCCAAGGTCACCCCGCCTCTCAGATCACGAGAAAGTCTGTTGTCAATGCAGAAGAATTCAGATCTGTATGATGTTCCAAATGCATAGCTGAGCACATCCTGCCTGGCCAGACAATGATATGTAACTACAATGCCTCACGTCTTGAGGTAGAGTAAGCCAGACATTGTACAAAATGAGCACAGATTTGCTAGGCAATCTTGGTGAAGTCTTCCTCAGCTTCATGGAGATGTGGGCCACACTTCCGTTAGACTGAGTCCCAGAAAACAGGGCCTTAGGATGGAAATCACATGTGTTTTAAGCCTTCTACCACCAGAAGAAAAAAAAAACCAATTTAATCTCATATATAGCCCTATTGCCATAAAATGCTTTATCTATGGGGATAAAAAGCTCTGCATCAGAATCAAGTATTGTTATTACATTCAGTAAAGTCAATGAAGAAAAATGAAACAAGTATTCTAGTGCATTTTCTTCTGCCTCTTGCTGCTGTCTAAGATTTTGATGCCAAGTTGCTTTTCCCAGATGCGTTTTTTTCCTGCTGCTTTTTAAACAAATGAACCAACTGACAGTATAGCTCATATTCAGGGACACTGAAGCTCATGTTTCATCTAAAAATATCTTATATGTGTTTCAACCAGCAGTGAGAAATCCCATGCACTTACCATCCTTGTTTTACTCTTTTTCTCTGAAAAAAATAAAATAAAATGGCATTCCCAGGCAGATCACCCAAAGACAATTTTTTCCCCTGTGCTTAGGATTCTGCTGGTAGGATATACTGAGGAAGAGAGGAAAACATCTGGGCACAAAAAAAGTGGAAAGAAAGGGTGGCAGCTGGGGAGTCATCTAGGGGAGACATGCGAGATAACTCACCCCAGCAGCTCTGAAAACCAGCAACCTCCTCTGTTCTGTGAGACTCAGCTTCAAAGCACAGTGAGACAGGGGGTCATAATTGCACTGTTTTGTTGCAGAGGGAAGTATTGTGTGCCAGCCTACCTGCAAGTCATGTAAGATGGGACTCAACCATAAGAGCCTATCTGCTCTGCTGGGCTTCCCTGAGACTCCCTGATTCAACTCCATCCTATCTGTACTTCTCAGGGTATTCCACTTTGGAGAAGGACATTGTTACGGAGAACAAATAGTGCTGCTCATGGACCATTCAACTCAAACTATTGTAGACAGACTCTCGGTTACCCTGAGAATTTCCAACAGGAAAGCCCAGAGGCTGGTAACTTGCCAAAACCTCTTCCCAGGGCTGTGTTTCTGCAGCTGCAAACCAAGTCAGCCAACAGAAGTATGGTTCCCAGAGGAGGTGCTTGGGAACAAGACCATAAGTAGGGACATGCAGATGGGCCAGGGACAGTGCTGAGGCTCTGTGATTTGAGGATATGGCACATTGTCTCAGATATCTGTGCTTCCCACCTCCTGAATGTGATCCAAGGTTTTATGCTGCTTTTCCTATCTCCAGAACAGCTGTAGGATAGAGGCATGCAGATGTAAAAATGATGTACAGGCAAAGTCCCAAAGCTTTGGAGCTATTTGATGGCCAAATTTCCCCTGAAGTTAGTGAGATATGATCCTTTACATCCATTTCACAGTTTTGGCATAAGGACTTTTACAGTGAAGTAGAATTCAAAATAGAAAAAAAAAAAAGCTTTCATAACTCTTTTGAAAGATGGAGAGAAAAAAAAAATTAAAAATAACTAGGTGTGATCTTTATATTTTAAGGCTTCCTGGTGGGTGCAGAAAAAGCAAATGAAGTGGTGTAAGAGCAGACAGTTGATGTTCTGCATCTCAACATTGAGCTTGGCAAGGGCAGATACCCGTGCATTCACCTCAAGAGCTGCCACCTTACAAGAGAGGTTCTTGCTTGCACTATCAGCCTAAAAGACAAAGACCAAGCAAACAGTGAGACCTTCTCCTGCTCCTTTTCCATATCTTCCTCCTAAAACCAAGCCCTCTTCTTAAGCACAGTGACTGATTTATAGTCTTTGCTCTGAACTATAACCTGAATTAATTGGATCATAAACATTATTGTTAATTGAAAAGATAAAATTATCAGGTAGCTAGACTGGAAGGCAGAGAGCAGACACTGATTTCACACATTAAGGGTTTTTACAGAATCTGTGAGTGCAGCATATTTTACAGTTATATAGATTGCAGTCCCAAAGCCCTTTGCTAACCTGGGATGCAAACAGTCCTTGTTTACAGGACTTGGAACCAAGGTCCTGGCTGTGTGATAAAACAAGATTATTTCACCCTACCTCATATCTGCCATTCTTCTTGGGCAATATCTCAATTCAGTGTGATTAAATTGCAAAACTGTGGTTTGTTGAGGAACTATGTACTTAGAAGAAAATGCTGAAAGGATTGATTAAAATGGCTTTTCCTTTATGATTTGGTGACCACTTACTTCTCTCAGTCAAGAAAAGGCAGGTAACAACTTGTTTGGTTTGGTTTTTAATTTATATAATACTAATAAAAATGCTGAAGCAGCAGCCCAAGAAGGGGTAATGCATTATTCATACATCGTCTTAAACTCTTATGTGTTGCTCAGCCATTAAGGTCATCCAAAGATTCAACCAAACTATCTGTTTCCATTACTACTTTCACAGTAGAAAGATTCCTTGAGTTTGCAGTTACAAGTACACAAAGAAATTCTGCCTGTGGTGAAAAGAGAGTGGCTGGCAAACAAAAATTCCTAATTTTTTATCTTTTACTCTCCTCTACCTCATAGCAGACACTTTTGGTAGGTGGTGTGGGTAGATACTTTCCTTGAAGAGATTATCTCATCCCTAGTCCTTGTCTCTGTGATGACGAACAACAGAGCTGGCAAACACTGTAAATGAAAACATCCTCCTTTGCTAAATTAATGGCTCATGTAGAACTGCATGTATTGCTGACCCACAGGTGCCACTGAGCTCATGACTCTTCTCTTGGTGGAAAATCTGGGCAGGCTTCCAGCTGTGATTCTCCTGCTGACATTAGCCTTGCTAATCTGTCAACAGACACACAGCATTTCTCTTCAGCATGTTATCTTGCAGAATATAGCATGGCAGTGTTGTTTTTATTTTCCCTTCAAAACAATAGCCATTCTTAATTGTGTCTATGTCCTTAAAAGTACACTTCAAAAGAATCAGCAGATGCAAATCAGTCAGGATCAATATGAGAAACAGCCAACTACTTTGTTCTTAAAGCAAAGCAAAAGAAAATACGTAACAAGCAAATTTAAGCCTGAAACAATGTTGAGACTCGGCCATGCAAGTTAATTAGCAAATGTGAAATGTACATTGCTGAATCATGAGATCAGATTCGGCTTAATCACATGGAGAATACGTGATTTTTTAAGGTTGTTTTTTGAATAAAGAGCCGCCTGCACTGACAGTACCTGTTTTTTATATGAAAGTAGCAAAAATGTATGGAAAGAAAATTTCTTATTCCCTGAGCCTTAACAGCATGACCTGTTGCAGAGATACAATAGTGAGGTTACAGCAGCAGGAGTTCATGCTTCCTAATAGAGGCTATGCAACCCCTGTGGTCAGCCCAGCCTCTGGTGCATTGAGGATTACTTCCACCAGGAACAGCTGCCAAAGTGGGCCTTGTATTTGCCCACTTTTGTTGTGTGGGGACAACACATTTCTGACTGCTGTTTGTGCACTAACCACACCAAATGCTGCATGGTAAATTTGATAAATGGTTTGAACAGACTAATATGAGACTTTTCCTTGTTTTGAAAGACACCTTTTTTAGATTGAGAAGGAATTTGAATACAAGAAAATATTCATTATGAAAATGTCAACAATTTTATAGACTACTATAAACAAAGTATGCAGGAAACACTTTATTTTCCCTCAGAAATTAAAATGGTTCTTTTCTTTGAGGCACATTAAGGGTATTCAGATGTGAAAGACCTAATAATCCAGAATAGGGCAACAGTGGGATAAATTCAGCTGTGACAAGATGATTGCCTTTCGCCTGCATGTTGTAATAGGCAAATATAAATTGGTCAAGGTATGTAACTGGTTGATCACTGAAAAAACAGGTAAAAATACCTGAAATTGTTTTCCACTTAGAGCTGTAGCATACACAGTTTTTGCAGAGCTAAAGTGGTCTCCAGTGGGATAAATTCAGCTATGACAAGATGATTGCCTTTTGGTTGCATATTGCAATAGTTAAACATAAATTAGTCAAGGTATGCAACTGGTCAGTCACAAAAAACGTGTAAAAATAACTGAAATTGTTTTTCCACCTAGAGTAGGAAGGGTTTTTGCAAAGCTAAAGTGGTCTACACTTAGGTGATATGCTTTCAGTGTCATCAGCTTGGCAAATAATTGCAGCTTTTTCCAAGTTAAAGTATTAGAGTTCATATGTTTCCATTAATAGTCAGGATACTCTTTAGATTAAACCTGCTGTATGTTGGTGTTTTTATATAGGTGTCGATATGTGTGCTGTCTACCTAAGCTTCCTTACCAATCAATAGAATTTAGTCAGTACAGTCAATGGAGTTTTGAGAGTTCTTCAGGTGAACAAATGTTGCTTGCTTTGAGTCAGCTGAGTAGTTTTGGAGAATCCATTGACTGTGAGCTGGATTTAGTTGTCTAAATCCAGTTTGAGCATCTAATACAATTTGGGACTTGTGAAAATAATAATCTGTGACCTCCAGAAGGATAAATTCACAAGACCATGAATCTAACAGAGATCCTGTGTCACATCTGCCAGACTGACTGCCTTGGATACCAGATGACATGTCAGGTCATTGTGGACAGCTATGTTTAGGTATCTGTCTTAACTCCAATGATCACCATAGGAATTTAGACATATACCTCACATTATATACATAGCTACACATGTTCATTCACAGATAAGCATCTATGCATGTAACATAACATAACATAACATACAGAGGTGTAATTAACTATGTATAGCTATAAATGTAGATCTAAGTACAGGTGGAGGTGTATGTGTGTCTACATAGGCTTTTCTCTGTATATATTGTAGACATATGATATAATCATGAACATGTTTTCAAATCTATATGTACTTTTATGTGTAGCCATATATGATGATATGTGTAGATAGATATACTAGAATACATGTACATGCACAGATTAAATTTGTGTGTCTTGGTCCAGATCTGAATCTGAACATAAAGGCTTTTTTTTTTTTTGTTTTCATGAAAGCATCATTTCCCAAAAGGAACTTCTGTTAAACTAAGAAAATCCTGACTGATACCTCCTCTTTCCTCACTAGGTAGCAGGATAGAGCTATAAATTGTGGCCTAACAGCAAAAAGATTTTGAGCTACACTACTTTGAGGCTACTACTAAAGCAGTAATACCAGCTTGTATCAATTCATGTTTTCAAAGTTGGCAGACCAGCTCCTTGCTGCTCAGTTCCTTGTAGATCTATCAGACCTCTTTTCCTACTCTACACATTACTATGTTTTGTGTGTATTGAGAGTGGGAGGTCCAGTGGGACTCTATAGATTATATCTGTTATCATGATAGAAAGTGGGACTCAAAGACATTTTGAACCAAAATCTTCCATGAAGTCCACACAGCCAGCAATGATTGCAGCAGGGTTGCATGTGCACAGCAGACAGTTTCTTAGTGCTTGGTCAAGAGTTTTTCAAGAGAATTTCCTTCTATGATAAGATGACTCGCTTAGTGGGTGAAAGAAAGGCTGTGGATGTGGTCTGCCTGGACTTTAGTAAAGCCTTCAACACTGTTTCCCACAGCATTCTCCTGGAGAAGCTGGCTGCCTATGGCTTAGGCAGATGTACTCTTTGTTGGGTGGAAAACTGAATGCTCAGGTCCAGACAGTGGTGGTGAATGGAGTTAAATCCAGTTAACAGCTGTTGACACCAGTGGTGTTCTCTAGGGCTCAGTGCTGGAGCCTATTTTGTTTAACATCTTTATCAGTGATCTGGATGAGGGGATCAAGTGCACTTTCAGTAAGTTTGCTAATGACACAAAGCTGGGCAGGTATGTAGACATTCCTGAGGGCAGGAAGGCTCTTCAAAGGGACCTGGACATGCTGGATCCATGGGCAAAGGCCAATTGTATGATGTTCAAGAAGGCCAGGTGTCAGGTTCTGCACTTGGGTCACAACAACCCCATGCAATGCTACAGGCTTGGGGCAGAGTGTCTGAAAAGCTGTCTTGCAGAAAAGAACCTGGGTGTGTAGACTGATGGCCAGCTGAACTTGAGCCAACAGCATGCCCAGGTGGCCAAGAAGGCCAATAGCATCCTGGCCTGTATCAGAAATAGTGTGATCAGCAGGACCAAGGGTGTAATTGTCCCCCTGTACTCGACACTGGTGAAGCTGCACTTTGAATATTGTGTTCAGTTCTGGATTCTTCACAAGAAGGACACTGAGCTCCTGGAGTGTGTTCAGTGATGGGCAATGAAGCTGGTGAATGGTCTGGAGCACAAGTTATATTAGGAGTGGCTGAGAGAACTGGAGGTGTTTAGTCTGGAGAAGTGGAGGTTGAGAGGAGACATGATCACTCTCTGCAACTACTAGAAAGAAGATTGTAGCAAGGTGGGAGTCATCTCCCAAGTACAAGTGATAGAACAAGAGGAAAAAGCCTCTCGCTTTACCACGAGAGGAAGAACTTTTTCACTGAGAGGGTTGTTAATCACTGGAACAGGCTGCCCAGGAAAGTGGTAGAGTCTCCATCCAATGAGATATATTACAGCCACATAGATGAGGTGCTCAGGGACATGGTTTAGTGATGGGCTTGGCAGTATTAGGTTAGTGGTTGGACTTGATGATCTTCAAGGTCTAAAACATCTGTATTATACTATGATTCTGTCTAAAGCTTCCTCCTTCCTTCTTGTTGAGAAAGTATAGTGACCAGAGATAGGAAGGTGACAACATGTCCTCTACAGGGTAAATACTAGGTAGTAACTCCAGTGATCCTCAAGAAAACAAGTCATAAGTTCTGAGTGAGGAAAGGTAATTATAATTAATAAGTTTATGCAGGGATAGATCACCTGTTCTGTATAGATATTCATAGTCTTCTCCTTTTCACTTCCTCTTGGTAATGTAGTCTTTTTCTGTTATTTTGTTTTCACAGTTTTTATATACAAACATCTTAACCCCTCTTATAACTATTTTCACATGAGAGTATTGCTACTCTGTCAACCCAGAGCTCATTTGTTCCCTAATGATCAATCTTGGTTCCAGTGTGAATAAATGAGGTACATCATTTACTCTTTTCAGGAGTGCTAACTTTGGTGATTGTATTTACTTTTAGTAATGAGCTTTAATTACTTTAACAATTATGATGGATTTGACTGAATTTCCACTTATTGCACACATCTGTACTGGTGGGACTTCACATACTCTCTGATCTCTGCTCAGGGCTTCCTAGAACGTGATAACAGCTGTAGCCCATTAGTTTATAAAGCAGTAAGCAAGCAGACATGCTCCAGATTTACACGAGTAGTAGCTCTATCCCTTCATGTTAAGTGGAGACTTAGACATCCTGGATCTTGCCTTGTTTCTCACCTAATGTAATAGTTTAATCACTTGACATGAACAATCTGCTCACTACATGGCTTGCTTTGGATTTGTATGAGAGACTCTGTCAACATTGCTTTCTGAGCAGAGATGTCTGGGCTTCTATTTATTGATGGTTCCTTAAAGTGGTTGCCCCATAAAGAGAGTGCTACAGCCAGAGATCTATTTTCTCATTTAATTGCGTGTGGTTGTCCATAGTTCAGGTGTTAGGAAGTTGAAGCTCATCGTAAGATGTAGTTATGTTGCCTTCTTTAAGGTATTGTTTAAAACTGTGACAAATGCTTAATAAAAATCCCACCAATGTTGTTATTTGCAACTATTTTCTTTGTGTACATGTGTCATGGTTTCACCTCACAGAGCAACTGAGCACCATGCAGTTGCTCCCTACAGTGGGACAGGGAGTAAAATAGGGAAAAAAAGTAAAACTTGTGAGTTGAGATAAGAATAGTTTAATAATGAAAAATAAATAAAGTATAATAATAACATTATTAATAGTAACAATAATAATAATAATTATTGTTATTACAGTTATGAACAACAAATATAACAAGGAGAGAGATAAATAAAATCTAAGGAAAACAATAACAAAAAACCCCAAATGATGCAAAATGCAATTTCTCACCACCCACTGNTCACAGTTTTTATATACAAACATCTTAACCCCTCTTATAACTATTTTCACATGAGAGTATTGCTACTCTGTCAACCCAGAGCTCATTTGTTCCCTAATGATCAATCTTGGTTCCAGTGTGAATAAATGAGGTACATCATTTACTCTTTTCAGGAGTGCTAACTTTGGTGATTGTATTTACTTTTAGTAATGAGCTTTAATTACTTTAACAATTATGATGGATTTGACTGAATTTCCACTTATTGCACACATCTGTACTGGTGGGACTTCACATACTCTCTGATCTCTGCTCAGGGCTTCCTAGAACGTGATAACAGCTGTAGCCCATTAGTTTATAAAGCAGTAAGCAAGCAGACATGCTCCAGATTTACACCAGTAGTAGCTCTATCCCTTCATGTTAAGTGGAGACTTAGACATCCTGGATCTTGCCTTGTTTCTCACCTAATGTAATAGTTTAATCACTTGACATGAACAATCTGCTCACTACATGGCTTGCTTTGGATTTGTATGAGAGACTCTGTCAACATTGCTTTCTGAGCAGAGATGTCTGGGCTTCTATTTATTGATGGTTCCTTAAAGTGGTTGCCCCATAAAGAGAGTGCTACAGCCAGAGATCTATTTTCTCATTTAATTGCGTGTGGTTGTCCATAGTTCAGGTGTTAGGAAGTTGAAGCTCATCGTAAGATGTAGTTATGTTGCCTTCTTTAAGGTATTGTTTAAAACTGTGACAAATGCTTAATAAAAATCCCACCAATGTTGTTATTTGCAACTATTTTCTTTGTGTACATGTGTCATGGTTTCACCTCACAGAGCAACTGAGCACCATGCAGTTGCTCCCTACAGTGGGACAGGGAGTAAAATAGGGAAAAAAAGTAAAACTTGTGAGTTGAGATAAGAATAGTTTAATAATGAAAAATAAATAAAGTATAATAATAACATTATTAATAGTAACAATAATAATAATAATTATTGTTATTACAGTTATGAACAACAAATATAACAAGGAGAGAGATAAATAAAATCTAAGGAAAACAATAACAAAAAACCCCAAATGATGCAAAATGCAATTTCTCACCACCCACTGACTGATGTCTGAGTAGCAATCCACCCGTCCCCACCAACTCCCTCCATTTTGTATACGGGGCATGGCATTCTATGGCATGGAGTAGTCCTTTGGCTATTTTGTGTAGGCTGTCCTGGCCATGCTCCCTCCCAGCTTCTTGTGTAACCTCAGCCTATTTGCTGGTGGAATGTGAGGAGTACAAAAGGCCTTGATGCTGTGCAAGCACTGCTCAGCAGTAACCAAAACATTTTTGTGTTATCAACAGTTTCCAGCATCATTCCAAAATGTATCCCTGTACCATCTATTAGGAAACTAAAACATCATAAACTAGATAAAGGAATGATTATGTTTCAAAGCCATACACTCAGCTCTTAGAGAATGCCAGAACTGAAGGTGGCTGTTCAGCCTTCTGCCTCTGGAGACATTTCTCCTGCCTTATTCTCCAGTCTCCAGGTCTGTGCCTGCCCTCTGTGATTGATGATCTTCTATATCCTAAATCCTATGTCTTGGATCATCTTCAATGTCTCTGGGAATCACTGAACTCATAGGAGTAGCACCAGATTTCTTAGCCCCTTCTTGATTGTTATGCTCCTCGACAGTCCTTGACAACTAAGAGAGTAATTATATGGTAGTCCTATCTAGTCACAAGCTGCAGCATCCCAGATTTTTTCAAATGCAGGGCATGCTTGATGTGGACAGAAGAGATTTCAGAATTTCTGGGATAAAGTTCCACTGGGATTTTCCAGTTTGCTTCTGCCCTTCTAGGAATGGTGTGAAGATATATATGCAGCTTTGATCTTTTCAGGAGCAGCATTGGTTCCTTCAGCACACCACAAATGTGTTGCATGCTTCTGAACTACTTTTGGCTGAGCTAGTTTGGACAATGGGGACAATTTTAATGGAAAGTGACATGAACTGGTCCTTTTGTAGAGGGAATGTCTTTCAGAGGGAAAGGGACAGAAAAGGAAAGGGAAATGAAAGCAGAGTTTTGCTTTGGTATCCAGAATCCATTACAGAAACCAGAAAAATAATAACTATTGGCTTCCCTGCCATCTCTAACAGCTCAAAAAATTAACAAGCATCCCTTTGAGGTGAATAAAGATTAAATGTAAGCATAAACAGACTGACTGAAACCCTGTCTCTCCTCTTTCTTCCCCACTCTGCACGTAACCAGTCATTCCTAGGCGAGAGCCAGAAGGGCCAGGTGTCCTCTCCCTCCTGCCACTGCCATGAAATTTCAGGATGCCTTTCAGGGCTTTCCTGTAGCTTTGCAACTGTGTTTTATAGTTTGTGAGAGGAACTGGCTAGATAACATGCTTTGGCTCCTCGGGCAGCAATTCCTTCAACAGAATTACTAGCAAAAATGAAGATTTCTTGAGTGAAAATAGCACACACAAGTAGGTTACATTTCTGCAAACTGTAAATAGGGACCAATCATTCATGCGAAGACTCCTTCCAGTGTCAGTCTCTCTTCCCCTACTTTCTGGAGAGAACTGATAGGGAGAGGAAATAGTTTGTGCTATAAATAAATTTGCACAGAATAGTTAACTAATTGTGGTAACTGTCACAGAGCTAGTCAAAGATGGATTTTCAGAGGAGGGATCGCTTATATTTTTAGTATTATGAACAAGGTTTTTTCTTTGGTAACTGAAGAAAACCAAGTAGGGAAAACTTCAGTTAAGACTGACCAGAATGTACACAATAAAAAAACCTCAAAATAATAATAATAAAAATTTAAAACCCCTTACCTCAAAAGAGCTGAAACTGCTTCATTTTTATTGTTAGAAGTACTAGAATAATATCCTGGAGTCAATTCACAAACCTGCTGGAGGAAAGTATGTAGCCTCCTTCACAATTCCTGGAAATCTCATCCATGGTAAGAGAAATTGGTCCCAATCAAGTCTTCCACTCATTTGCCTGAGGCTATGGTTTGACATGACAGTGTGTTCAGTGGCAATACCACATATGTTCCTACTGCTTTGACTGCTCCAGCAGTTGATCTGTGCCAATTTGTACAGTCACACTGTGATCTGAATAAAGGATGGCTCTTGGAGAAAAATGACTTGGCAAAAAAAGGTACCTGGTTGTTTTTTTTCCCCTGGTACAAATGGGTTTATTACAGTGGTTCATGGCACACCTAGATGAAGATACAGTAAGAAATACAGAAGAGCTTTTATTTGTTTATTTATTTATGGTAATTAATACTTTATATTTCCAACTCTGATCAAAAATACCTTTTTCTATACTTTTCTAGATCTATTTCTATATCTTTTTCTATATTTTCTGTATTATTTTTCACTCTAAGAGAATATTGTGTGAATGAAAATCATCCACTGACAGTCAGATAGATAGAGCCTTATATTCATGGCAGGAGAGGTAATTGAAATAATGGTTTCCTACTATCTTCATATTTGCTTACAGTTTTAGACAAAACCCGCAGAAGCCTAGTACGCCACTATTGCAAAAAGCAGCCTCTTCTATCAGAAGACGCTCTTCTTTAAAGGCAAACAAATGCCTGATTTTTGTAAGGAAATCCTGCAGACCTCAAGCTGTTACTGGGGTGGTTCATCTCGACAGCAAAGTGACTTTCTCCCTAAGGACTCTTGAGCAGGAATCTGTGTACTGTACAAAAAGACTTGCTGGGCAATGATGTCCTGTTCTGTAGTGTAGAGAGACTCCAGTTTTAAATGAAAGATGACAGAGGTGAATCTTAAGCTACCAGCTATTCAAATATTTATAAAAGGAGAGGAAGCTGAAGTTTTTGAGAGATTTCTATCAGAAGAGTAAGAAAGAATAACTGTTGCTATGAGATTTAGAACATCTTTAATTCTACAGCTGTCCAAATCAGCACTGAAGTGCTTTTGAAACTTGTATCTTTATGTTTCCTCTCTTTTCCAAATGGCCACAGACCATCAAAAAGATTGAAGCCATTTAGTTTTAACATCTGAACCTCCCAATAGTTAATTATGAGTTAAAAAATTTTACCGATTGATTTGACATGGCTTGGGAGGCACACTTAAATTCAACTGATGCCCAACATTTTTGCAGTTGTACTGGAACAGGAATCTGGAAAAACAAAACAAAACATGTGGCAGTTAGAAAGGACATATCATTTGTTTTATTTCAGAGAATCAAAGGGGAGGTTTCCCTCTGGAATTCGCCATCTAAATTCCCCTCCCTTCCCACTCCCGTCAATACTCCTAAAACATAACTCTGATATTAGATTAACAAAATTTGAAACATTTTGTTCAGGGAAATTTATGCTGCCTATGGTTATGCTTTTACTCTAGAATCAAAAGAGGATTTGAATAAGAATTAGTCATGATCAGCAAACTATAAAAAATTTCTCTGAAACACCTTAACTTCTGAACTGTTATTCCACGTATAGTTGGCATTCACACACATGGCTGGTAGTCAGAATATATAGAGATAATTGATCTTCCATATGCACCCTCTACAGTTACAGGGATCGAGTGCATTCCTTTGTCTTATGCAGAAGACATCCAATTCAGAAATAACTTTTGTCTAATATCTTTCTTTCCCACTTTATTTTTTATGTTGTTTTTCATTCTCATGGTGATTTTACACTGCTTTATCTTTACTGACTTTGGAAGAGATACATTTGAGTGATACAGGTGTGATTAACTGTCAATGAAGCCCACTACAGATAATTAACTGTCGTATATTGTTATAATATTTTCTTTTAAATTTATTTGAGATTTTTTTCCTTCTGGTTCCCTAGACTGTGTTCCATCTGCTCCAGGATAGGAAGTAGAAAGGGTAGCTATTTACTTTTCATATTTTAAAGGCATATAGAGGATAAAGAATGTTAGCTGGACCCCACCATAATAAGGCTTTTTTTTTAATATACATTTCTCCCTGTTATACTCTGGATTGATGAGACATAATTATTGTGGCCAAGGACAAGACTACTTGGGAGTTCAACAAGCCATTAAAAAGAGACTGAGAAAGCATGAAAGTGGACTAGAGATTTATCTGAGGCATGGACATCATTCCCCCAAATCCCTTTTGAGCATACTGACCGCTTGTGGGCGACCTGAAGCCTCATGCAGGCTTTCTGTAGGCAGCAGCCATGAGATGCAGGCTCAGTGTCAAAAGTCCTTCAACCCCTTTCCTTGGTATTTCGTGTCCCCTGGGGCAGCCTCTTATACCAGGCAGTTGCTCACCAGGATTTTCAAGACAGACCAATTTCAAATGCATATAAGTAGGCTGAAAAGCCGTCCTGTTTGTCCCTAAAGCTGACCTGAGTACCTCAAGTATTTTCATGTTAACTCCCTTTGCTCAACTGCATCATGCATTTGTGTAAGAAAACATCTTTAAAGGTGTCTCAAAAGCCAATTTGACCAACAAGAGGCATGCAACTCATGACTGACCTTGGAAACTTTGAGGCATTGTGAAAAGCGTGTGAAAACAGCTTGGAAGAGGATGATGCCTGTTGACTTCAGGGCGTTGCTGAGAAAATTGCAAGACTTTTGTCTTTGACTCAGTAACAAACATCAGCTTCATTGAGTGTGTTTTAAAGTGCATTGGCCTGAACAAAAAGAAAGGGAAGATCCTGAAAGACAAAGCTCTGAGAGTTGATTTTGGCATTCTTTTCATACATTAGAAGGAGATATAAAGCATTCTAAAATATCTCCTGCATGTTGGTTTCCTTCACTTGATTTACAGGCTGTGACAGAAAATCCATTTCTGTTCCTGTAGATGCTAAATTCATTACCTTGCCACAGAATTCAGAATCTCCACTTCTCCTTGAACTTCAGCTTGTTGCTATGGTAACCAGTGCCAGACAATATATTTTTCTTCCCACTATTTTCCATTGCCAGAGTTGCATATTACAGCAAAAATAGTATCATTTTGCATTATTAAAAAAAAAAAAAAAAACAATCAAAACAATCCAACAACCAACCCACAACACAAAAATTACTGTACTTTATTACAGGGATTCCCCCTACACTGTGACTTGAGGCCATATATTATATATGCAGCATTAATCTGACTAATCTCAATTCACTCAAAATCTTTATAAACTAATAGGGCATGTTTTCCTTATAGCTGTATTCAAAAAGCTTTTTTTTTCTTCTCTTCTTCTTTCAAACCTTCCCACAGGACATTTTAGGTCAAAGAGAATACTTTTGAGATGTTCACGAAGAATGTATTTTTCTTCAATGCATGGCTGGTCGTTCTTCCCTGTTTCAGATGTTGCTTTCACTTTCAGTTGTTGGAATTATTCAGGGATTAACCTTGCTAATAAAAGTCCATGTTGTTTTGAACTCATTTCTCTCTGAAGTCTTGCTAAAATTCCAAATTGATTTCTGAGGGGAGTGTCTTTTCTTTGCTGTAAGAAATCCAAGGAATGTCAGGAGGATGAAAATGAAATCAGTCAATAGGCTGCCTTTGCTCTCCTGAATGAGATGTAAAGCTTCCAAAATAAGGCAAGTACTGCAAGGCAGGCATTGAACACTGCTCCCTTGGTATAACATGGGAGGCTGGGCAGTGGGTGAACTGAATTTTCTAAGTGGTTGACAGTGCCCTGGCCAGAAGTAAGTTTAATAGGTATTCAAGACCAATGAAGTTGGGAGTAATTTAGTAGTAATGGTTATGTAAAATGCTTTTGAAATGACCATGAAGATTACATTTTTCTTCAATAAATAACTGATCATTCTTCCTTGTTTTAGATGTTGCTCTTTACTTTCAGTTCATTAACTAAAAAGATATCTGTCCATATATATAAAGCTCTGTTCAGCCTTCCCTATGTATATTCTTTATTTAGATTGAAAGTTTTTAACACCTGAGGGTACTAAATCCCATGAGCCTGTGAATTGTAAAGATATTTACACTGCAAAATTTCAACTAATGCTACTCTTAAGTAGAAATTCTCAGTAAATAGATTTTTTTGTGCTCTTCACATAAAGCATGGAATCATATTACTCTACATCTACCTTTCCACATGTCTTCCATGAGTATTTAATCTTTCACTTGGTTTTACTGCGCTGTTATTACTATAGTGCACAAGGGAGATATGGCTCCTAATAAATTGACTTTCTTGACAGCTCTCAGAGATGAAAGCATTCTGGTGTCTAGGCTTGTGAGATATGTCATCTAAGTGACTTAAAAGCTCAAATTGTACAAGACTAGTCATCCAATCAGAGAAGCTCCTGGATGAATTTACAGTGTCTTTAGCTTTTTGTGATGCACATCTAGAACACAGGGATTCCGTGACTGTAGTTACAGCTATGAGTACTCAGTAATTCTGCAGATCTAACCCTTTAACAAAGTCTAATTAGCAGCACAGCTCTGATTCATTCTCAGAACATGATCCATCAAATGCATTAACTCAGATAGGAGTCCTCTAGGAAAGCTGTAAGTGAATCATGTACTTAAATTTCTTATTAAAATGCGCTAATTAAAAGACTGGTGTATGCCATTTAGTTTTGGAGTTTCCTGTTTTTCTGAGTACTTACATATGAACCTGTAACATTAGTTCTTTCTTAATGGTTATCTCCATTTTTTTTTCCCCAACTAGTATGTTTAATCCATCTTTCCCGATGTTGTTAACCATTCTCATTTAGTTATGCTATTCTGTTTTTTTGCTGTCTGCAGAGATCTGCATCCTATGTTTTGTTATCCTTCCTCTGAGGATAAACCATAGAAGTCTTCTGTCTCTGTATGATGCTATATTCTGCTAGACATGCAGTGGGCTTGTTCCCAGCACATTTTCTCCACCCAGCACTTTCTGCTACAGTAAAACACCTTGCTCCTCTAGGGCAAGGTCTGGATAAGCAGTGATAGCATAGAAAAGATAAGATGGAATATTTCTCATCTGATACTTGATGTCCAAAAGTTTTCAAAGCTGGAGCAAACACACCCTTGGCAGTAAGTGGGGAAATACTTCAAGTCCATCTGGACACATTCCTATGTGACCTGATCTAGCTGGGGCCTGCTTCTGCAGGGTATTTGGACTAGATGATATCTAAAGGTCCCTTCTAACCCCTACTGTTCTATGATTCTGTGAAATACTGTCCTTCAGATTGCCTTTTTATCTAAGATCTGAAGGTAAGGTGAAAAAGCAATGAAGTCTCTACTTTATGTTTATCACATATTTATCATTTAGAGCTAACCAAGAGCATCACTTTTTTCTCCATGAGGCACAAGAGACTTCCTTCAGGGCAGATTTAGTACCTTACATAATTGTGCCCAGATTACTTCATCTTGGCCCTCTCTTACCTTTCGTTGCTCTATACTGATGCAAATATGGGATCCTGCCATTTTTGCTCATAGTCATTTGTGTGAATGTTTGTCTATAAAATGAAATTTATAAACTTTCCTGAAAAGAGACAGCATCTAAGGCCTTTCTAGCAATTACGTTCCACTATCACTTATACTGCTCATTTTTATTCAATAACTATGCTTAAATGGAATGTATCAGAGTTTGACACTGTACAAATAAATACCACAGAGAGCAGCACATCTGGTTTCAATAACAACAGTGATAATTTCCAATATTTGTTTTCATAATGAAGGACCACAGTCCAACAGCATTACTGGTGAGAAGAGCACTGAAAGTGAGAAGAGCATTTAATTTATTACACATACAAAAACTCTGTTGAAAGAACTTTATTAAGGTTGTAAAGTCAAACACTTGAGATTTGGGAAATGCTAGAATTAAGGTGGTCTGTGGAACTTTAATTTGACCTCATCAATGTATGATGACATCTCAAGACAGTCTTTAGTTACATTAATATATATGATTTCTCTTTAAGACATCCACCTCAGTCAGTGAACAGAAAGTGTAAGTCACCCATTTAAGGAACAGCTATGCTTCTCGTGTCTGGCATGTGATGCTTTTACTTTGTACTGTAAAACCTTGCTCTGAAGGAAAAATGGTTCATTTCCTCCCAGGGAGTTTTCCCTTGCTCATCACTACTGCAACTGCACTTTGTGGCACCTTTTTTTCAGAAATATGTGTCTGTGTTAGTGATCAGCGAGGCCCTGCCGGACTGCCTCTCATGCATGGAAGAGGGAGTGCCAAGGGCCTGATGTTCACACTATAGTGCTTTTGCTGCGTCCTGGTTGTGCATTTGGAGCACGCATGAGCAGTTGGAGTGCATTAGGTAGAGGCGCCTGCAGAACAAAATCCATTTTAATTGTATCCAAAGAAATACTACCGGTGTGCCTCAGGAATGCTCAGGAATACAAACTGAAGCACGGTGAGTGGGGGTGACTGAGAGATTCACTTCAAAAACACTGCAGATCAGACCAAGGAGGCTTTGGTAGGCACAGCCTGTGAGAAGACCATCTGTTTTACAGATGGAGGAACCGCACACACAGAGGTCAAAGCAAAAATCATCCACTAATTTTGGGTGCTGAATATGAAAGACCAGGAATTTAGTCTCTTCAGGCTTACCACTTCTAGCAGTCCCTGCTCTAATCCTCTCTCTGACAACGCCTTGCTGCAGTCACAGACCCAGTGGACCTGATATTTTCCTGTTTTAGCATTTCATCCCTGTTGTAATTCTAGCTGACCCCTCACTGCATGCTATAATCATAAGTATGACAGTAAGTCACATAATCTACTTCTGTATTAGAAAAGCTACACACAGCCAGGGCGAGGGTCATAGCACAGCTTGCTTCCACATGGCTTAATTTTCTCCCTTCCTCACAGCATTCCCAGAAAGCCTCAACCATATTGCTTACTCCGTACATACTCTTGTCCATGTTATCCTCCAAGATGTGATGGGGCAGCTATTCTTGTTGGGGCTATTTTCTCAGCTTTGGCATGGATAATCATGCAGCTGCTATAGAACAGAGACTATAACTCTTTTCTTCCCTTACCAACATCACGTGTCCCATATGGGGAGTATGAGCTCATATTTTTTTCCATGTCCACAGAGCTTGAAATAAATCCAGCTGTATATAGACAGGAAATTCCAGTACTTGGTATTTCCATTTCCTTAAAACATTCTATTTGTTTTATCTGCATTTAATTTCATCTGAGAGTTGAGGCTGACAAGTTGCTGATCTGTAAACTTTGCCTGATTTCATCCCCGGAGGACCATGAACTTTCTGTATGAAGGACAGGCACACGCTCATAAATATCCACGCAGCTTACACCTTCCTCATTACACAATGTGGAAATCAGGATTTTCTTGTCCAACTCTCCTACACAGATCACACTGGCACCCATAAAAGTGGAAGAAAACTACTTTATTACAACTTAATCATCTCATTTGCTGCCACTCTGCCCCAGAACAGTAGCATGTGTAATACTGCTTTGAATATGAACTTGACATTGGCCAGTCAATCTAATTTTCCAAATATCCAGTATGAAGTATATTGATGTTTAATGGGTCAGAATCACCTATCCTAAACCAAGAAACAAGTAGCACATCTTATTAAATTACATTACTTCAGCTGTATTGAGCTGCTTTTAAAGTCAAATATCATAATGCCAAAATAATGCCTAATATGAGGTTTGTAGAAGCACTTCCTTGTCCTGAACTCTGTGGAAGATGTTCAAGTTAATGAAAATCTTGCTAGTGTGCAAACCATAGTGAAAAACTACAATATATGTATTTTTCATAGTGGATCATTATGTCAAAAATATAACCTTGTTCAAAACTTAGCTATTGCTATTATCTATCACTTGTTATAAATACTGCAGTCATGTTTGGTTTTCCTTGTTAGATTGAATCTATTTCTGTCTTTAGGTTATTACTCCTCCAGAATCATGCCTATCACATTCCTGATTGGTTTTAATTATCTTTCTTATATTCTCTTTCTCAATATGCTTTTTTTTTCCAGGTGTTTTGAATTGTTTTATGTTGATGGCAAAGGGTCTTGGTAAGGGCATGTTTGTTGAAAGGTGTTGCTCGAATCAATTATAGGGTAGACTTGGTATTGCTTTTATAGCAATTGCACTTGATTGTTTTAATTTCTTGGCAGAAAGAAATAATTAACAACTATCTTGAACATCATACTGTGTATATGTGTGTGAGCTTGGTGAAAGGATGATTAGGTTTATGAGCCTGCTTTGATATCCCTTAGACAAGACCTTTAATTGCTTTGGAAAGAAAGCTTGCATATATGCTAACAGTAACAAAGAAGTAACAGATTGTTCAGAACTGTTGTTTTGAGAAAGATATGTATGAAAGAGTCTGTAGAGAAGTTTAAAAACTTGGGCTAGTTCCCAATCTAATGTGAATCTGTGTGGTGTGATTGACTTAGTCAGAATTTACTAAGATTTACTTAGTAAATCTTATATGACCCAGATGGCATTATTTCCTCGTATTTTTCTCTCTGTTTTTGTTGATTTTACTGCAGTTGAGTCTACTGATTAGCCTTTCCAAGCAAGCAGACCTGGCAGAAATCAGGCAGGTGAAAAAGTATTACCGCAGCTGAGTGCATTTGAATTTATTCTGCAGGTTAAGATGAAGACATAGAGCAAATGCAGACCACTAACACAGGGATCAGTGAAGACTTAATATTTTGTTTTCTGGTGGTTTTCTCTAAGCCCTACTCTTTGCCTTTTTCATCATATAGGAAAGGAAACTCTTTCCTTTCCTTTCCTTCCCTTCCCTTCCCTCTCCCTTTCCCTTTCCCTTCCTCTCCCCTCCTCTCCTTCCCTTTCCTTCCCTTCCCTTCCCTCTCCCTTTCCCTTTCCCTTCCTCTCCCCTCCTCTCCTTCCCTTTCCTTCCCTTCCCTTCCCTCTCCCTTTCCCTTTCCCTTCCTCTCCCCTCCTCTCCTTCCCTTTCCTTTCCCTTCCCTTTTCCCTTTCCTTTCTCTTTCCATAATTTCATAAAGAAGACCCATAAATTCCCCTTGACTACTGTTTAGCACATCTTCAGAAGCTGATAATCTCAGTGCCACATAAGCAAAGAGCAAGAAATTCATGGTGAGGACCTTCTGGAGCTCTAAGTGCCAGAATATTTTTATGAAAAAAAAAAAAAAAAGTCGCTGTGTTATACTGTGGGTTTAATGCTTCCTATTATCAACTTTCTCTTTTCTTAAAATAACTGCCCTTAGTACTTTTGGCTGCCTGCTTTTTATTTTCTCATATTTCTGATTTCAAGAAGTACAGTAGCAAGGAAACCTGAAATTTTTCACCAAACTGCATTCTAGGACTGAGTTCAGACAGCTTACTTTAGGTGCTTAGTTCAGGTGTCTTCATGTTGAAAAGAGGCATTCAGCTTTGAAGCTGAATACTCCAGGATACTCCAGACTGATGATTGTGCTCATCAGAGTGATAGGACAGGGTAGCTACATTTCTCTGGAGCTCATGAAATTGAAATAGAATTTGCATGATTCCCACCAAACAGGGTGGAGGGTGCTGAGTTTCATGGAAGGGTAGGAGTTTGCCTGTTGGGTTTATATTTCTTTTAAGTAGTTATGGGAAAAGCACAAGGTCCTTCCATGCCTCATCGCTCAGTCATGAGAAAAGCACAAGATCTCTCCCTGCCACATCACTCAGGCATGAGAGGGCTTTGGCAGGAATGAGGCAACCTAACAACTCAGACAAGGCTGCCTTTATGCACTTGCAGGTGTCTAAGCTGAGGTATGCAGGGAATTTCATAGGCCCGCCTGGATCTTGTTTTTAGTCACATATCAAATGTTTGCTTTGCCTACTTAGCACATATAATACCAAAAACATGCAAAACATGCAAGCAATTACAGTCTGAATAGAAGAATATCACCTTTTAAAACACATTAATAAGGTTTTAAAAATGATTAGTAATAAAATTCTCAAAAATAAAATTAGATGGAATTCATTAGTCTACAATATAACCTTTAATCTTTTAAAGACTGACATAAACTTATAACCTGGATTATTTAAATGATCATACAATACCAAAATGTTTATATGGGCATTTATACAACTAAATTTTAGACCTATTGTGCTTTTCAGTATGATCTAATGTTTGGTACACAGAAGCTGTTGTTAGGACTCCTGGGCTCCGTTCTGCCAGGATTTACAACTGATGAGATGCTATTTTCTGTGCTCCTTGGCTAGTGCATAACTGTACTTGTTAGGAGTTGTTTTTGTGATCTAAAATTTAGCATTTGGAATGATCATATGCAAAGTAAACCTTTTATTTAATTAAACACCACAGGAAATTGCATGTAACAAGATCAGCATGTAATTCTCACTACAGAAATGTCATTGCTTTATAGCCACTGTGATTTTTCAGACTTACTCAAAGAACCAAATCGTGACACCTTTGCTTGTGCTGAGCAGAATCTTTGCAAGCATCCCTGTGGAGCAGGTTTTAACGTTCATGGATGGTATCCTAAGATTTAGGCTTGTACAACAGTATGTGAAATTTGGAGTTGAGTTTATAAGGCTGATAAAAACAAACAAACAAACAGACTTAACCACTTCAAGCAGCTGTTGCCCTGTTATAATATATGCATACATTGAAAAATATGCTTTATTTAAAATCTTTACTTTGGACTGACATGAGGCGCGTGTAATCTACAATCACTGTGTTTGCTACAGAGTAATGCTGTGATTTTTGACCTAGCTTTAAGCGAAGTAGGCTAAGGATAGAATCAATCAACCTCCATAGTATAAACCTTGGGCAAGAAGCTAAATTAAGAGTATCTTGTGTATCTGGACTTTATATAGCTGTCACTTCTTTGCTATGTAGTCATTATCTTAGCTATTTGGCCATCATTTGTACTTAAATCGTTCATATTGGTCCATCAGTACAAAAGTGCTGTAGTATTGCCTCTGTATTGACAAGACTTGGCCTCTAATAATAGAATCATAGAATGTTAGGGGTTGGAAGGGACCCTGAGAGATCATCTAGTCCAATTCCCATGCAGAAGCAGGTCAACCTAGATAATGCTAAGGTTATCACAAAGAGATTAAGAAATACCTACAAATGGTGATGTTGGTGGAGACACACTATGAGTAAAATAAATTGGTACAATTTTGCCATTAAATGCTTCAAGTCCAATGGAAGTTTTCTCCCTTACATAGCTTTCTGGAAAGCAGAGATATTACATAGCAAATTCACACTGGAAGGCAAGCTAGCATGAAGAATGAAGACAGGAGTTTTGGTATAAAGGTTTACAAACTGCAAATAAAAGCACTCAGATGACAGAAAACAAATGAGCAGGTTTGCTGAACAGTGAAGAGGGGGCAGGGCATGCATTCATGAATATGGTTTAAGATTCAGCAGCCAGGGTCTAAGTCATTGCAAGCTTAAGAAAAAAAATCTTGGATCAGTGACTGTCGAATTCCAGATGGTAAGTGAAACGTATTTAGATAGCACAGTGCTCAAGTCCTAGAGCACACAGAAAATGGAGTCAGGCCCACTAGGGCTTCAAGAAAGAAATGGAAGTTATGTGAGAAAGTCAGGATCACTGTTAAAATTCAGAGTTATAACCCCAATGGTTCTCAAAACAGGGACACTAGCAATGAGGGCAGGAAAATAAGCTCATAGAGAATCTTGAGTTCAACTCCTTTAGGCTGCTGGTTTTGTGACATCTCTGGATTATACATAAGATTATTGCATGTTTAAACCCTGTTACAGCAATGCTGGAAAACACAGCAGTGAGCTCCTCACTAAGCACACTGGAAGGCTCTGTTTTGGCTGCAACATACTTTGTTTTATCTTTATTTATAGTTTGTCTTGTTTAAAGTTATTTTTGTTTGTTGGTATGTCTCCTCTCCAGCCTTGAGTCTGACAATAACAAGGATATTTGCTAATTAGATGCCAGCCTGATATGATCCAAGTGAATTTATAAGGGCAGGTAGAAATATTAGCTTTGAGAAGTGCAGAGAGCCATTGTTCACTCCAGGGAAGTGCTAACCTGAGGCCTAATTAAGGAAAATTAATGACTAACAAGGTGTTTTACTGCTTGCTGGAACAGCTTAAGAAACTGGGTGAAGTATGATCATCATATGATTAAATTTCCACTTTAATGTGAACAACAAAATCCTTGTACAGGGGAGATGATTGAAAATAACTTCATTAAAATACACATTTGCTCTGAAACTCAGTGATTCTGTCTCAGATTTTCAGAAGGGCCAGTGTGGCTAGCAATGTGGTTTTTCCAAATGAGCTAGGAAGTTTGGAGGTGTTACAATACCCTAGTGCACATTGTACCTTTTATTAATGCTACTGCCTTACAGAACAGTGCGCAGTCTCTTCCTGACATCACACAGGTTCAGCCCGTGTTGGCAGCTGGTGTCTGAAATGCATCTTTTGTCTTTCTCCCTTCCAAGTTTGCTGGGGAGGTCCCTGAGGCCGTGTCCTTGCTGGCTGGCTGCCCATACTGCTCCCTACACCCTGGGAGTGAATAGTAGCAGTTTCCACATGCGACGAAGGAGGGAGGATGGCCCCGCAGCTGACGCAGGAGGAAGCCGCTTTCTGCTCCTGGGGCCTCCTTTGATGGCTGGTTGGGGAGCAAGTCAAAGGGGAGGGGGACGGAACGGGACAGAGAAAGGATGGGAAGACTTATGTGCCACTTTTGTCTTTGCAAATCTCAGTCTCAGATGATGTGCTGCTTTTTTTTGAATTACAAAGATGCAACAATGGATATAGATCCTCCTCGCTTTCAGTAGCCATCTTTTCTGGATGAAAACCTTCTCTTACTGTACCCCAGAAGGCAATCTAGCAAGTTTTGGAAATTTTAGCACACTGAAAAATGCATAAGAACAACGTATATTTTCCCAAAGCTGCTTTTCACACCATGCGCTGCCAAAAATATTTTGCCTTCATACCTGCAAAAATGAAGATTTTGAGTGTAACTGGGAATTCTCCCCCTCCCCCTGGCTTTATGGATGCAGTATTTCACTTGCAGCAACGGCTCATCCTCTGCATGGGAGCCTCCATCACATTTTCGCTTTGTGCCAATGTATCCCCCATGGAGTGAGTTTATAGCAACCAACAATGAATGGAGAGGATTGAAGCAGATGTAAATAAAGGGGTAGTGAACATTTTTAGCTCAAAACAATAAACAGTGATCACTTGGTTTCTAAGCAGGCTGAATGGCAGAGTGTTGTCGGTATATATAGTGTTTTTGCTGTACAACAGACTCTGACTAATTCCCGTCTCCTTGATCATCGCTAATAAAATGTAATTAAAATGCGTTAATTGCCAAAACTAAGTCCCTCACTTACAAATGATGGGTGTTTCTTTCTGCTCCTTGTGAGTTACTTTGTATGCTGATTCTCTCAAGGATAGTCAGTGTGTGAAATATTTCAGACTGATATTATATTTTATATTTTAAATACATGCAGATGTATTCAATATAGGTTGTCCATATGTGATGCATTAAATATGAGTATACAGAAAGAGGCTTTTATAATCTCACACTATATTTCCATTATGTATGATGATGTATTATTTATTCATATGCCAGCTTCTACATACATGTGTGGAGAAGCAAATTTGTATACGTTCTATGTTTCACACAGTAACAAGCATCCACAAAGACATGATTTGAGTGTAAGTGGATAGCTATTAAACATTTTTTAATATTCTCTTAGTAACAACCTTTTCTTATTGATCACATCACAAACATGAAACACTTATTCAGCATAAAATGTTTCTGCTTTCTGCAGAAGCTGACATCATTTTTTTTAATCCTTCTTTCTTCAAATCCTCTGACCTCCCTTGGGAAGGCTTTTATACATGTTCAGTATGCTCACACAACTATTTCTACCAACACTGTTACCATAGAAACCAAGTGATTTTTTTTTTTTTTTCCCCTCCTCCTCTGTTAAGGTTTGGACCTAGTGCCAGACCTCTCTACTGTTAGCAATAATATTATTTCAATATTTGGACAGATCTTTTAGGAAAAAAAAAATCTGTTGTTTACATTTTCAAGTTGTGGTACTTTATTTCAGGATACAAATTTTCAGGTATTAACATCAACAAATTGATTCACTTACTTCAAAGAGCTAGGCAGCTCTCTCTTTTGCAATATTTAGACCATGGTGTTTTGTAAGAAACACGCCAGAATAGGTTATTAAATTTACACTTCAACTAAGTACATGAATGAAGGAATTTATCTAAGAGGTCAGTGGATTGTCTCAGATTTTCTTTTTTAAAAAAAAAATCTTTAATATACATGATAATGTCTTGATTGTGCCTAATCACAAAGAGAGACATACAATTAATTACTATATAATTTACAAGTTATTGATTGGCATCACTTGTAGTGCTCACATTAACAGCTTCCTCATATAAATTTTTAAGTATTTTAATTCTCATGTTGATTTTTTAATGAATTTATGCTCAGTTAGATCCACAACATAACATATTAATTTTTTAACTGTTTTATTTAGTCTGAATAAATCATTTCAATTAACATAAATTAGAGAACACAACTTTTTGTTGAATTGTCTGATATATTTTAAGTCTAATTGGACCTAAATAAAAAATGTATATATATTAGGTCGTATTTACACTGCAGCACAAATATATATGTCCACTTGATAATTTTTAGCTACGGTTAGTTTATGGAAAATACTATACTTAAGAGCAGAATCACAGTTACATTTTCCGGAAATTCAATCTGCTTCTAACATACACCTTAGCTTTTGGATGCAAATATCACATTACACCAGCAAAATACAGCAGAAGGAAGAACTAAAATTATTTGAAAGTGTGTTTTTGTCTTGTCAGGCAAGCACTGGACTTGTGGACCCATGTCCAAAGCAATCAAATCTCTTGTAACATAATTGTCGAGTGCAACGCCATCAGAGTGATCTTTGGTTGTCTTCCTTCTCTGTAATATCTGCTCATTGTAAGAAATAATTATAATCACACAAACATGGAAAATAAATTGTAGCACGTTTCAAGTGCATTTTTTCTTCAGTGACAGAAGAGGGAGTAGTTCTTCCTTCTCACCGGCTGAGAGACACACTTGGGCCCCATCCCCCCTGCCTATGCCCCTCTTGCCAAATGCAAACCTGCTCGATCATAATCCAGACATGGCTGGGTTTTACCGTGGGGGCAAGCGGCAAGACAGTTTGGGGTCGAGGGTGGATGGGTAACGGACCACCCACTTTGTCTCTGGAGAAACAAAACAAATTCTTTTTCAGTTGCCACTTTCCCTAAGGATATAGTTAGATATCGGGGTCTTTTGTGCTCTACTGTATAGTTTTGTTTATAACAATGCTTTTTTGTTGTTGTTGTTGTTTTTTAACCCACCTCATCACGTTACAAAGAAGCTATGGCGGTGTGTAGTCAACTGTAGTGAATGTGTGCATTCTCCAGGCCTTGTTTTTGTGAGACTTTGTCTCACTGTTGTTCCCACTCTGAGTCAAGCACAAACCACGCACGTCTGAATAACGAGGCCCTATCTGCCTGTTGTAATCCTGGGTTGTTACAGTCTAGGGGCCAGCCATGCTGTCACCGTCACAAATTGATTTAACCATCAATTGCAGTGGTCATTAAAGCTGCTAGAAGTCCCAGCCAAGCTGATGAATTGCAGCTGAATGTGAAATGAGCCTCCAAGCCCGTTTCCCACCATCTCATATCAAAGCCTATTGTGTCCCTGCAAAGTAAAGGGTCGGAGGTTCAGCCTGGAGTTCAACAATGGGCTCAGTCAGAAGATAGAGCCCCCTTCGCCCCAGCATTCCCAATTACAGTTTTCTTTCCATACCTTATTGTGTAGCATTTGCATCCAACTAATACGTTGAATTATTGACATACCCCAGTGTCAATGGAGCTTTTGAAAGGTTTATCCCCCCAATATATGGAATCCCAAGCATCTGGTGGCTCCCCAGTAATGACAATGAAACAATTCCCTGGTTTTCCTCCTCCAGCAATGTAATCGACTGATCTGAGCTGAATGACTATCTTTACTCAGCAGAGATTAGCTGCTTCCAGGCCTCACACACAAAAAATTGAGTCTGCTTCTGGAAGTCCTTTTCCTTCAGATGTTTTGTTCCTTGTACTTGCTTGACTACTCATTTTTATATAGCACTTAAATCTGCTAGTCTTTTGCTTAGTGGCTGTAAGTAATAGGGAAAAAAAGAATAATAAAAAAGATCTAACGTAGTCCACTCTTTTATTTTCCTGCTGTGCTTGCATGAGTGATACAGTCTTCTTGCTTTTTTTGTTTTTTATGAAGGCACACACAGTAGGCACTATCAGATGAAATCAGGTCCCTTCTGTTCAGGGGGATAACATTTGCATGCTGGGCACACACAGGCTGGCTTTGCTCGTGTGCTCTGTCTCATGCTGTCTCATGAAGAGTGCTGTCCCTGTGGGTGAGGGACATTGGGGTGCAGGTGATGAAATGAGTGCAAGGTAAGATACTGCAGCTGTGATTGCATAAGTGCAAAGTCCAGGAGGGCTTCTGCTATGCACACAGATAAAACACATTGTGGGAGAGAGTGGGGATAAACTCAGTAAAGAAAGTCCAGATTATCTCAATGTATTAATAATGAGCCAGTTGCAGTTTTAGGCCTGTATTTCCCTAGATTGTATTTACTATAGACTAAACATCTCCACTAAATCTGCATGAAGATTCTTTTAGCAAAGAAGACCAAAACCACTGGCGTGTGGTACTCAGTGGCTTCCATGGAGGTCATCAGATGCCTCATATTGAAATCTTCATTGTGCAAAGAATGAAACAATCAATGAATAAATGGAAACACTTTTAATTTAAAAGTTTCTTTAAATCTGATGATACCACAGAAGAACAGTGTTTCTGCTGATCTCTTGGATCTTTCTGAGCTCTAGATTTTTTCACTGCATACAGCAGTGGAAAGTAATATCACTTCTGGTTTTATTTTTTTTTGCCTTAAGTGTTCCAAGCAAAGCATCTGAAAAGCCCATCAATTAATACTGGCAACAAGTTATCTCCGTAAGAAATTGGACTGAATGATTAAGAGATTAAGAAACAGAGCAGCACTCTGTCCGATTAATGGCCCCTGGTAGTGATTTCATATCTCCTGAGATTTAAATCTGGGATTAAAAAAAAAAATAAACTGCCTACTCTCCACTGTGACAAGCCCAATAATTTTCACAGTTCTTTAGAAAACAGAAAACCAGCTCCAAATGGACACTAGCACAACAACAGAAGATACCTCTAAATTTGCAACACTTATATTCAAATCATCTATTTTTTTTTTCCACAGAACAGGCAAGAATGCCACCCACCTGATAATGTGAAACTATTTAATGATAATTCGCTTTTTCTTTTCTCTCAGGCTTCTTTACTTATTCAAGTAAATATTCATTGGTCAGGCTCTCACAAACTTGCCCTCTGCCCTAATCACTAAGCCAGAAAGCAAGGCATAGTTTTTGGCAAAAAAAAATATAAGAACAGCCTCAGTCTGCCTATGCGACCTGAGTGCCAATTTTCAGGGACAGGATGATAGAAGGTTAAAAACTGCATCTGACAGCTTTTAATTATGCTGTTTTCTGTGCATATGGAAAGTGTTTAACTTCTGCAGTGCAAAGCCTGTATAATATGTGGAGGAAAATACAGATTATGGTCCATCTACTCATTTTATCCAAACTTGAGTAATACTGATGGGTACAAGTGAATCATCTCATAACTTTAGCTACTTATTTAGTTCTGAGACAAAATTATACTCTGCTGAGTTATTGCAAATATTTCTCTATATGGTTTCTACTGGGAAGAATTCAGTGGTTTGCAGCCCTGGTCATGTAATTGTCACAGTTTATACAAGTCCTGAAATGTTATAGTCAGTGTTCATATAAACAATCGTAGCATGTTATCATTGTTCAGTTCCAATGGAGCAAAGCTACATCAAGATGTAACTTTAGGGGTAATAAAGTTCCCTTCAGCTCAACTGACAAAACTATCTCTGTGTTAACTCCTACACAAATCAAGATTAAGAAAACCACAAATTTATGAGACTCAAAGCTTGCTCTTTTAGGACTTGGAAGGTTGACCACTGCATGGTTACTTGATGGATCCTGACCCTGTAACATTTATAACAGTTCTTGAAAACGCAATTGCATCCTTGTGAACTGTTGAGATAAAAAGAAATCAAGACAACTTCCACTTTGGTGGAGGATAAACATGTTTATATTATATATCTGCTTTCTACTGAAAGAAAGCAATCTTGTCCTAACAAAATTTATGTTCATAGATCTTGACAAGATTGGGTTCACTGATAGATGAAAATACCTTTTACCCTATGGGACTGAGTCCTTCAAGGCCGCTAAAAACATTGATTTTCTTTGCAATATTCACCTGCTGTAGGGAACACACTAAACTGCCCACAGAGAGCAATTTTTTTTGGAGCACTGGAGCAGAGCAAATTCTCTTCCCTACAGGTTAATGTCCTGGGGCCTCCAAGCATTCTCCTCTAACATAAACCCAGGTTTTCCTGATGCCTCTGATGGTACTGGTACTTATCAAGAGCCAGGGTGAGTGCAGGCAACTACCTAAGCACATCCTACTTAGCTAGCTGGTATGTGCATCGTGGCTTATGTTCACATGCTAATAGTCCTTACCTGAGCTGCCCTTTCTCCTCGCTAGTAACTTTTGCAACACTTGAAGAACCCTGCAGACCTTTCCCCTTTCACATGTGATTGAAGTGAGTTAAAAAGGGCACAAACTGAAACACAGGAGGTTCCTTCTGAGGATGAGGCAATTAATCTTTTTCACTGTGAAAGTGACCAAGCATAGGCACAGGTTACTCAGAGAGGTGATAGAGTCTCCATCATTGGAGATATTCAAAAGCCACTGGGACATGGTCCTTGGAAATCATCTCCAGGTTATCCTGCTTAAGCACGTGGTTTGAACCGATGATATCCAGGAGTCTTTTCTCTGTGAATTCTGTCACTGTTCTGTGATTCTGTAAAAGTTTTAAGTTATTAGCAGAATAGTCTCACAAGCAAACATACACTTCATCTAAACAATTATATGTCTTCTTGTCTTATGACAAGCAAGATCAAAACTCAGAAGGCTGCCACAGAAGAGTTGTTGGGATACTAAAAGTAGTTTCAGAAGTATTGAAATGTAGATATTTTGAATTTATGTTTGCAAGGAAAGATATTTTGATAGTGTTTCTTTCTAGCTGTACGGTAGTGAAAATGCTTGCTTACATTATTAACTTGTATATGATTAACTTACTAACTTTTTGCAGTAAACATTTTCTGACCTATATGTCGTAGTTTAGCCCTGGCTGGGTGCCAAGTGCCCATCAAGTTGTAATATCACTTCCCTTCCTAACTTGGAGAGGACAGAGAAAAAAAAATACAATGAGCGGTTTGTGTGTCAAGATGACTCATAATTAATATCAGGGGCAAAACAGACTTAACTTGGGGAGAAAAAGGTTTGATTTTAATAAACTATAAAAACAAGGAGATGAAAAATAATTCTGAATCTCAAAGCTTCTCTCCCGCCACCCCCCCATCCCTCCTCTAGGACTCTCCTTCTCTCACCATCAGCAGCTCAGAGGAGGGGGGTATGGGATTTATGGTCAGTTCATTAGAGATGGACTTTGCAGCTGCTGCTTCTCAGGGGGAGGCCTCATCACACTTCCCACAGCTACACTGTGGGGTCCCTCCCCACGAGAGACAGTCCCTCAAAAACTTCTACAACATGGGTCCTTCTCAGAGGCTACCATTCCTCACAAATTGCTCTAGCATGGGGCCTCACACAGGGGCAGCTCCTCACACCCTGCCCCAACATGGGTCATCCACCACAAGAACAGTCTTTCAGGTACCGACTGCTCCAGCCTGAGTCCCTCACAGGATCACAAGTCCTGACAATTGCTCGGATGTGGGATCCTCTTTCCCCATGAGCTCCCAAGTCTTGCCAGGAACTTGCTCCAGCATGAGCTTCCCATAGAGTCATAGTCTTCTTCAGGTTAATTGTACCATATTGTACCAAATAATATATTTGCCATTTGCGGTAAATAAGATATTAATAGCAGTAATAATCACAGAATCTTAAAACTTTTAAATGAGAAGTGAAACTTTTTGACATTAATTGTAGGTGAAGCAAATTCTTGAACCATTCACAATTCACTCAGTCAAAGAATATGCAATAAATGACAATTACAATGTAAGATTTCCCTTGTCTTCCATGCCTTCCAGAGTATGACAATCAGTTGATAGTATATGAAACATTTGCAAGAATTTTTCTTTTCTTGTTTTCAGTTGTGTATTGTTTTCTCCTGAAACTAGGAGACAGCTCACTAGCTTTCAAAATCTACTTACAATGCAAACATGGTAATTGGTTTTGCAAAGTTGTAACAGAAAGTATTCATGTTTCACTAAAAAACATGGGCTCTGCTCTGATTGCTTACCTAAAATAATGCACGTTGTCTGTGGTTCTGTGAGTATCTGAAACTAACCTATCTACAAGATTTTATTGGATGTGTCTGAACCGGTTGCTAAAGCCCTTTTGGTTTTTTTCCTTACTAAGTGCTTGTGGCTTTAGAAGTGCATAATGGCTTTGATAAACAGAAGAAGAACCTCAGCCAGTGAAGTTCAATGCACTGGACTTCTCAAAGCCACACATTCCCTGTGGTCAGTGACAGTAGACAACATAATTTGTCTGCAGCACATGCTCTTTTGTGTGTGGGGACACTTGCCTCACCCTGTGCATAAACAAATCCAACAGGTAAAGAACTTTGTTAACTTCAACAAAATATAAGTAAGTAATCTATGTGGCTGACTTTTTGTTTTGAGCCTGGTTTATATATCACTTTTAAAGGTTCAACTACCATTATGCTCCAGTGCCCATATTTTTTATTATATTTGTTTATGATGAATTTATTTCATATAGTTTTTCTGTAGCAATGCTGGTTTGTAACATTTTTACATGTAATGCTGGTGCTCAGATGTTTTTAATTTCTTTCTTTTTCCCTACTTACTGCTGTAGACATAGAGAAAGTAATGCTTCAATGGGAAGAAGAAATTATTGTTTCAGTTTGAAATCCATTAAATGAAATTATCAATCCACTGTAAGCAGCACATAAATAAAAGTCAGGGTCAGTATACCTGAGGCTACCCATTTGCTGTTAAGAAAAATGGCATGTTTCCTTCTGGAGACAAGTCAGAAAGGCCTGCATAAATCAGCTGCTTCCATATATGCTCAAATCAAATCTTACTTTTTTAGGGTTCTTCCCCAACAGAGATTGCAAATGACATTTGTTCTGGAGTTCATGGAAGGAAAAAATACACTAATATCTCATATTTCTCTCTAAAATATCAAAATGAAACCATGCTCTTTCAACCTTTCATCCAGCTTTTCTGCTCCAGATACACAATCAAGTTCTGCATCCTCCTTTCTTTCAGATGCATTCCCAAGGGACATATGGACAAGGCTTCCCAGGCTATCATAATGCAGAGAGGTACCACTCAACCCCCATCCTTAAATGTGTGCTCAGACATATATCTTGTTTTCTGTTCCTGTTGTGTTTCATGTGAATCCTAGGTAGCCATTGAAAGATTTTTCCAAATGCATGTTCTTGTTATGGATGTGATGCAAAGCCTGTAGAAGGCCTTGCAGGCACTCCCACTGATATTCATGGTCCTCTGCCATCTACTGCGTCAGAGAAGCCATCCATGTTCACTGCTGCTTCTTTTCCAGGAAATATTGAAGTAATTTAGTGCTTGTATTAAAAATCATCAAATGTAATTAAAATGGTGTATCCAGGTTGCCAAAAATGTATTACATGGCTAGCTATAAAAGTAGGTGTCAGACACAGCAAACAAGATTGCTATGTTCCAGGTTTGCAATGTTGCTATTTCCTCATCTCTTCAAGGAAACCAATATTAGGCTTTAATAAATTAATATGATAGTAAAAATGTCAGACCCAATTGGTTCCTAAATGTATTACTTGCCTAGAGACAGGTTAAACGATACAGTCACTGACAACATTCTGCCCATTGAATGTAGTAGTTGTGGGGTGTTTGATGTTCCTGTTAACTACTGGAGAAGGGCTTATTATTTTGAATTTCATTAGGCATCCACTGCTTTTCAGCAAGTCACTTGGATGTTTCTGAAAAAAAAGTCACACACTCTCGTTCTTTTGGAAAGAAAAAGATCCCAAATGTGTGTTTTGTAAGAATACAGCTAATTAAATTACATAGTAATAAAAACAAATAAATAAAACTTAATCCAGACTTAGACTAAATAGAAGTGCTAAGATTGAGTTTCCATCTGGAAGAAAATTCTTCTGGCATTAGCTTAGAGCAAAAGTTAATCTATCCCATGGTTTCTGTTTAACTTAGAAAACCACGAGAGATATGTGGAAACACACAAGGGAAACTGTCAGAAAGGCCACTGTAGACTACTAATGGGCTAAATGTCCCTGATGTCTCCTTATAGCCCATGGAGAAAGCAAGATTTCTCCAGAGAATGAGTCAGAGTGGGTACTGTAGGATCTGATGCTTTATTTGGAGAATCCACTCTCATCTCAGGGACTGTAGGAAGGGGGAGTAGAGTTAACCCACTAGCCCAAAAGCTGCATTTGGAAATGTCCATCAAAAAACACAGAGAAAGAACTGGTAGAAGATCAATCAAAATACAAGGCCAACAGTTTCAAAACACTAGCTCTGAAGAGAAGTCAAACCACATAACACCTTTGCTGAGCTACACTGCTGTAACCAGAGATGTCTGAGAGGACCAGCCCTCTCTGTATCTCCTCTTTAATTCCTCCTTAACTAGTCTCTCTCAATGGGCAGACATTCTCCTAATGGAAATCCCAGGGAATTCTGTGTATTTTCACCTGCTAAATCAAGAGCTAGCAGTTCGGAAACAACAGATTCTCTGCTGGAGCTAATTTTTAAACCTTCCAAGTGTGGACCAGTGAAGGTAGGCAGCTTTTAGTCACACAGTGGCCGTTAATCAGTTATCTCACTTCTCCATAACTAACCTCACCTCTACCTATTTTCTCCCTTTAAGCATTTGCTTTGCCTTTGCCTGAGCTACTCAGAAGGCTCTTCTGTATTATTTTGGTCTTCAGTACCAACTGGCCTGGTGGAAACACTAGTAAAAATTATATAACCAGGAAACTTACAGGAGTCCTTCCACCTGTTTTCCACAGTTGTACAAAGCTTAGAAAACAAGTCTTGAAAATATGATAGTGTGGTAACTACTACCAAGGGCCCTTTGTATCTTCTGCTCCATTTCAGCAAGAGGTTATGCGATAGAATGCTATATAACATAACAACATATTTTTCCATTTTAGCCTATAACATCATTATTACAACCAAAAAACCAAATCAAAACCAAGTTTTCCTCTCCTCTCATTAATACATACACTACATATTTAAGATTGTCTCTTGAGAAAATTTTACAGACAAATATTACAGAACATGCAGCAGATGTTTATCATCTCTAAACCCGAGTAAGTTCCATCCTGGAAACTTAATTGAGCCACATTTACACCAATTTCAGGGGAACTTTGCTTTTAAGGGTTGCCAAGTCTAATCAGTATTTGTTTCTGGACTGTTCAACATTGACATTGAGTACAGATGGACTTAAACAGAGTCCAAATCTAGAATAAATCAAAGTCTCGATTATCTGGTTCCAAGCACTCAGGTTTTTCTTGCATTTGAAAACAAACTAGCAGATCATGAAGCGAATACATTTCAGAGATGCTCAGTACTGTCTCCATTTTTACTATGTGTTCCTGGATCTCATTGATTTTGTAAGGGTGAGATTCTTTTAATCCAACTTGTGCATAGATGAGGGTTCACAGTAGAGGTTTCTTTCTTTGTTGCCCAGAAAAAGAAACCTAAACCCAGAAATTCCTACATTTTACTTATATATATGGTCTCTAGATGAGAAAAATAACAGCCAGTTTGATACTTCAGATACACTTAGAGTTAAAATACTTCTCTGACAACTCTTCTCTGTTAGTGGGCAGATGATTAGAGTACAAAAGTATGTGGTTTAGATTTCTCCACCAATATAAGCATTTTTCCATTCACGTGTACAAATTTTGTAGGTTCTTGCCCACTTGAAAACATAACAGCACATTTATCTTACAGAAATTAGGGTTTTTTTATACAGTTCATATTGTGCAATCATCATAGCATCCAAATGGCATTCCAGATTGAAGAGACAGAAATAACAAAAACAGAAGCAACAGTTTGTTTGCCTTTTCCAGAAGCCTTCAATTGGCAGCTTCAAGTCAGAGCTTTCATAAAAAGAGAAAAAGTCTAATGTAAAAGTAATGCAAGGTCAACATTTTGATTTCTGTCATTTTATTCACTTAGCAAAATTCTTTTTATTTTCCAGAAGTAAACATTACTTCTGGAAATTTGCTAACATAAATGACCTGTTTGACTATCTCTATATATATATACATATTACATTTTCTAGAATGTGTTTTACAACCGGTGCCAAATCCTTTCTGTAGTGGTTGGAATTACAGAAAATTGTATCTATAGAGTTCTTGTTCTGGTTTTTCCAACTCCTTTTGTAGGCATGTGACATTCCTGGACAGACTATCTCCAACAACAGGATAGTCTGTACATGCCTTTAAAAACAGTGAGTTTTGGATCAGTTCTTGAATAAGAAGAAAACCCATGGGCAGACACAGCTTGTAGTGTGCAGTTAATTACATAGAGGAAGAGATATCCATAGTTTCCACTGCTTTTGTTATATGCTCATTTTTTACTAAGCAGATTACACTAGAGGTCTGAAGTTCAACTTCCTGTTTACGAGTTCCCCAAAAACCCACTCTAAAATCAACATTCTTCTTTCTAAAAATTTTCAAGTAAATATATTATGGCATGAAAAAAGTCATGTTGAGTCATAACTGAAATTCATCAAACTCATTATCCTGTGTTATCAGTTGTCAATGAAAATTAGGAAATGATAAGCCAAAGAGGCTGTTGCTCTTAGCAGCAGACTAGTGGAGGAGAAATCTGCCTACATAGGGCAGGATAGTGAAAGGAAGAATTAGAGTTGTGACCTTGTAGGAGTGAGGGAGGCTAAAAGTATTTTCTATTGCTCCTATTTTCTATTGGAAATTGGGTAATAATGAAAGAGAGAGCAAGAGACAGAGGGAACTCCTAACTATGCAAAGAGAACCATAATACCTATAATCCCCTCCCATATCCTGATCTCCACTAGTCTCCTTCCTTAAACAAAACTTCAATTGTTCCTTCTCTTCAATCTTTCTTTCCTTTCTGAAACTTCCCAACACCAAAACTTGTGTTGTTTTTCTCATCTCTTTTTCCTTCCTCAGTGTATCTTTAAAATTCACCCTGATATCACTGCAAAATTCAGCTTTGTGCCCCAGTGATGAAAGTAAGCAAGAGATTTCATTGTTTGATTGTTTGATTGGTTGGTTATTTTTTTGTTCTTTTTTTAAACTTCAGGACAAGAAAATTTTATGCTTGTGCTATTGATAAGCCATAAACCAGAAAATATAATGTTTGTGTTGTTGATAAACCATGAACCAATTCTGAGTACAAGGATATATGTGCAGCAAATCTTCCCTTCATTGCCTTCCCTGCTAATGATTTTTCAGTGAGGTCTCAGAAGCGTTAACTGGAACAGGCTGGAAAATGATGAAAGAGGAAGAGATGAAAAGTTGCCTTTTCTAATCAAACTTCTGCTGAAATGTCTGTTCATCTTCTGAGCAAAAAGCTGCAATCATTTCAGACTGATGATAATGTTCTCCAGCTACTGTGATTTGGGTTGTTTACGTTAGTTGATGCAGGATTTCAAACTATCTCACATATAGCCCAGTAGTAAAGATTTCTTTTCCTCCTTCTCAGACCGGTATAGTAAAATCCAGAAGTGATTGAAGCATATAACGGTAATTTTATTGATTGAACAGTCATAAAAATAATTTGATGTGGTTTCATAAATATGGTGAAATATTGGGTGAAAGTAGATGAAAACAATGTGTGAGAGACATTTTTTCCACCAATATTTTACCTAACAGACCTGATTTTTTAGGAGATGCTGAGCACTTCTTGCAATGGCTGTTTTGCCTTGTTGGATTGAAGTCTGAAACGGTAAAATCTTCAGGGAGAGATGATGATTTTATGTTTATTACAGTCACAAAATCACAAAATGGTTGACATTGGAAGGGACAGTCTGGCTCAGCTTCTCTCCTCAAAGAAGGACACCCAGTGACAGCTGCCCAGAACCATGTCCAGATACCTTTTGAAGGTCTCTAGGAATGGAGTCTCTGCTACCTCCCTGGGCAATGTGTGCCAGGGCTTGGTTGTTCTCACTGTAAAAATGTTTAGAGGTAACCTCCTGTGCTTCATTTTGTGCCAATTGGCTCTGGTCCTGTCACTAGGTTCCACTGAAAGGAGTCTGACTCTGTCATCTTTACACTCTCACTTCAGACATTTATATATATAGATGATATCCTCCCTAAGTCTTTTCCAGGCTGAATGGTCTCAGCTTCCTCAGTCTTTCCTCATAGGAGAGATCATCCTACCCCTTCATCAGCTTTGTGGTGTCTCTTATCGACTGGAGGGCCCAAAACTGAACCCAGCACTAGCTGTGGCCTCACCAGTGCCTAAGAGGGGAAGAATCACCTCCCTCAATCTGCTGGCCTAATGCAGTCCATGATATCATTGGTCTTCCTTGCTGCAAGGGAACATTGGTGACTTATCATTTACTTGGTGTCCATCAGGACACCCAGATCCTTCTCTACAAAGCTGTATGAGTGACCCATTGAATATACTGGTGCATCAGGGTTTTCCTTCTCAGGCCTTTGTAATTCTCCTTGTTGAACTTCAAGAGATCATGTCAACCCATTTCCTCAGTCTGTCAGAAGCCCTTTGGTTGGCAGCATGATCCTCTGATGTATCAGCCACTCCTCCCAGTTGTGTGTCAACAGTAAGCTTTCTGAGGTTACACCAAACCCTGTAGTCTAGATCATTAATGAAAATATGTAACAGGACTGTACTGAATATTGACCTTTCAGGTACATTGTTAGTTGACAGCCTCCAAATAGATTCTTTGGCACTTATCTCCATGCTGTGGGCCTGGCAGTTCAGTCAGATTTCAATCCACCATGCATTTGGTTATCCACAGTTTTTGAGGATGTTACAGGAGACAATGTCAAAAGCCTTACTTAAAATAAACAATATCCACTGCTCTCCTTATCTACCAAGCCAGTCATTTCATCATAGAAGGTTACTAGGTTGCTCAGGTATGATTTTCCCTTGGTGAAACCATGTTGACTATTCCTGATGACTTTCTTGTTCTTTATGTGCCTGGAAATGGTTTCCAGGATCAGATGCTCATGCCTTCTCAAGCACTGAGGTGATGCTGGCAAGCCTCTTGTTCTTTAGTTCTTGTTCTTTAGTGTTTTCTGGGATGGGTTTTTTTGTTTGTTTTTTTTTTTTTTAAATCTTAAATCTGCTGGAGTGGAAACTGGTTTTTAATCTATGAGTTAGATGTATAGTCTACTGACAGATGATTAATGTCATAGAAGACTAACACAAACAGTAATTTTATTGAGAAATATGAAGGGAATCAGGATCATGATAGAACAGTGAAGATATATGCATTTTAATAAAATGTTATAAACACCTAAACCAACAATAACTGTAGAGCTTTCTAGGTACTGGAAAGAGTTAAGATACATCATACATAAAACTGTAAGACACATAGTCTCTCTAATTTCTCCATCCAGTAAAATGTGACTTTTTTTTAATTGAGATAATTGAACTGACACTTCTCTATGTGCTTGATTTTTGTTTCAATTAAAAGTATCAAATGGAACAGATAAAAGAAGCATTCTTCCCTTTCCCTTCTGGACACATTGATCTCTCCTCCAATTGCTAGTGTTTCCAGATTACTTTATATAAATAACTTCTTGTGAGATTTAAACCCATTTTGAAGATTTGGTTTAACTTAGACAGAAGTGTTCTAAGGTTATGGAGGAGTCTCGGATGTACTGATAGCGATCTCCTCAGCCTATTTTCCTCATGTTTAAAATCAGGCTGAACCAAACTTTTTTTTTTTATTTTTAATTTGTTGATTTTAATTTCTTAGATCAAGATTATATTAATTTAATTATCTTCATAACAACAGAATCATTGTACAAATAGGACACAAAGTTGTTATTAGTCCCAGGCACATAACATGACCATGCACATGAATAAGTCAATAGCTGCATGGTTGTGCACACACACTCACTCTCATATTCTCCCTTGCTTTTTAGGATTCGTTCTCTTAAATTCAATTGTTTGATGTCATTTCACTGTTTTAGCTGATTGCTACAGAGAAGGCTGTTTATATTCACTACAGTCTTGCCAGGTAGAAGTAATACATGCACACTTTATTTTTTACGACAGTAAATGTTTTCTATAAAGAATCAGTAGCCAAATTACACAAGCCAACGACATAAATATGAAATGATATGCTTTTTATTGTTGTATTTTCGAGGAAAACGTGAATCTTATTTATTGCTTTATTAATTTATTAATACAGCATTTGCAAATCACCTGCAGTGGCAGCTACTTCTGCAGACTGACTGGCACCCTGGTTTCTATGGCAACGAAAAAAGACGAGGGAAGTGAAATGAAAGCGGTGAATGCCTCAGCTTTACTGGTAGCAGGGAAAAAAAGGAGACCTCATTTACATTCTGGTGCATAAACCAGCTAAGTGATGTTTTCTGAATAATTTCTAGTGGCTTGAAACTGCACATTCATGTGAAGTTTACATCCTTTTATCAAGACACAGCTAAAATTTCCCACAGCGGTTTCTCTGTACAAATTTGAGGTGGGGAAAAAATACATGTGAACAACTGGAATTTTTTATTTAATTACTTTGCTTTACAAAGAAATATGATTATTAAATTATAATTAATAAAGCAAGAGAGTTGGTTGGAAAGTTTTCCTCATCCGTAACACAAATATGTTGTGTTGAGGAAACATCTGCTAGGCTAAGTGACCCATTTCTAAACAAACAGCTTAAGGAAAGAGAGAAATCTAAATGCAAACAAAGCTCCTTTTAGAATCTTCCACAATTCCTTTGACAATAACGCATTGCAAGAGTATATGCATATACTCTGATTGTAAGACTTCTGCCTTTTGGTTTTTTACTGCCCTCCATACAAATAGGGCCTTAATCCTTAAGCTTTGAAGTTCTACCATGACAAAAGTGAATAACAATAAACATATACATCAAAGTTCCATACAAATAACAACAAAAAAAGATACTTTTTACTTAGAATTTATGAGTATATTAGTTCCTATATTGATTTAGAGGAGAATTATCTTATTTTAAGAAAAGTGTCTTAGTTTTAAAATTCATATATCAGATTGTAAGAAATCACCTCAAAACAAAACCCTAACAATGCCCAAAACACCTTCCTGGTTTTAATTTTAGTTTTCCCATTAGGCATATGCCCAAAATCAGTCAGAAATACAGAACTGATTACTAGTCCACTATTTCCATCTTTTCAGGACCAGACTTTGGTCTGACAGGGTGCATTCAAGATTCTTGTAGAGTCTAGAACAACCAGGCATAGATGAAGCTAGGGATACAAGAGCCTACAGGGAACCTCAGCTACTCTCAAGATCAGTATGGCTGCTCTGAGCCTAAAATGCATCCAGGCTGCAGGCAGGAAAGAAACCAAGTTCATGTGGGCTACAGAGTTCAATGTCTTTGCCCCTGCTTGAATCGAGACTTCATCTCACAATAGAAGTGATCTGGCATACCTTTGCTGGAACTTTTTTAGCAATAGACCTTCAATTTTGATTTGTCCTATATGTCTTGAACTCATGGAGTCCAATTCAAGTGATTCCCTTAGAAAACATGTCAAGATTTTATTTCTTAAATTTTAAGCAAGGTGATTTCATCTGAATTTTGTGATATTTTATACTTTTATTTAAGCTCAGTCTACTGGAATCATGAGATTGCATGAAAAAACTTGGTTTAATCTTTTATAAAGAAATTTTAAAGATCTTGGTTTGAAAATAAGAAACTTAAAGACCTTGAATCCAGTAAATAACAAGAGTTGAAAAAAAATTAACGTATCTTGACATTCAGGATGGGTTTCTTTGAAAGCATTTTGAGTCTCTCTGATCATTTGTGGCTGCAGAGGATTAACTTATTAAGGATGAAGCACTCGACTTAGTTATTTAGGAAAAAGTTTATGATTTTATTTTTCTGTGTGAATATATGTAAAATATAAAAATATGTATTTATAATTTTTTCAAGACATGCTTAATTACATGAATATTGTACATTAGTATGAACCCTGTTGATTTATCTGCAAGAATATATTTCTTTTTAGGTATCAAAATAATTCAATAGGTACCAGCAAAGAGCAGATGGCTTCACAAAAGATATTTGAAAGCTGCCTTCCTCCTGCCAGAAGCTTTTTGCACTCTCAAGGTATCTGGTTTCAGTGGGATTCCTCAGTGAGAGAGAGTTCTCTTCGTGTCTCGCTGCTTATGGAAGTACAGTCACATACACAGTCACCAATTAATGCATTTGCAGAACTCCAATGGCTACAGTCCTTCAATAGGACCACCTCTTGAAGGATATATATCCAAAGAACTAAAGTTGTACAAGTAGTAGACTAGATATTGATTGTGTATGACTTATAGGAGATAGGTCTTAGAAAATATCTGTAGTTCAGTAACTTCAAACAAGGAACCTTAAGCCTTCTATGTAGCACCAGTGCTAGGGTGGAACAGTCACACAGAGACAGCTGGAAGTTGTTCACTGTTGGTGATTTTTTTACCAGTTCAGTCCAGGTCCAGTCCAAATCCAACCTGTTCCTGTCTGCTTCAGATGAACTGTGGCAGAGTAGTCTGATGTTGCAGTGCTTTAAATTTTAGCAGGCATAATACCATTTTTTTTTTAATGGTTGTTAGATTTTAGTAAATTTGGCATTTGCAAAATTTTGGTTTCAGTAGAAACTGCCCTATTTGAGAAAGAACTACAATGATGCTTAAACAGTTTATTATTTAACCAACTCTTCCGTTCCTACAACAATAAGAAAGCAGTATAATTTAAATTTTGATAGACAAATTAGATGGACTTTTTTTTTTTTTTCTGACAAAGTATATTTTCTGGCAAAATATGATCAGTAGAAGTAATACATTACTCTCTCTCTTTCAAGTTGTAAAAGATACAGCTGTCTACTCCTACTTGCTGTATCTTTCCAAAGACATTTTCCAAAGAATATTTTAAGTGACAAGATTTACCTTCTTGGTGCTCTTTATGTTATGTTTTCTAGTGTGGCATGAGGAACTGAAGGTCCTGGGCATTAGATTTCTTTAATTTTATCTTTTCTTGGAGTAAACAGAGGCAGTATATGATGCTGGGACAGCCTGAATTTTCAAAATGGTGAATACAACAATACAACACAAAATACATTTATTTGCAGAAATAGCATGGATGCAGCAATATGGACATGAGTGATGTGATATGGACAATCACATGGTGTCATAGAAAGCTGTTTGGCATGATCAACTTTGCTTTTCAGTGATACAACTTAAAATGCAGTCACATCATGTTCACCTGGTGTGGTCAGGTTAGTGATCATTGTAAGTTGTTATAAAAACATGTGAAATTACAATGTCAACACTCATATGAAGACCAATGAAGTTAAAAGTTAATAAATGGCCTCTTATTTATACCTATCCCTCCTTTGTAGAAATGCACAGCAAAAACTTGGTGATTACTCCTTTGAGAACTTGACTGTATTTCCTAGAAATTGAATGTCTGTCTAGAGACACACAGAGCAGGTTTGCCAAGTAAGGAAATGCCTTCATCCACTCTCAATATGGTGGATTTGCAGCACAGTGGATTGCAATCCCAATACTCTGTAAGCACGAATCAGAGTCATATGCTGTTATCTACTGTGCACTACCAGTCTGATGTAAAGTTTGGACAATCTTCTGGGTTTATAGCTAACGTTGATTTCCTACTCTGTTCATGAGCCATGAAAATTCCCTCTCTTCCTGTGTCTACAACTTCTGCGTTATTCTCTGGATTGTCTCAGTCTTTTTGTCCACCCAATACAACCGTGCATGATGTTAACTTCCTCACATTTGTCTCAATATTTAGATTATACCCTTTACTATCCTCTTTTGTCTTAGTCCCCAGGGAAGATCATTCTTCCCACATCAATGTGGGGTCAGAAAGAGTCACCTTTTGTTTCTATTTGTATGGCATCTTTAGAGTGTGTTTCACGAGGGATATTCTGCTACAGATTTGTTTTGCCTCACATCACAGTTGAGGTTCCTGACCAATCTTTTGATGAAAAAGTGGAGTTTGACAGCTTGTAGGTACCAATCTCATGTTTGTGCTCCAAATTTTGTAACTCAGTGAATTCATGTACAAATTAGCAGAGCCCTGCAGCTCTTTTAACAGATACTTAGGAAACTCCTCACAAATGGGTTTCCTCAAAAAAAGGAAACATTTTTTTTTTCCACACATAGATGATCAGAATATTCATTTCAAGTCCTTTCCTGAATTTCACTCCTTGTTAGGGAAAAATGAGAAAATCAGATTTTAATAACTTTAAATAAATTCTCCTTTGGGTGTGAAGAGGTAAGGAAGGGAAAATATTTAAAATTTTTAAGCTCTTGAGGTAGCGTACGATTTACATTATCTGCTTATCTCTTTACATCATCTTCTATCCCTTGGGAAAGAAAAGATAATTTGTGGAAGCTGTAGTGGAAACTAAAAGATTGCATAGTCTTAGTTGTAAACAGAGCCTCTTCTCTCATTGGATATATAAAACTATGTAGCTTTTGTCCCTTAATACAGTAAGAAAGGTTTTATTTTTTTATCTCTGTCAAAAATAGGATCAATTTTGGTTCTTGGAGTATAGGTTCCATATTCATCATTGTCATCGTTCAAGATCTAAAATTATTCTGTTTATCATCTCTATGATAAATCATGTGTGTGATTTTGTTTCTCTTAAATGGCAAACTTGAATTACAGAGTTGATACCTGTAACTCAGATCTGCATTGGAAATATGGAATTGCAATTTCTCTAAGTCTGACCTACTATACACGACATGTTGCCCTTCAGCTTGTTAACAATATTTAGAAAAACCTTGTCAGCAATCGCGAACTATCTGTGTCATTAACAGATAACTGACTAGTTAAAGAAAAAAACCTAGCAGGAGGCATAAGAAGAAATTGATGCCTTTGTTTCTTCTACTCAATTATCCTTACTGCAAATGAAAGACCAGTTCAGCTTCAAACAAGACCATAAAGTTTTCTTGAATAAATCTTGCTCTCCAGGACAGGAGAAACTGTTCCGATTAAAAACTAGATTTTCTCTGATTTGCAATTACAGACCAGCCTTTGAATGTGAGTCAGCTTTTGGCTGTCTTCTGGGTCATATGGCATGAGACATCTCAGTTTCCACATGGAAGATTCCACCTTTATTGCTTGGTCCCAGCATACTGTGTCCAGCAGGCAGAGGCTAGAAATGATTCTATCGATGAGGTTGCTTCCTTGCTTTGCAACTGGAAGAAAATTGGGAGCTCCTTTCTCTCTACCTTTTTCTTCCTTGTGAGCGAGTGGTAACACACACATATGGTTACCAGGCAGTCTATTTACTTTAAGTCTGAGGGGCTTGCTCTGTCCTTTCTCCTCCTAGGAGAGGCAAAAGGATCCTAGAACATGTTTTCTTCTGCTATCTACATTTTAAAATAATTTCTTTCTCTCATAAAAAATTCAAATAGAAAAAAAAAAAACTCCTGCATATCTGCTCTTCCAGCCTTCTGAAAAAAAAAAAGAAAAAAAAAGGAAAAAAGAGGGGTTTGTAATGCATCCCAAGAAGCTGCTGGACTGCCTTTGTCCTGCTTTTTTTCTATGCTTTCAGTAGAACTAGGAATATTACTTGCAGTCCTATGCCTTGAAAGTTTCTGAAAATAAATAGCTATGCCTAATAAAACAAAATAATCAGTTTAATATGACCTTATATTTTCTTAAATCTTTCCACCACAATACAGCACTGTCAATGGCTCTGTCTCCCATCTAGTGCTAGACCTCAAGCAAGACTTGCTTACTTGCAGGTCCTGATAAACACATCAGATTGAATGAATTTGTCCTTCTTCCTCCTGTTTATACTGCCAAATTTATCTGAGCATAAGCAAAGCAGGTAGCTGCCTGGGGCATTAAATTGTAGGGAATGAGATTGTTTCTCTTGCCCTCAAGTGTGTTCTGCCTTTGTTAGATATCTGGAAATGCCTGAGTTTGCTGGAGGTACAGGCCTTCAGGAAGAGTGAGGTGGATCCTACACCAGTGACAGTAAGGACTGGGATGCTTTGATTCTTGACTCTGGCCCCCATAGCATGTATTGACCAGAACGGAAAATTTTACTTGCTCACTATGCTCAGACAATAATCATGTCTTCCCTGACAAAAAGCCACAGCTGTGCTCTATCTTGAGACTGCATTCAAACTTCCCTGTGTTGTGCTAAGTAGGTCAGCATTTTGATTATTGTTGAAGGCTTTGTTTTTTGTTTTTTTTTTTCTGTTTATTTCCAATATTTCGTTACTCTCAAAACAACAAAGAAAGATCCCTGGAACAAAAATATCTTTTTTTTTTTTTTTCCTTTGCAAATAAGGGAATTTGAGATAGATGTTTATTTTAAAAAACTTCTGTATGAATGAATGTGATTTTGACAACATCACAAAACTTGACAATATTACCAATGCTAGGGTAATTCTAATTCTGAGATTTAGATTGTCAGAGAGTTATATATAAACATACATACATACATATATATAAACACACACAATCACGCATGGTTATTCAAATAGAAGGATGGCAAACGGAGAGAACACTTTCACAAACAGCTGTTAGTGTGGTAATATGATTCCTGAGGAGTAACAGCATTACAGATTCTTGCAAAACTGCATTCAGAGCCAAGAAAAATACCAGAGATTCTTCTCTTTCCCTTGTACTGCTATTTGTTATGTGAGGTTACATGATCAGAATCAGTTGCTAGTGACCTAAATTTGTGAGATTGACTTTATGATGGAGGAGCCAAGATGTAATTAGAAGTATTTTTTGTGCAGTTCTAAGTATTTTGATCAGTATTTCAATTCCAGCTTTGGGTTGTGTAAACGAGTGTTGGACTTCTTCCTTTTTTTTCCTGGCTTGCATTCTGCTATACAAATAAATGTAAAAACCTCAGTGTAAAGTTGATTTAAAAAGGACCCAAGCTGTATCATTCTTTAATGAGAAAAATCTTTAAATAAAATAACATACCACTATTCATATTTCTGTTGAAATTCCACTATAATGATGAGTTACATTGATGATGAGCTAAATTTGATTTCAGTTCTATGAACTCAGTTACTTGCTATTTTGTCAAGCCACTGCAATCAACAGTGCAAATACTTTCAAATATTTTCAGTAGTAGATTAGACTTTTATATCCCATGTTCAGCAGGGGAGGATAGCAGAATTTGAAAACAAATGCATCCAGATAAGTTGCTAAGGTGCTTTTAAAACACCTCTGATTTTTCTTTTTTTCTTTTTTTTAATAAAAGGCCATTTTATGTTTACCTGCCACACAACCATATCCCATCCCGATACAGCATTAGCCTTCAAGTATGTGCAGAGGACTTGTGGTTATTAAAATGAGCAGACTAAGCACAGTTAACCAGAGAAACATTTTAGATATTTGTTTAAAAACGACTCTGAGAAGAATTTATAATTTTAATTGTGGGTGCAATGAGCCAATTATGGCACAGCTTTTACAAAAATAATTGTGAAATGTGGTTTCAGATGCATGACCTCTCTGATGGATTGAATGAAGCTGAATATAAAAGTAGTTGGGCATTTTTCCTGCTATTCCAGCTTGAAATTGTCTATAAACTGTGCAGACCACTACAAGAGTAAGAAATGCTGGATATGATGTCATTAGAAAAAGGCATAATATATGGCTAGCTTCTCTCCTAACTTTAATCTGTTTTGTCATCTCAGACAATAAGCAAATCTTAAAGATGGAAATCACTGGCTTTTTAAAATGGGCATTGCATATATTTTTAAAAGGATAATTATCTACAATTTATGAAAAAGAAATGATTCATTTTGCTTGAAAGAAATATTTTAATCAATATTAGGCTGGGCTCTTTAGTACTTTTCCTGAGTTGGAATGTTCATTTTGAGACCAGATATAAGAAATATTTTTCTATCTTAAAGGTAGATGTCAAGGTAACTTGGATTACAGATGTCACTCATTTGTGTAGAACTGAAATTGCCTATTTCATGCACTGCTCTCATTTAAAAGTTCTTTCATAGAATCATAGACAGGTAGGGGTTGGAACGGACCTTTAGAGATCATCTAGTCTAACCCCCCTGCAGAAGCAGTTTCACCTAGATCAGTTCACACAGGAACATGTCCAGGTGGGTCTTGAAGACCTTCAAGGAAGGAGACTCCACAATCCCTCTCATTTACTTAGTACTAAGTTGATAGATGCAGTCATGTTTTGAATTTCTTAGTACTGGAGGAAAATATTGACTAATACATACACTTAAAACCAAGCAAGTCTTTTAAAGCTACTGCATTAGGAAGAAATTTCTTTGACAATCCAGAGTACATGCACATAGTCTTTAAAAAATGCAGACTACAGTCAAGCATAAGGCAAACTTCCCCCAATTTGTTACAAAAAGGTCATTTGCAAACAACATCTCTCTTACCAATTAAAATGTATGAGCAAGGGAATTTCCTTATCTCACTGCCAGCTCTCTTGAGTCATAAGAAGTAAAGAAGGGTGGAGAAATTATTTTGTTAGTAACAGTGTTTTCATTGAAAATGCTATCAATGGTATCAACAGCAGTGCCAACAACCTGGAGTGTAACTTTCCCCTCATCACTGCCTGCATGCTGTAAGAATGCCTCCTTCTCCTCATGTCTGTCCAGATGCTCATTACAACATCATGAGCCCTCCACAAGTACTCATTGTACTTTAATGAGCATCACAACCCTCCTGTAGAGAAAATGCATCAACTGAAGATGTGGGAGGCCTGTGAACAGTACTATGACCGTGACTGTTTGTACTAGGTGCTGGGAAGGATACTGAAACAATTTTGCAGCATGAAGGGGCAGCTGTGTAACAGTGATTATGTCATAGGCTCCTCAAGCTTTCCTCAAGTTTACAGAGATATTAAGCCTACAGAAGGGAGAATTTTTGGCATTTCATTTACTACTGTTTTTTAAACAGACATATTCTTTGTAGATGTGGAGGTATGAAGGGTGGCTTGTGCATACACTACTGGCCCCCTCTGGTACACGCTGCCCACATTCACATTATCCTTCTTGAAGCTCAGGACCCCTAGGGTGGCCATTAGCTGTTGATAACTGTATGTTTTGTTTACAGTTCAAAATATCCAAAACAATGACATGTGTTGCAATCCACTAAAACTCTTTGTTAGTTTGGAGGAAAATATTCTCATGTCCTGAGGGTACCTAGCATGAGGACAAGTATGGATGCTGGAAGAATGTTTCTCTCCAGGAAACATTGTTGTTTTGGGATCAGGATGTTTCTCTCCAGGAAACTGGAGACATCTGTCCAGAGTAGTTTGTGTTAACTGAAGCCAGTCTCTCCCTCAAAGACAAGGGGCTGACTAAGCTCAGAAGGTGGCCAGAACAGATCTAGCAGCTCTATAGGGGTGACTGGGCAGTAAAACAGAAGAATGAGAAACTGGAGGCCCATGAAGGGTTAGGCCAAGTGGCTTGCTTTACTTGGACTGTGGAACCTTTCAACTTCAACGGAAAGCAATCACTCTCCTGATAGCCTGGATGAGTGCCTATGTAAGTCAAAGCTGTGCAGAAAAATGAATCCAAATTGTGATGGTACAGAAAACAACAGTATCAGGCTTGGCTTCTTTCAACCAGGGATGTGACCGATCCTTCAGACAAGATTAATTGTGCTCAAAAAACCCCTCCAAATTGCTAGGATCTCACACATGTCCCTAATCTCTATCAGCCAAAAGACAGATGTAAAAAATGTTTCAATGCACCAGTGTGCATCACTGCTATTAACCTAGTACTTACTGCTCATGTACAGAGGTGTACAACCATGATTCCACTTTGCCTTCTGGAGATTTCCTCTCCTATTGAGTAATAAATGCTGTTTGATCAGTGTATTGATCTCAGACCTCCCACTTGGTGGCCCAACATATACTTACCCACCAATGTTATGTAAATAGAGGATGGTTTGATTTGTTATCCAGTAATCAATAGCTGGATAAAAGAGTAACTGACCTTTTTTAAGCACACAGTGTTAAATGAGGTTGAGCTAAAAAACCATGCAATTCCAGTCACTTTTCCAAAGTACTAGTCTATAGTCAAAATACTACACAGCAGAAATCAAGCAGCATGAAATAGGATGTTCCACTGTATTGACTAATTTCTCAGTACAGTATCAGTGACATTTAGAATAGTGAAAATCTTTGTATGACTGTGGCAACAGGTAAGACTTTTATGCTCCTTTGGCCTAAAGAAACAACAATATGTGAAACAGTGACAATGGGCAAAAAAAGCAAAAGCAGTTATTTGTGAGTGTCTATTCAAAGATAATTCAATTTAAATCCAATTTGTTTTTATTCATCAGCACATTTGTGTTCATTTCTCATACTAAAGATTTAAGCTACTTTACTGGCAACACCTGTGAAGCACAGATTTTAAAAAGTCATTGTAAACAGGTATCAAATGATCCATTTACAATCATGCTGTAAATCAGCAATTAATGTGCTATGCTGATTACTTAGGAAAGCCAGGAACACAGAGGGTTCCTGGGTGGATGAGGAGGCTGGAGGATGTTGTGAGGACCAAAATATGCCATTATGCATATCAAATTCATTACATGGTGCTATGACTGAACTACAGGAATCCTAACTCCCTGGTAACTTTATGCCAAGCATATTATATTGGGTTGTAAGTGAGATGAGAAGGGCTTTATTACTCATTTGATGACTAGACTACTCTGTGACCTTGAGTGAGTCAATCCATCTTTCTTTTTATTTGCTTTTTTATGCTTTATATCATATTTGCTTTGCATTGTGTTGGATCCAGGAAAGGACTAGGATACTTGAAAGACTACATCCCGGAGAGCAACCCCTGTCAGTATTCAGCTTTCACTAGCTGAAACAAAGAGCCAGTCTCAGAAACAGAAATGCAAAGCCCCTGCTGGTACTGCTGTGTTCCTGCTCTGCTCTCAGAGCCCACACATTTTCAATTATTTCTCTTGCATTAGCCCAAGTACAGACACAGATTCTGCTGGATCAGCCACTGTGAGGTTCTGTGACGGGTTTGTATGTGGCCCAGGGCAAAGAGACCCTAGTCTCAGCAGAGGCCTTATGATAATATGGGAACATAGATGTGAAGCAACAGATGAATAATTTTTGAGGGAAAATGAGTACTGATACATGGCTTGCAGAACTAGCAGGGCTTGAACTGACTGACTAAACAGCTTACATTCTACTCTACAAACCAGAGATAATAGTGAAGCAACCTTAAGAAAAAAATATGACTGCAGCATCATCATTCATTAGATTGCACATTTGATGAAGAATAATTTGTTCTAACAATATTACATTATTCATTTTAATGAAATATATCATATTCAAACACTCCTTAGAATGCAATGGAATACAAAGCCTGTAAGTGAAATAATAAGTGGACTTGTTAGCCACCTGTATGCTGTCTTGAAAGCACACAGCAGGTTTGAAAAACACAGCTCAGTCTGATCATACTTCATTTGCAGTAATTAGAATCAGTCTGCAAAGCAGTACCTAGCTTCAGAAAATTCTTTTAGTCACAATATGGATGTAACAAGGTACATTGCTGATATGGATTAGCAAGAATTTCAGAGAACAAGGCAAGAAACTGTTTCAGAAAAAGACATGTTTGTCAAGGGCAATGTATCTTTGCTTGTCAAGGAAAATGTATCTTTGAATCACAGAATCAATGTATCTTTGAATCATTTGCTTAGTTTTCAGTTTGGCTTTCTCATCTGAGCTAAAATTTATCTTCATCCCTTTGACTTTAGGTTATTAAATAAGCAAACATTACCGTTTTAACCATCCAGCAGGATTTCTTTATGCCTAACATATTTCAGACCTTAAGAAACCTTTCACCTGTTGAAAAATCGTATAATGAACATCTCTGGGTATTACTTACACTTTGGCAGTCCTTAGGGATTAAAATTAAACTTTCAAATGAACATAGAAGAAAACGTTTACTTGCTTCACTTTTAGCTTGCCTGGATGACACTACTAGTTGCTTCTTAATTACTTATCAGAAGTTAATACATAGTAGAAAATAATTTACATGCATATGACAGTGAAACAGGAGGAACAAAGCCAGAAAAGATATAATAATTGAAGAGATAAAAATGGAAAACAAGCACTGGAAGGAAATTTTCACAAGTAACAAAACAGTACCTCATTGGTTCAAAAGCAAGCAGCCTCCTAGATGATGTCCTACTTAGCTAGATCTGAGAATGGACTTCGAGTTCAAGGGCTGTGGGAGCACGATGTGAGATACCTCAGTGTGGTAGCTCCAGAATTCACTCTCTTATGTGGAGAGATGAGATGGCGACTGAAGATCACACCACCAATTTTGGTTTTTAGAGATTTAGGAAGTAGGGAACTCAGTCTATTTTTTTTCCCCTTGCAGTTTTAGGGAATTTGAACTGCAACTTTTCCAGTCAAAAGAAAGTTAGAGAAAGACAGATACAAGTTTAATTCCTCAGGCTGAGTAGACTTGGAGACAAAATCTCCCCTTCCCTGTGCAAGTGCTCTAACCATTGATCTCACATGCTAAAATGGGGATGAGTAGTCATTACCAACATTCACAATGCATTTAAAAATTAAAGCATCTTTCACTGTGCTTGTGAGGAGTTTTATCTCTTCATGTGTTACACATGGATGAAGTGTGCTTTATTGGATTTGTTTACTCCTCTGGGCTTAGGTATCACTTTAGCTTCTGATTCCTGAAAGGGTTTAGCAGAAGCTAAATGTCTGACAGCTGCTGACCCTGGGCCATTTTTAGTCAAGCAGAGACATTTTGAATTAGGAGGCAAGGTGTGCAATGGCCACAGAACTCTCCAGGAAAAGAACCAGGAAAATGTTCTTTGATGGGGCACTTATATTTGGATCTAGGTTTTCCTTCTGGGGACCTGACTTTCGATTCACCTCAGCTACCTCCTAGACAAACTGTTTCTCATCTTAAGAGTAATTTAAATGCTTACAAGTTTTTGAATTTAGTTCTATATTCTGTTTTTGGTTTAAAGACCCTGGTTCATAGCTATAACCAAATCTTATGCACTATGATTGTCCTTCAGTGATCAGAAAACAGTACGTTTCATCAGTAAAAACAAATGATAGCTGTGTACTGGGTTGTTATAACAAATTAAATGACCGAACAGCAAATATATAATTTATCTTTTTTAGACTTTTTTACTGTCAGAGTAAATATGGAACAGAGAAACTTGCTACAAGCCTGAGAAACCTTAATCATCCTCCTGTTCCTCTTTGTTTGTACGCACAAGCAATGCTAGGAGGTCACTGTTAAGATACTTCCAAATAGTTGCTGTGAGTTAGTAGCTGTCAGGTTGAGATCAGTGGTGGGGTCTGAAGTTCATCTCTTTCAGCTACCTGTGAAGCAAGCAAGCTGGATCTGTCTGTGGCTTCCCATTAATTTGACTAGGCAGAAAATGTGGAAAATTTGTGTGATCTTCCATTTCCATGAATAGCTGTAAACTCTCCTTCAAGACTTTTCCCAGAGACTTTTGGAAGCAGAGGTTATCTCCTATTCAGATTTCCATACAAAGTTCAATTCAGTGAAGAAAATTATTTAAATATCTGTTTTGGTGTAAATAGAAGGGAAGCTTCCAAAGTGATTTATGCTGGAGAAAAGGGAAGAAAGTGGAATAACTATAGAGGATATGGATATCAAGAGGGAACAAATGCATCTGAGAGTATGTGTGTAAATTGTTTTACTTTACTCTGTCCATAAGTAACATTTAATTGCTTGTAACATCAGCACAGAGAACTGGATCTGACATTCCTGCAGACAAATCTGGTTCACGTTGCACACTTGTCATCTCTATGCTTCCATGTGTCAAGCACACCTCCAGAGGTTTGCAGGTTTCAGGCCCCATTCAAAGCTGAGCACCTGCTTGTTGCCCGACAACAAGTTGAGCCTGCCCTGCACTATGCCAATACACATGTACTCTGAGTATCCTCCATTTGTCTCCAAGGCAGTGCTGCTGTACAACCCTGAGTGTTGCAAGAGAGGCTGTGGGGTTGCAGTAGATCTTTTCATTGGGTTGACAGCTGAGAGCTGTATAGCAGAATCAGGATTAATCTGTTACTCAGGTTACATAGGAATCGATGTTGATTTTTCAGAAAGATTTTAATAGATTTCTCATCCTTTAATGTAAGAAATATAGATAATATTTCCTTTAATTTGCTTTAATTTGTATTTCCTTTGCTTTATTTATTTTCTTTCTGTATTTCCATATTTTTCCCTACTTATATTATATATTAATTTCCCTACTTACTTATATTTCCTTTTACACTTCTTAAAGTTGTTCCATGAGAAAATGGCTGCTTGACATAATTACATTTTGGGTTTTTTAAAATTGTTTTCTCTACCAGAGCTTTTTATAAATAATTGTCTGCGATGTCCCTCCTCCACTCAAATTCTAACTTTTATCAGAAAACTCTCTTTTCAATGTATTTGCAATACCAAAGTTATTATATTGCTCAATGACAACTGAAAGAAAGAAAAATTGGTAACAAGGGGAAATAAAGATGTTCTTAAACATACAAAATTGCAGTTGATGAATTTACTTTCTCTGGTCTGGAAGATTGAAACTTCATTAGAATAGGAAAATGTATCCAGGTTTTTATTTCATCCTCTGTTCTTACCTCAACTCTCTTGGTGCTTCCTTTTAATGCAGAACTTACAGAAGGCCCTTGCCTTTCCTCTGTGTGACTCCTTGATGTGCACTTCAGCTGTGATGTCTAGAAGGAACCAGCTCAAATGAGCAGTGGTTAAGGCTTCCTGAAGTCTCAGTGTGTGAAATGTGGTTATAATAAAACTTCAAACTGAAGAAAAACCTCTTTGCTTCTTTCTGGAAAAGGTATCTGCTGGGCTGATGTCTGGCAGGGCACTATCTTAAGTGCATCCATACACATGTGATGCATATGCAGAAATCCGTCATTTTTTCCTACAGTAGCTCACAAACTGGTGAACACATTTTTAAGTCCCTGACTCCACTCTGGTTCTTTGTCCCTCATTCAGTGCTGGCTCAAAATCTAATTTTAAATTGTGATGCTAACATTGAGGAAATACTTCAGTTGTTAATTTGACATTTTGCATTTCTCAGTGTCCAAGAATTTTTCATCTCTGTATGAAGAGTTTTGCATGGATATTTCTCACAGCAGCTGAAGTATGGATTTCCATCTTTAGATCCACTGTTTATATTAGAGGGGAAAAAAAAACCAAAACAACACACACATGAAAATACAAGACTAATGAAGATACAGTAATTAGCTGAATGTTTTCCAGGGACTGTCATATCATTTTAATGTAACAACAAGTGCCTTTGAGGAAATTAATTTCCTGCAAAGTATCAAACACTATCCACTCTACCAAATAATTTACACAACCTTTTTACACCTGCATATATACACACACATTTTAGTTACTCTTTTCTTCAGTAGTTAGTCCTATCAAAACACAGTTTTCACAAGAATAATTTGGTGGTCAGTCATACCTGACTACCTTTGCCTTACAGTCTAGAAGTAACAACTTTTCAGTTGTCATATTACAATATCAAGGAAAGAACACATATATTTTCATTACTAAAATGCCTTAATGAATTAAGGTACTAACAAAAACATCAGTCACTCATATTGCTGAATGAAAATGTTGTCCCTGAAGAATGCTAAAGAGAAGAAGGAAAGGAACTGGAAAGTATATCTGACAGTGCTCATTAACAACAATGAGCATGCAAAGCATCTGCTTCAATTTATAACATCTCCATATAACATAAATAAAAAGGAAAAATGTTTGGGAATAATTATGTTCAGCCCATTTACCTAATTAGCACTTTTATCTGTAAATAGCTCTAAAAATCTTCTGTGCTAGGTAAGATGAATGTATCTGTTGCTGCTTTTATCACTTCACTAAGCTGCAACAAAATAGGTCAAGTTTTACTTCTTTCATCTGTTTTGCATCTCCACTGTCTCATTTTTTACCTCATCTACAAGTCAGAGACTCAGATTACAGCTAATACGGCTTTTCTACAGCTACTCTTCCCATTTTAGCACCTGGGAAAAAAATGTTTCTGTTCAATTACGGTACTTCTCTTGACGATATTTTCCATAACGAATGAAATTTTCTTTTTTATGATCTTGTCACTTATCAAGACAGTTTTGGAATTAAATACCACTCCTTCCTCATAGTCCTCCTCCCATATACCATGTTTTATAGATGCTGGACATACCATGGTGAGGCCTAAGTTCAAATTTTTCTGATATCATCTTGACTAGCTTTAGCTTCTCTCAGTGCTTGATGAGGTAGCTGGATTGATATCACTGAAGGCATTTGATTTCCTGAGCTAACTTAGTTCTCTGTGGGGAATGCCAGTTTCGGAACTTTGCTAAAATGAATGCAGGCCAAAACCTTTCAAAAGCTTGTTCCAAATGAATCTAGAACTTAGGTATGGATGACAATGAGGATGAAGTTATGAACCAAACTTTTCCAGGTTTACCTTAGAATTTATCTTAATGTTTCTTACAAAATTAAACTATTTTTACAGGTAGTTTAATATTAGTACTGACTTCATATCTTGTAGGTACAAAGCCTTGTAGATATAGATGTTGGCATGCAGTCCATCTGGGAAATTTATTAGCAGTATTTTGCAGGTTGCCAGTCCTGCTAACGCTAGTTCTAAAGGGATACTAAAATTCCCACTGCTCATCAGGTGATCAGTCAGTGTACTTATTACTTTACTATTCAGTGTTTGAGTATCTGATCAGCAAGCTACTAGCATACCATGAACATAATGCTTTAAAAAAACATTTAAATAAAAAAAAAAGGAAACTACCTAGAAATATAAAATGTATTTCTCTTCCCCTGGCCATCTTCTCCTTTGGAAAACATCAAAGAAATTGAAAATGTTGCTTTTCAGCTTATATGGCCATAAGGCTTTTCTGTGTTGCTCAAAACTGATATTAATTGCAATCATACAGTTCCCTCCTTTCAAATTAAACAAAGAACAATCCTCTTCTTTCATGCATTTTTATTTCTGCTGGCATTTGACTCAGGCAGCACTTGTGTGAAATTGTTGATGAGATTCACAGGGAAGCAGTAAAAATATATTTCTTCATTTTAACTGAACTGAGGGATGAACAATGGCATGAATATTTTTCCTCTGATATACAAGTATGGTTTAGATTAATATCTTTCCAGCCTTGCAGCATCATTCTTCCTTTCCCAGAAACCAATAGAGAGCCCTCTGTGCTCTTGGGATTAAGCTGTCAAGGGTTGAAGAGCTATGTCTAACGTCTCAGGAATCAAACAGGAAGGTAGGGTTGAACAGTGGAGGTACTCCATGCAGGCTGGAGCTCACTGCCTACAGAATACTGTAAGTGCAGAGGTGCATGTCAGTCCCAGAAAAGGGTAGGTGAGCTCAAGAAAGAAAACTATTTAGAGTCAAGCAGCTGTAAAGGCCTTCAAGTGGTGGGTCTCTAGAAGGCATGTGTACTGCAGATGAAGCCTTGAGTGGAACAGGAAATTTCTGTTCTCCTAAGGCATTCATGTTCTTTATCAATAATGATTTGCTGTGGAGATTGATGGGAAATAAGATTTTACTGGGTTCACAGTGGTGCCACCCTTGTATCTTTATTGTTTTCTTTGACAATCACAGCAGTACCAAAATATATTTGGAATCAGGAGAATCAAAAAATGTTTATTTTAGCTTTGTAACCTTTCACAGTTGTGATGATTGCTGCCTAGCTGAAGCTCAGGGATGTGATTTTCAAGCATCTTACTGTTTCTAGGTTAGTTTCCATGTACATAGAGCACATAACATTATTAATAGTACATTGCCATATCTATGGAGGAAATGCAAAACTTAAACATGTGCTTAAATGCTTCTTTGGACCATGTCCAGAACAGACAGTAATTTACATGTATAATGACTAAGTCATTAAGGAGTGTTCAATCGGTGCTTCCTTCTATAATTTAAGAAAAACAACAGAGAACAAGTACCTCAGTACTTCAAGACTTGTTAGCTATTGCTGCAAACTCAATGGCTAAAGACAAAACCTCAATAGACAAAAATCTCATTGCTAGGAATTTTTACATATGGACTACATTGAACCTGTTGGTCAGCTCACAGATTGAGGGCTAGGTATAATGCAAAAGACTATTCTTTCCAGTCTTTCTCTTTTGCTGAAGGCATGAGGTCTTTATACACAGTGTGATATTTACCATCCCTGATTTGCTTTCCCAGATACTCTAGAATGTCTGAAATGTTTCTGACTATTTCAAATACAGTAGGCACTTATACAGACATGCATATTTTAGAGTTCTAACATGGAACCAAATCCTGTTCAAGCTGTCTCTCAAGGAACAGACATTGTCAGTCTCGCAGAGATGTTAGAGAACAGGCTAACAGCTTCCACTGGGTCAGAAGAATTTGTAATCATTACTCTTTCAAGCAAAAATTCATTTATTTCTCGGTATTAAAACATAGAGTAGGATTCACTAGGGCCCCAGCCTTTGTGGCTGTGCTATAAGGAGGGTTCCACATGCTTTGCCATAGTGAAGGTTTTTAGTACCTAAGCCATAGAGGACTGTAACATAAATAGGACTCAGTGGGGTATGATGCTGCTTTTTTCCTGTGTGGTCTTTCATTTTGTGAAGGAAGGAATTGTATAACAAATCACTGCATAGTGAGCAAAAGCTTAATGGACTAATCTGAAGCTATAAAATAATGAAGACCTAGAAATTATGCCAAATGATGTTAATATGCATAAGATGCACATTTAGCAGTGAGGCGTGTAGAATCTGTACTGTATCTCTGGTATGTCTTCCTTAGTTATAAATACAGGCTTCACATTTACATGGAAAGGTTTGTCCAATTCTTTAAAATTATTTCTCTTATCCCCCAAGTTGTATAGAAATCATTTGAAAGTCTAGAGGACTTTTTATACACACACTCAAACATTAATGAAAAATGCATGGAAAGCATTAATAAGTGGAAGTACTGAATTCTTATCTTGAAGAATCTTATCTTTTTTATTCAATCAAAGTCTGTCTGGATTTCCATGGTTGCAATTCAAATTCATTGAGCTTAAGGGAAGAATGGATGCAAGGATTTTCAGTCAAATGTTCCAAATATTGCTAAGATTAAGTAATAAAAAATTGAGTAGTTTTCATTTCATTCTTAGACTGTGACATCACAGGGATTTGTTTAGGATTATTCTACCTGAAAAATGTATCATGATACAGAGATTCTCAGATTAATGTCCAGTAGCAGATGCTAGAATGCCATTTTTTATACCGACATTGGGACAATAACTAGTATCTTTACATGGATCTGCACTGCACTTTTGAGACTTAGCAAGTGTTTTGGAGACAACTCGGTGAACTCTTAATCTTTCACATCATAATGTGTTTGGTGAACATGTTTGTTTGAATCCTACATCTCCACAAGACAGGATGGAAGTTTGGACATCTTGTTCAAAGCAGACACCTATGTTCTAGATGTCTATGCTTAGGTGACTGCATATGGTGCTGAATCCCTTCCTCTGAATCCCTTTTGTTTCCAGCTACCTCAGCAATGTCATACTCAAGGATATGGCAGCATAATGGGATGTGCTAGAGGATTTTCTGAGTGTGACCAGTCCTTGACTTTAGCAGGCCAGGCCTGACAGCTCTCTGGTGTGGTCTTCAAAGCTAAAATGCAGGAAATATTTGCAAAGTGGAATGTAAGCTTATAAAAATTATTAAATAGTTTGAAAATAGTGATTTACTGTGTAAATAAAGAGAGCAGTGTTGAAAGGAAAAGACAAACAATGGGACCAACATTACATGAAAAACTGAAGCCAGTAAGGTTGACAACAGTGGTTTTAAAAGAAAATAATCCTCTTCAGTTAGACAGACAGCCAATCTTCTTCAGTATTGACATAATTTTTCTCTGTAAACATTTAAGGGGAATAGAGTCACACTTAGTAGCAAACCATTTGTAAGCACAGAGGATTATCAAATGCTGCACTTTGATGCTCTGTTCCAAATTTCTTTACAAAGTAGCCCTGCAGACTACACCTAATTATATATGTCAGTGTTTTTCTCTTCTAATAGATGGCTTGCAGCATCACTGCACATGGGTGATAGTTAAAAAAAAACCCTCAACAATCTCTCAGAACCAATTTGCAATAAAATGGCATTTCTGCACTGAAGCTGTAAACAAGATGCCCAGCAAATTAGCACCTTCTGCCCAGCAGCTGAAAAGGATGGGCTGCTGAAAAAGAAAGATTAGAGGTATGGGGTGCATGGTTGTCACTCAATTGCCAAACAAACAAGTGACGCTTTGCGAAACACACACTGAGCTGTGCAGGTGATTGCTGCACTTGTCTCAGAGAAGCTCACAGTTCTGACTTTCTAGGGAAATGCCTATCTGGAGGCCATCTCACCCCTATCTGCTGTTTACCTTGCCATAGAGTCTCCTAACCCAGTGAATCATGTAGGAATTGTTACACCTTAGAACAGCTCTAAACTATTGCTAGCCAAAGATGTTGGATTCATCACATAGTGGCAGGTAAGAGGTTTTCAACCTCTCCTAAGAACTCTCAAAAAAGCAGAGCTTTTCAATTTTTATGCTGTTCAAGATCAGTGAGAAACCCTGCATTCTTTCATGGTTCTTCAGCTGTATTTGGTAGTATTTTTACTGCTCTGCTTGTTAACTGCTAGGAGTGCTCTACTGAGGGAAACAGCAATCAGTTGCTGTTTCATAGTAACTGTGACAGTCACTGAAGGTCAGTTCAAAGCTGTTTGAAATGCATATTCTGGACTCCATCTAACATACAAGAGGGTATGGGTCTCCTGTGAACCATATGTCATCTTTGCAAGTTCCATACGCATCTTTTGGATACCCTGTGATGTCTCAAAAGTCTCTACCTGCAAATACAAGGGCTCTGAGACCCAAGGTGTTTATGTAACTCTGTCTTTTTTGTTCCATATCCTTGAGGGAGACCGTGACCAAAGTTTCAGCTGGACCTTGGATTGGACAAGAAGTTAACTGATAAAAAAAAAAAAATCTGTTCAGTGTTGATCTATCACAGGTTTATAAAAACACCAGCTTAGCATTATGGTAAATGGGCTCTGCTGCAGTTTGGATGGACAGATGGAACTCCCTTTTAGCCACAAGGCTAATCTCATATATGTGAGAAACCAGTCTTTCTGAGTGGCTTTTATAGGGCAAATCATATCCTTCTTTGCACTGTAGATAGTGACACAGTGTGCAAGATAGTGAAATGATTAATATCATAGTAAGAAATACTTTGCCAGTCTACCTTGCACAGGTAACTACTTACTCATTTTTCTTAGCTCTTCTAATGAATGACAGTAACTATTGCATAGCTGATGATTCAAAGCTTTCAGAATCCCATTACTTGCATTCTCATTGTAACTGCAGAAGTTAGTTCCAAGAATTCTTTTGTTAATGAAATCTACCATTACTGCACTATAAAATTTGAGTATATACTATTATGTTTCATTCACTGCAATAACAGTCATCATCTTTAAAAATTACATAGAAGGATGTGAGTTTCAATGATAAGGCATCTCAGTAAAAATAGAACATGGAACTAGATGCAGTCAGCTAAGTGATAGGAAATAGTATGATTACAGGGAAAAAAGAACATGCTCTTTGATATAATTTTTTTTGGCCATTCAAATTGCACTCTAGATAGTGGCTCAAGCAATATAAAGATGACCCCGCCACTCCTCCTTTTATTCTTATAATCACTGCTGTGAATACTCAGTCCTTGCATGAGACATCATCTAACGTAGTACAAGCCAATTTTATTCCTTGCTTTTGCTGTGTTCTTGTAGACAGTGCTCATACAGCAAATCACATGAAGTTAATCAAAGTGCTTCTGTAAATTTATTAGTCTTCGGTGCTCATGTTGATTTTAACAAACCATTGGCATTTAATGTGTGGGCAGATGTATTATTTTTCCATACAGAGCTCATTGTCTTATACAGATAAATCAAGAAAACATATTGTTTTAGAGGGTATTAGGGGGTATTAGGTTTTTTGAAGGTTTCAGAAATGATCCCATCACATTTAAACCTTTTGTAGAGTGACAGATGTAAACAGACAGTTGACTATATGTAACTGTGCTCACAAAAATTGATAAAAAAACAGAGATTCACCTCTGTTTGAGGTAAAATAGGGATTGAAGCTAGAAGGCATTCCCTGGACACAAAATCCACATGTCTAAACAAACTCACAGTTTTCAGTGAAAATCTAGCAAGTGGTAATGGTGCTATCCTTTCCCTAACTTCAGAGTTAGACTACTTGTGAATGGAGAGGACAACCTGGCTTTCAGACAGTGAAGAAAATGTTTTTTGTTTCCATCAAAGCTTTTATTTGTTCATAAAATGCATAAGATATACAGCCATAGAAGGAAGGCTTATATAAATTAGTATTATAATTAAATTATATAAAGGAAGGCTTATATAAATTAGTATTATAATTAAAAAGAAACATCCTGGTTTTTTTCCAGTCTCACACCAATATAAAAACAGACACTTGAAGACAGGACTTTGTAGTAAAATGAACCATTCCTAACTATTACTTATGTACTTTACAGAATGCTGAAGATTAAATGCATAGAGGACTGCCACTATCATAAAATTCAAAGCTAAACAATCATATTATCATACATGGATTCATCTGGTAATTATACTTTATTGAAGACAGAAAATACACAGATGACTTACATAAACCCAAATATACAGAAAGCATAAATCAGTTCAGAAATAACCCTGCCTGAAACTCAGGAGCTGGATACTATGAATGCAACTAGTTTGAGTCTTCTCCTGGAGACTCCAGAGCAGGACTGATATCATCACTGATGTTGTGCTCCACTAACCAAATTGGGCTGGCTGTGGGGTGCAGAGCAATGATCTTCTGAGCTATGAAACTAGGCCAGGAGCAGCAAAGCAATATTGAGTTGATGCTGCAGCCCAGCTAATGAGTCTCCTCTGTCTTGGCAGCACGCCAATCTCTATGTTGTGCTGTTTTGCACAGTGGAGACAAGATTTTATTGGTGCTGCTGAGGCCAATGAGAAAAAGCACACAAAAATTAGCTGAGTAGCAGACTCTCTGGGGTTGTAATTATTCAAGAGGTAAAGGTTTCAAGCAGCTGCAATGCAGCCATAGCATGAGCAGGCCAAAGTAATATGTCATAAATATCAGTTCGAGTTACCTGCTAGGCCAGTTTCTATTCCTGTTTACACCCATCTGACCCCAAGAAAGTGCAGGTAAATTTGACCCACTCTCTATGGAAGTAGTAAAACAAATTAGGAGTCCATCAGCTCTGACTAGGATTACCCTACACACATAATTAATCTTTACTGTACACACATAATGTAGAAAAGATAAATGATTTTTTTTTCTAAAAGCTTGGGCTTGTCCTTAATGACAGGAAAAATGATCTAAGTCTCAATGTTTGACAGCCACACAAAATTGAAATAATTACCGCGTCTTTTGCCAAATGATCTTAGATTTATTTCAAAGTATCTGTGAACACAGATTTGGTTCACATTATTCAAGTGATGGAGTAAGGTTTCTTTTGCTGTACACAAAGCTTTCTGATATATATATAATGATTGTGCTAGGCATCAACTGAAAATTAATTCCATATTGTAAAATCTAACCTGCTGCCCTGCCAGAAATGCTTGTAGTGATGTTACAAGTGTTTATCTTTCTAGCCAAGTGTGCTTTATACTTCAGCTCTTTTTTTGTGCTGTAGATTTTTTCTTCCGGTGTCTGAGGTTACTATGCTTTTGCTGTTTTCATAGCTTAACAAAACTATGCAAACGCCAAGCCTCAATGTATCTGATTAGCTAAGTTTCTTATCACTTGCATTAAAATAGCTTTTTGTGTATCATTAACACCTGGCTTCATTTCCTCAGCTTGTTGTAGTGCTAGCATCACATTGCAGCTGGCCTCACAATGCAGCTGAAATCAAAGGAGTCATTAATTTAACACAAGGCTAAAGAGATGGCAGCCAAATGGCAGGCAGCCTTTCCTGTTGGGTGCATGTTAAGAACCTGTGCGCATACTGAAATTAATCTGCAGGCATCTGCCTCTTTGCTATAAATCCTTAAATTCTGTCACAGAATTCACTAACATTTGTACTTTTCTTGGTTTTGCCTGTATCCCAAAGAGAGAAACCTTGGAGCCCATAGAATTTGAGTCTCCTTGCGTGATAGACTGAATGTTAGCAGTTACTCAGGTTTTGTCCTGTACCATGAACAATACCATATATTCATTCAGTCTTAAAGGCTGCTGTACCTTTCTCTGGGCAATACATCTATCTTTGTTATTTGGAAGCATTTTAAAATTATCTGTCCTCACCTCTGAGAGAAGCTAAAATCATACATCCTACTGTCTTAATAGGAATCTCATAGATTTTCTGATTTCTAGAGTTTCTAGCTGTGCTGTGTAATTATCCATTCTCTGCCCCACCCTCCTTTTTTTTTTTTTTTGTATCCTGTGAAAATCTCTACATTGTTAATAATGAAAAACAGTAGGGTTTAGTGTATCAGCAATGTCCTGAGAAGATTTGTTTCACTAGTTGTTCCCGTGGAAAAACTTCCCGGTAATACATAAACCATGTTCCTGAAAATACATCCTTTTCCTTTCAATGTGATAGTGAAAAGAATCAAGGAAAAAAAAAAACCAACCAAAACTCTTTGCAAGACAGTGCAACAGCAACAAAATAGCACCATATTTATTATCTCATCATTCATGGTCAGCTCTGTATGTAGAATTAAGACTTTCTTTCACTACTTCTCTTCTGCTAAGTATTTTACACATATGCAAATTCCACAGAAGTCAATCTATCCAAGTTTGTTTGCTCTGCTTCTGCTGTGTTTACACCTTTTAATCCCTCTGATGCGAGTCACTCTAGTCTAACTGTTCATAGCGCATTTGAGAAATTGCAGGTACTTCATGCTGGACAACAGCAGAAGACATCATGTTTATAAATATTTGCTCTTTATAAAAAGGTGCTTCAGCAAGCATTGTAGCACTGCATGCAGCCTGACTTCAAGGATCCTTCTCAAAAGCAGTTCCCTACTGCAACCTATGGTCTCTCTTGAGTACGATATGTTGTAAAATACAGCAACAATTCATCAAAATGAGAAGATTTCCAAGAAGTAGTGAATGAGGAGAGAAAATGAGAACTACGTATAAAGGTTCCATATTAAGATATTACCCATATTTGCAGAGTTAGTGCACTCAATATTATAACAACTATAAATTTTACTTAGGAATTGCAGCATCTTGAAAGTGGAATGTTTTCATGGTATTTGGATGTTTTAACCATTATATGCAAGTTTCTGTAAGATCAGAGAGGGAATCAATGAAGCCATAATCAATGTCTAGTGAATGTATTTCTAACCAAATTTTGTGCTTGTAGCTTCACCTAATAATTTACTTGAAGAGTCATTACTAGGCAAGATATAGTTTCTGTTCAAATAGGAAATTCCCTACTCTCTTGATATAGAAGGCTATTCATACTGTTACTCCCTGTAACTGCAGGATGAACAATAACAAGAAACAGAAAGTACTGACATGGGAAATGTACCTTTCTTCTAGCATTCCTTTTTCTAGACTGGAAACTGGAAATTAAACAGTTAGTTGCCAAATTGTTTACTATTGCAAAATTTTTATTTAGGAAGCTTTGTGCTGGTGAACTCCTCATAAAAAAAATAACAGATTTAAGGCTACTGCAAATTGAAAAATCTGATCTAGGGTCCAATGACCATGTTCAAAGTTTTACAAGTACAGGGGCTCTTGAACCTAAGTCTCAGTCATCAGAACCTGAATGAGCTAAGGCCACTGTCTTTGAATAAGAGAAGGAAATTCTTAATGCACCAGGGACAGACCTGAGAAAACACATTAAAGGTGAAGCCTTTAGAACTTTTCTCTTTCTAGCTTCTTGGAAACTTGTCTTACAAAATTGGTAGCCTCTAGATTTTCATTTTCAGGAAGCATTCTCTGATGTCGTGTCTTGCCTCTCTCAAGCAGACTGTAAGAGTCAAAGTCTTTAAAAAAATCTCTGAGTCTTATAGCCTGACTTTTACAAATTGTAAGCATTTATTTCATCCAGTTTATTGTCCAAATGTTTCTAAGCTAGATTGTGTAGATGAGTGTTGTAAAGGGAGCTGCTCTAAAGAATAGCTCTGTCTGTCACTGAAGTTTGCCATCATCATTAATTCTTTAGTGGCTCAGAGGTGGTTGCAGAATTGCTCTGTGATTGCTCCTACAGCCTAAAAGTAAGTCAACTCTGCTCATCTGACTATCACTTATCACCTTCTGCAGAACAGATAAGAACTTCATCATAAATAATTTCTCTTCAGTCCTAGATAACTAGGGAGGTCGCATTGTACTGAAGATTAGCAAATGTGATGTCCATCTACAAGAAGAGATGGAGGAGAACTACAAGCCTGTCAGCCTGACCTTGGTGGTGGGGATGGTTATGGAGCAGAGTATCTTGAGTGCCATGATGCAACACATACAGGACAACCAAGTGGTTAGGCCCACTCAGCATGAGATTGCAAAAGGCAAGTCCTGATTGACTACCCTGATCTCCTTCTATGACAAGGTGACCCACTTAGTGGATAAGATAAAGACTGTTGTCTATCTGGACTTTAGTAAAGCCTTTGACACCATTTTCCACAACATTTTCCTGGAGAAACTTTCTGCTTATGGCTTCAATGCTTTCCTGGGTCAAAAACTATCTGTCTGTGCGCAGCAAGTGGTGGTGAATGGAGTTAAATCCAGTTGACAGTCACCGGTGGTGAGGTTCAGTGCTGGGGCCTATTCTGTTTGATACCTTTATCAGTGATGTAAGCAAGGTGATTGAGTGCACCCTCTGCAGATGCCACAAAGCTGGGCAGGTGTGTAGATCTACTTTAGGGCAGGAAAGCTCTTCAGAAGGACCTGGACAGGCTGGATGAATGGGCCAAGGCCAAATGTATGAGACTGAAAAAGACCAAGTGCTGGCTGGCCAAAATAACCCAATGTAACACTACAGACTTGAGAAAGAGTGGCTGTAAAGCTGACCAGTGAAAAAGGATCTAGGGGTGTTAATCAACAGAATCATAGAATTATAGAATCTTTATGGTTGGAAAAGGCCTATAGGATTATCAGGTCCAACCACAAACCTAACACTGCCAAGCCCATCACTAAACAGACATTGAGGTGCTGGAGTGTGCCCAAACAAAGGCAATACCGTTGGTAAGAGATGTAGAGAACACTTCTTATGAGGAATATCTGAGGGAGCTGAAGTTGTTCAGTCTGGAGAAAAGGCTGATGGGAGAAACTTATTACTCTCTACAACTACCCGAAAGAGGACTGTAGCCAGGTAGGTATTGATCTTTTCTTCCAAGCTACAAGAAATATGACAAGAGGAAATGGCTTCAAGTTGCACCAACAGAGGTTTAGATTGGATATTAGGAAAATTTTCTTCACTGAGAGTGTTTACAAGCATTCTGTCCAGGGAAGCAGTTTAATCACCATTTCTGAAGGTATTTAAAAGACATATTGATGTGGTGCTTAGGGATATAGTTTAGTGGTGGACTTAGCAGTGTTAGATTTATGGCTAGGCCCAATGATCTTAGAGGCCTTTTCCAACCTAAATGATTCTGTGGTTCTTTAAATCTTGCTCTGGCCTCAGATCCAGATCTTCCTCAACTGTAAATGGGAATCTGGTCTACCAGTGCCGATCCTTGCCCTCCAGAGGGAGAAGGCAGTGTGGACTGCTGTGTGCTTGTCATGGTTCAGGCCCAGCTGGCAAGAAAGCACTACACAGTCTCCTCTTCACTGCCCCACCTGCCTTTGGATGGTGTAGGCCCCCATGAGAGGGGATGAAAAAAGATAACCAAGGACTATGATTGTGGAGGTGTCCATTTGGCTCAGCCCCAACAGTGGGTCTGACTCAGAGTCAGGGAAAGTTTTGAGCAACTTCTTATAGAAGCCATCTTTACAGCCCCTTCCCCATTGCCAGAAATAGCTCCACGCAAACCTGTGACATGATGTTTCTCACATTCCCAGCACAACTGAAAGCACCATACTAAGGCACTCTGCAGATCCAAAAGTGGTGGGATTGGTTTCAGTTGTTGTAGTTGGTGGCTGTGGCCAAGAGTCTCCAAACAGTTTCTGAGCCAGCAGAGGAATTTACCAAACATCTAATGAAGTGATATTTGCCTCAAAGGGTATCTAAAAGTAGTTGATCATCTGCCAGTGGAGATAGCAAATAAATGTATTGCTATCCAAAGCTTTTCTATTTCTATATATTTTAGAAAATATATCTACACCCTTCTCTCTAAAAATGTTTATTTAGATAATCAAAATACTCACTGTGATTGTAACTGCTAACAATTACATTACAGCTGCAGATAACATAATGAAAGAAATCAATGGTTCAATGCTTTGTATATATTGTAATTAAATTTAGTATGTGGGTGACATCAATGGCTGTGAATAAGTCTCCCGCAGTTACCATAGAAACAAAATTTCCTCAAGTAGCTCAGCAGAGTGGTGCGATGTTGAGTGGGGAGTTCTAACATTTAATTTTTAAATTAAACTGTATAGATAATCAGTAGGAAACAGCATAAACACCAATTTCATATTAAAATCATGATGAGCTCTACTTTTCTGTATTGAACATCACCTGACCTAGCAGCTAGCAAGATGTGTGGTGTGGGCTATAAGCCTGCTAAAGTGCAGACCAACAAACAGGTTTTTCTAATTTGCAAAGCAAACTATAGATAGATACCTGTGAGAAAGAGAGCAGCTTCCCACATAGCAGTACATTATAATCACACACTTTGATATGGGCTATTTTTCTGTATAAAATAAAAGTTTAATATATCAGCAACTAAAGTATTTTCAATTAACAAGAAAATGTAGTATGTAGTTCAAAATGAAGCATTTCTGAAAGCTGATATGAAGGCAGGTATCATATCAATGTCTATGACTTTCAGGGTAAATGGAAGCTGTTTAGTGAATCACCATGGTAACTGCGGTTATAGTATATACCTGACTATAACAGTATTAGTTTTCTAAAATCTGATGTATGGGATGGTTTGAAGAATCATTGCATAACCATTTATTCTTTTAATGAGGAAAGAAAATTGATTTGTTTTGCAACCTTCCTTTCCAGCACTGCATCAGCATTTTGCACTATTGAAAATTTATCCCAAGGATTGCCATCCCTAAACTAAAGATTCAAAATCTCAAGGAACTGAAAACTAAACATCACAGAAGATCTTTTCTTTCTCCTGAGCCTCTTCTTCTTTAATCACATTAATCATGTTAATATGAGATGTGATTAATGTAAGGACTAATCTGTAGAGAATATGGTACATATAACTTTATTTTCTTTCCTCTTTTTTTTTTTTTTTTCAGATCTGTCCTTCTTTTCCACAGTAATGGGGACACTTGAAAGACTGTCATTCAATTCAAGACTTGATTCTGAAGTCCTTATTCCTTCCAATAGCTATAATATCATGTTTGTTTACTTCTGTGACTTAAATACAACCTCAAAAATGAAGTCTGTATATGGGAATAGCATGTAATTCTCTGTCTCGGAAGCACTCCAGGGACTGAGTTGTGATCAAGTGATGCTTTGTGATTCTTCCTCCATGAAACAAGTAGGTAGAAACCACTTTTTCTCAGGTATAGACTTCAATTTGAATGCAAAATCACCTCTAAAACACCATAATACAGCAGGGTGTCAATAGCCATGAAATGAAAATTCAGCTCTGCTCAAGCTGTTTATTGTTTATAGAAAGCACAGTGGGTGGAAGACAAACTGTATGTTAAATAAGAAAGTTTAAGCAGCAAATGCTGCCTTGTGGAGATACTGTCCTTTGCTTCAGCTGCTCTGCTCAAGAAGAGCTTAGTGGTTAAGAAATAGATCTAACCATGTGGAGGCACCCTTTAATTAAAAAGTTGCAGGAACCATATTGTTTATTTCTGTGATCCTTTCTGTGGTGGGGAAAAATGTTTCCTCCAAGTCCTCCATCTGATTGCGTATCCCCCTTAAAAGCATATGCTTGCAATCATAGAATTGTAGAATTGTTACAATTGGAAAAGACCTTTAAGATCATAAAGTCAAACCACTAACCTCACATTGCCAAGCTCATCACTAAACAAAACCATATCCCTCAGCACCTCGTCTACACATCTTTTGAATATCTCCAGGGCTGATGACTCCATCACCTCCCTGGGCAGCCTGTTCCAATGCTTAATAACCCTTTCAGTGAAAAAGTTCTTAATGTCCAAACTCAACCTCTCCTGGCACAACTTGAACCCATTTCCTCATTACAGGAGATAAGACATCAACTCCCACGTCACTATACTCCCCTTCAGGTAGTTGTAGAGAGTGATCATATCTCTTCTCAGTGTCCTCTTCTCTAGGCTAAACATCCCCAGCCACGCCTCATAAGGTTTGATCTCTATACCCTTCACCAGCTTCGTTGCCTATCTCTGGACATGCTCAATGTCCTTCTTGTAGTCAGGGGCCCAGAACTGGACACAGTATTCAAGGACAATCATTCCTTCATTTTGAAATCCCTAAGGAAATATCTACCTGGTGTACTGTATTCAATTGTTTATGAACAACTTGATTTTACAATGTATCACCCATTTGTATCACAAAGCAGACTCCTGCCCCTGGGAAGGTAGATAGCCCTTCAAGAGAGTGGGCTGGGGAAAGCTGGGATAGGGAGCAGCTCTGTGAGAGATGCTGATGCCCTGGAGCTGGAGCCAGCAGTGAAATGGTTATTCAAGGAATGGAATTATCCCCTACTCTGCAGAGCAGACTCACACGAGAGGCAGAGAGGTGGAGAGCAGTGGCTCACACAGGGCTGCCCAGCCTGTGGGGGACCCTGAGCTAGAGCAGGGAGGACCAGAGAGTAGCCCATCTGCCTTGAGGTGAGCGAATCATCAGGAGCCCCTCTGAGCCATTCAGAGAGGGAGGAGATAAAGGCGCCAGAAGCAGGGCTCTGAGCCTTGGAAGAGGGGAGAGGTGGGGAGAACGTGGTCTTAAGGGGCTAGTTGTGCTTTTCATCATGGTGTCACTCCATATTGTTTTCTATTTGTTATATTTTAGAGTTTTATGTTTTTGGTTGGTGGTGGATGAAATTAATTTCTATTCTTTCTCCAAGTTGAGGAGTCTTGTCTGTTTTTCCTGGAACCATAAATGAAAATTGAGCCCTCCCTGTCCTTAGGGGTTTCCAAACACCCTCAGTACTTCGCCACTTTCTTTTGAGAGAGGGAGGAGTCAGAGAGAGACTGATGATGGTCTTTTGTTTCTAGATGGGCCTAAACTGTATTGAGTCAGAATTTCATTTCAACTCACTTACTATTTGTCCAGGATCCATAACAATGGAGAATTTACCATGAACTTTAAGTAGCTGTTGTTTAAAACATATAGTATGAATTTTATTTCTACATCATCAGCAATGCTTGCTTTTTAAAAGCTTCTCAAAATTGTGTCTTCTGCATTGTAGTGACTCTCACTCAGAAAGAAGAAGTGGCACCTATCATTAGAAAGTTGGATCAGGTGAAGTCACTGTAAGTTTCTTACTCACACTGCTACTCTCCCAATGGTGCCTTGTACATACCGTTATGGTTTTCAGCTAATTTTAAACTAACATGGCTACTGGCTTCATCGAATTCACAAATCACATCTTATCCAGATCTCATTCATGGCCACAATGATCTTTTATCTCTTGGGTTTTTTTGAGGCCTGGAGCAGCTTTTGCAGCTTCCCATATAGCCAGAGAGGAGATATGTGCATTATGGTGGATTCAGTCCAGGGGAAATAGTCTGTAGCATAAATTTTGTTATAGGCCTGGTCCAGCTAAGGCTGCTAAGCCCGTTGAGACCTCATGGCGAGCTTGTCATCAGTAGTGATTCAAGAAGAAGAAAGAAAAACTATGAAGGAAAGCATTGGATGCCAGATATGTGTATCTCTTAGAGGTCAGCAAAACCCAGGACAGAGCAGCCAGAGTCGGGGGGAAAGATACTCTGGCAAAGAGGGATGGTCTGTCTGGTTGCAAGGGCCTTTCTGACAGTCCTCATTGAAGCAAATCGAAAGATCTCTACTACCCTCTGGAACACACTTAGTATATAAATGAGGAGAAAGAGAACAAAGGCATGGGTGACATTCTGAACTTCTGACCCTTTGATCACTGTACATATTTTGAGGCATTTCAAGGATGTCTTTGATAATGAATGTCTGAAGATACGGACAATGTGCTGGACAAATTGGCTGAACATAACACCGAGTTTTTGGAAATGTAAGAAGTCTGAAATAAAAACATTGCCAGTTTTTCAGGGACTGTAAAGAAAATTCGTCTTTGAAAAAAAAAAAAGGTTAGCTCTGGTATTTACAATGCTTTAAGGCATTTTAATGACATTCTTGTCCCACAGAAGAATCTAATCATCTTTGGAAATCCTGGAAAGATTAATTGTGCCTTCTGATTATGTCTGAAATAATTCAATTATATAAAACATAAAAACTACAATGAATAATAACACAAAATTCAATTTTTGGGCAAGCAACAGAGAAACTACTGTTACTGATGTATCAATAATCCCTATTTTGTCCTGCTGCAGTTTAAAATGTCAAATGTGTATGAATGAGTCCATTTATATTTCAGGATGCATCTATTTTAATCCCTCCAAACAAGTTTAAAACACGGTTTTCATCACTTTAAATAGCTTTATGTTTCATCATTTCTCTGCCCCATTCAATTGCCCTCTCTAATAAAAAAATCAGAGCTCATTTTGATCACTTCCAGTGTTCACATGATTCTTTCATACTACTCTTTCTTCAGTGTATATAAAGGCAGAGGTGTCTATAATTTCCACTCCTCTGTATCAATGCGTATTGTTTTCTGTGTCCTGTAGGATTCAATTTCTCCTTGAAGAAATAGTAATCACATTTTAAAAAAGATTATTAGTATTAAATCTTGCTTCTCAGTCTTCTTGACAGAAAAATAAATGCCCTTTTTTTTTTGTCTTGAGCTGCTGAAAATGTTTGAAATCTGATAGATACTGCAACAGCAGGTTTATTTTAAATTAGTTATATCATGCAATATCACACTGAACCTTATAACTGCTTTGATTTACTGCATTTTAATAGACTCAAAATGTCTTCTGGCACTGAATGCTCCTGTAAGATGTGTCTGATCTGGGCTAATGTTATGCATGAAGACATTCAGCTCCTCAGTTTGCTTCCTATAAGTAATATATTTAAAGTTTGTGTGACTTAATTATTATCTGGAGACAACTGTTTTACTAGCTTTTTATTCGAATATTGAATTTTAACAAACTACCTACAAGTAAGAGTCACAGAGTCACACAGAATCACAGAATGGTAGGGGTTGGAAGAGACTTCTAAAGATCATCTAGTCCAACTTTAGGTAAAACAGGTTTACCTAGATCAGGTCGCACAGGGGAACTTCCATTGCAAGTCTCCTTTTTCAGACATTCATGGCAAGAACTCAGAAAATGTGATTCAGGAATACTCAGATACAAAATGAATTTAATTTGAGTCATTCTGTGATCTTTTTCTTTTCTGACAAAAATATTCTAGAAAATGTTCCATCCAATAAAAGTCTCTATCAGTTGACAATAACTTAGATACTTCCTGGAAATATTGGACTATGGAATTTTTAAGTTAAGAATTAAGACTGTTCTGTAAGGAAGAAAGCCTACAAGATGACCTATTTATAAATCAAATCATATTAGACTCAAAATCTGCAGTTTTTATGTTGGACTTTTGACAACTGAAACCTCAAACCAATAAAAATATATGTAGCAAAAGATTTCTGAAAATACTGATTGAATGCTGGATAGCTCCTAAATTGAAAAGGAGGTGAAAGTCAATAATCAAATTACTATAAATAATTCAATTTGAGAAAAGAATGTAACTTTGTGATTTGAAATTACTCATATTTTCTTTCAAGACACATTGTTTTGTTGGTTTATTTTTATAATATGCAGAGTGAGAGCCAGACTAACTGACTAATCTTTTAAAAAAAAATTGCAGGCATCCATTTATCTCTCATCTCTTCAGCAAATCTCTGTGGATTTTTCACATCAAACCCCTGTATGAAGTTCTGCATACAAGATGCAATGTAATATGACAGGCGTCCATGTAGACAATGCTAATAAAATGTGATTTTGTCATGAACAGTGACAATCTGGACATTAACTACAGTGCCAGAATAGATGTTGGTGTACAGTAGACAATCTGAACAGAGAAGTATCTGAAATACAATATAAGGGAGGGCATAACGTTTGGTTTATGTAAGCAAACAGGGATCATAACTAATTCAGGAAGAGTAAATCTCTCTGGGCAGGATTTTTTTCTATTTGATGCTTAAATATCTAGTAAAAACTTAGAATCTATTATTTCTCTGTATTTTGATGAGAGAATACAGCCTTTTAAGTGCAACTCAATCCTCATATCTTAGACATTATCTCTGCATGAAATAGCCTGTTGAAATGTCTGTACCTCAAAGGTAGGAGCAGACCAGAAAATTATCATAATCTGTACCACTATCTGCTTAAAATTCTAAAACTGATATTAAACTCATTTTTGCATTTGTTTCTCTCCAGAACTAGACCTTGGATAGTTTGCTCTGCCTTATGAACTTGACTTTATCTCCACATTTTGAAGAAATCACTGTGTTTAGGTGTATAGATACGGATGTAATAATTCATATTTAGGTATTTAGCATTGGAAATGTGACAAACTGAATTTCTTTACCTAGCTGAACAAGAGTTATTAATATGATTATTACTACAGTAGTTTTTAAGTCATATCAACCTCTGCTTCTTCAGAGTGAATCTCTGTTCCACAAAGAGGTGTCAAGGTAAGCATTGAAGAATTTTGTTTAAGGGCAACCTTATTTACACAACTGTCCCATTGGTATTGAGTTTTCTCACAAGCATGGTTTCCCAGACATTATTTTATAGAAATTAAATGACGAGGTAGGGATGACATAGAAATTAATCTTAACCTTTTACTCTAAAAGGCATTCTAGATATTTTTTCAACATCCTTGTATTTTCTTTAAAACATGTAAACTTTTGCAATTTCTTTTCTCCATTGTGTATCTGAAGATAGATCAATGGCTGACTAATAAACAGAATTAGATCTTAACATATATACAGCATATTAAATAATAACAATTTTAATAAAAGTCCTCCAAGGGCAGTTCTGAGCAGTAGAAAAATGTTTGGACTATTCCTAGACTAATGTGAGGCTAGGGATTTTAAGCTTAGGTATGTCATATCAGTGGACATCTAAGTAGGCACTGGTAATGTGTTGGAAAGAGAAATATCAAAGTGGAGGTAAGCTATGGGTGAAGTCTGTCAACAATCAGCCTTAAGCATGTTCTTATTTATGTGTAACATTTCAGTGAAAACTAGCACCAATGCTAAAATGAGAAGAACCCTTAATAAACAGAAAAATTGTATGTATCACTTAGCATTCCAGTTTGTAATAAAAGAAGTAATTTGTTACTGCCAAAAAGAAACATCTTCATGTCATCCTAACCTATCTTGAAAGAAAGCTTATCTATCATTTTGAAATACACACTATGGATCCCCATGTATTTCATCAGGAATACTCAAATTCAGTGACAGTGTGAATCAATTGTTCATAATTGAACTGATGTTTGGTGCTTTTCACTACTTCCACATGATTTCAAGTGAGCTGGAGACAATATCAGCAAAAGAAATCATGATAATGATTCAACAGATTGGATAGCAAGGACGGCAGCATTGCTATAGTTGACCTATAGCTAAACCCAACTGGTGTAGGCAATTTTCTCCTATCAGAAGAAAATGTAGCGAAAAAATTACTGACTGACAGAAAAAATAGTTCATTATCAGGATTGTGAATTTTAGAATTGTAATACAAAAGAGACATAGCTGAAACTGTAACTGCAAGAGCACTTTGGACAAAGTATTACAGTCTTTTGATATATCTGAGCATTATTTTTTCAGCTGGCCTGGTAAATCTTTGGATTTTGCACACGTGGCAGTTTGACCAGATGTGGCCATGTTACTATACACAGTTATGCTTCTGTTATCTTAAAGATTACAATGAATTATCATTACATCATTTCTTTTGTAAATCCCATGTAGATGTGCCACAGATTGTTTATGACCCGTGTCACTGTATAGATTTTATGTGAAAAAACACAGCCTGGACTTACATAGTTTTCTGCAGAATAATTACCACTTGGCATTCCACAACAAATGGTGGGAGGACATCAAACAGCTCTTCTAAGCCTTCCACCCATCTGTCCATTTGCCATTTATAGAACATGTGGTTTTTAACTTTAATGATTAAATAGCTTTCTGCATATCAGATTTTCAGTTTTCCCAAGCAATACTTATACACAGCATTTAGTGTTCATTTCCCAGTGTGGTAACTTTCTGTCTAACTTAAATTGGTTAAAATAAAAATGTAAAATATTTATTTATACCTCGTTTTCTCCTAATTTTCATCTTCAGTGTACCGTCCTTGCCTAAAAGTAACTGTGGTTTTTATATGTTGGAACATTTTTTACCCAAGGAAAGAAACTTGTGTTAAACGTTTTGAAGAGAATCCTGTTCTGTCTGCATTGATAATAATGTAACACAGAATCACAGATTCTCAAGGGTTGGAAGGGACCTCAAAAGATCGTCTAGTCCAACCCCTGTGCCAGAGCTGAACCTCCTAGAGTAGGTCACACAGGAAATTGTCCAGATGGGGTTTGAATGTCTCCAGAGAAGGAGACTCCACAACCCTTCCGGGCAGCTTGTTCCAGTGCTCCCTTACCCTCACAGTGAGGAAATTTTTCCTTATGTTTCTTTGGAACCTCTTATATTCCAACTTGTACCCATTGACCCTTGTCCTATCATTGGACATCACTGAGAACAGCCTGGCTTCATCCTCCTGAGACCCACCCTTTATGTATTTGTAAACATTAATGAGATCATCCCTCAGCCTCCTCTTCTCCAAACTAAATAGTTGAATAAAAATAATTTTAATAATATTTGCACTTTAAATTATGAAGAAGTTTATTTCAAAAGGTGACTTAAGAATTAGTTCCTGAGAGAAAAACATATTTAAACTTAGGTATGCTATAATGGGATACAAAAAAAAATAGAGCAACATACATCAGTGTCAACATCTTAGTATATATGGTATTAAATAATTTAAGAATTTTACTTGGATTTCCTCTTCCGAAAAAATAGAGGACGCTGCTAGTGTTAAAATTACTTCAAAGTAGAGGTTAATTTTTCTATTTATTTCATTGAATTAAAATTCCTATGCCTGGGACATGGCTCTGGGATGTAAAGAGCATCACTGAAATACCTGACAGTTGTGTCTGAGCCCCTTGTATCTAAAGCATCTGTGAAACCACCTCTATGCTCAGCCTACTTTCCTGCTAGATCTATTTAACAGCAGTATATATACAACCCTGTCTGGCCAATAACTCAAGCTGCTCAGGTCAGAGTCCTCCCTGCAGACCCTGGGGGAGATTGTCACCTCTGGTCACTGCTATGTCTCTGAATCTTTAGGCTGCCAGTACACCTGACTCTGCTGGAGGATGTCCTCTTCTTTTCCACATCTTTTATACACTGGTGGGGAGCTGGAATGTTTCTGGTCCACTTTTTTTCTCTATTTCCTTGCAGTGACTGCCCCTATATTTTCAAGATGCTGATTAAGGAAATTAGATTGATGATATCAGAGTAAATTAGGCTGGATGAGGTCATTAGATAGATACCATAAATTCCATTCCATCTTTCAAGAAAGGATCAGATAAATGTAAATCTTTCTTGAAGAATGTCTCTCCAATGTATTTTGAAAAATCTCAATAGATTTGAGTATTTGAGTATTTACCTACATTGAGAAGATGCCGTGATTTTTGCCTTGGTGGAGATGGGAAATGGTTTATTACCTTCTAATTTGCAGTTTGCTTTGTAATCTTTGATAAGGGTGGTCCTTCAGTCATCAGGGGAATAATCCTGATTCTTTCAGTCTTGCATCATAGTTTGCTTCCTAGACTTTGGACCCTTTCTTTTCTACATGCAGTCTCTTCAACTTGTTCACATCTTCCTTGAAATGTGGTGCTCCAAATTTGACAATGTATTTCAAATATTGGGTCAGACTTTATCTTTCTGAGCCACTGTGAGTCCCAGACTTTATTGTACCAACTGATGCATAGTCAGTGTTTCCTTTTTTCTGTGTGTGCAATTGATTGAACTTGTTCTTGCTTAATTATTTTTTATTCTCTCCAAAAAATAAATAGTATTACTATTATTAGAGTAGACATAAATAATAAGAGGCAGTTGAGAATCCTGTGCAAAACCTGAAAGAGTTACTGCAATGACCCAGATTTCTGTATCACCAGCTCCTCCCAGAAAACTGTTGTCAGCATGTGTGTGGTGACATGCTGGTTTATGAAAGCCTGGCTGAGTGTGAGTTGAAGATGAGAAACTGGCAGCTCATATACAGCAGCACCAACCAGTGAGTTGTGATACAAATTATCCACAAGACAACAGTACTAAGGCATCATCTTCATCTTCAGAACTACACTACGCTGAAGGTAATCAAGGTCTCTGAAGAAAAATTTTGGTCACAAGGTTAAAAAGGCCAGTGAAAGTTTCACTTATTGCTTTGCTTCTGCAGCCACAGGAAGCAAGTATTAAACTTCCTGTCCTTTTTTTTTGTACTTATGTTTCCTATAGAATGTGGCAAATTTATAGATTTCTTTGAATAGGAAAATATATTTGCATGCACACATGTGACTGCATGCTTAAGAGACCAGTTCTTAATAGACAAAATCCCTAAATAGTCTTCATAGGATAAAGATGGATTTGACACCATGTAGGCCTGTAAAATTAGCATGAAATGTACAAAATATGGATACTTTATTTCCAATTATTTCAGTAATCATAAACTAAGGGAAGACTATGAAAAGGAAAAAAACACACCAAAACTTGTTTGGTAAGTGAGAAAAGAACATTATTTGATGAACTTTTCTGTTACAGTAAGTAGGAAAGAATTTTTGCAGATCATTATTTGGTTGAGATTTCACGGATGACTTGAAAGATAGAAGATGACATGTGCATCTGGGTTTTGCCTGTTAGTATGAAAGTAGAGCTCCTCCCAGATTCTACATCCCAGTGCTGCAAGCTTCCTATTCTAAGGAATGCTTTGATTGTGTACATATTTGCAGTCAGATAAGTTGTACTCTAGATTTCTTCACTAACTCATTCAGAAAAAATAGCCTAAATACATTCTTATAATTCATAAGATGGCACTACTCACCTCTGCTTCTTTCTAACTCAAGTGGGAATAAGGCACAATAGGAAGCAGAAGGAACAGAAGTTAAGGCAGAAATCAAACCAGTCATCTGTTCTTGAAAGAATGCACAGATACAGATAAGAGTTTTCTAACATCAAATAAATCCGTTAAAAAAATCACAAAAAGTCCTACCTACACAGAATTGTGCCTTTGACATAGTCTCCCATGACATCCTGCTAGAGAAATTGGCTTCCCATGGCTTGCATATACCTGATTTTCCTAAGGTGGGAAACTGGCTGATGGCTGGGCCCAGTGGGTGGTGGTGCATGGAGTTAAATCCAGTTGGCAGCTACTCACCAGTGGTATTCCCTAGGACTCAGTGTTGGGGTCTGTTCTATTTGATATTTTTATCAATTATCTGGATGAGAGCACTCTCAATAAGTTTGCAATGACAAGAAGCTGTTTGGATGCATAGATCTGCTTGCGGGCAGGAAGACTCTTCAGAAGGACCTAGACAGGCTGAGTTGATGGGCCAAGACCAATTGTATGAGGTTCAACAAGCTGAAGTTCTGGGTCCTGCACTTTGGCCACAACAACACCAGGCAACACTACAGGCTTGGGGATGTGTGGAAAGCTATCTGGTGGAAAATGACCCTGGGGTGTTGGTTGATAGACAGATGAACATGAGCCAGCAGTGTGCCAGGAAGGCCAACAGCAGCCCAAGAAGGCCAACGGCAGCATCCTGGCTTCTATCAGAAATAGTGGGGCCAGCAGGACCAGGAAAGAGATTGTTTCCCTGTACTCGGTGCTGGTGAGACCACATCTCAAATGCCGAGTTCAGTTTTGTGCCCCTTAGTATAAGGACATTGAGATGCTGGAGTGCAGCCAGAAATGGGCAACAAAACTGATGAACGATCTGGAGAACAAGTGTGATGAGGAGCAGTTGAGGGAGCTGGAGATGTTTAGCCTGGAGAAGAGCAGGCTGAGAGGAGACATGATCACTCTCTTTAACTGTCTGAAAGGAGGTTGTAGCAAGGTAGGAGTCAGTCTCTTTTCTCCCGTAATAAATGACAGGACATGAAGAAGTGAGCTCAAGTTGCCCCAAGGGAGGTTTAGATTGGACATTAGGAGTAACTTTTTCACTGAGAGGGTTGTTAAACATTGGAATGGACTGCTCAGGGAGGTGGTAAAGTCCATCCCTAGAGATATTCAAAAGATATATAGATGCAGTGCTGAAGGACATGGTTTAGTGGTGAGCGTGTCAGTGCGAGGTCAGTGGTTGGACTCAGAGATCTTAAAGGTCTTTTCCAAATGATTCTATGATTCTTTGATTCTGTGATGTGTTCCAACACACCAAATGAAAATTTACAAAAGTACAAATATACTTCTTAAAATGTACTTTTTGAATTTGAGAACCTTTAATGTTATGTTATGTGAGCATTCCCTTTGCTTGTTACTTTAACAACTGTCAGACTGTAATTAATTGGAGATTAATAGCTGCTCATGGTCAGTCCACCTGGCTTGTTTGATCTATGATTGTTCTGGTCTACATATCCACCTCTCCCATTAAGAGAGTAAGTTTGGTTGATAAATTTACACTGAAGGACTACCAGCACCTTTCACCATGAATGTAGATGAAAGTGTCTAGAAATAAGAAAAAGAGACAAAAGACCACAGAATCATAGAATTATAGCATTACAGAATCATAGAATGGTAGGGGTTGAAAGGTATCTTTTAGAGGTCATCTAGCCCAACCCTCCTGCTAAAGCAGATTCACCTAGATCAGGTCACACAGGAACACGTCCAGGTGGGTTCTGAAAAATTCCAGAGAAGGAGACTCCACAACCTTCCTGGTCAGCCTGGTCCAATCCTCTATCATTGGAAGTATAGTGAGGTGCATTGAAGGAGAGTAGTAAGAGTCTCAAAATTAATTACTGTGGTCTCTCTTTTCTGTGCAGTAATTCATTGTAATGTTATGTACTGATCTCTCAATGTTTTGAAATCGGAAATCATCATATTTCATAACTGAGAAAGAATGGATATCTTCGTACTACGGAATAATAAGCGAAGTCTCATTATCAGATGATTAAAACTAACATGCCCTTAAAACTAATAAAAATGCTGATTGATTTTTGTTAAAAATCCATCTTACACTTGTTATCATGAAATACTTTTCCTGTTTTTAAATATTCTTCACAGATATAGTGGTTTTGGCCTGGGC
>WBNH01008206.1:0-44971 GCA_013401255.1 Urocolius indicus
GTCCTGGCAGCAAACCTGCTCTGTTGTGAACACTTCTCTCCTCATGAGCTCAAGGAACTTGCTCCAGAGTCGGCTTTCCATGGAGTCACAGCCTCCTTTGTGCATCAATCCCCTCAAGAGTGGGGTCCTCTACAGGCTGTGAGTGGATCTCCATGTACTGCAGGGGCACAGCTGCCTCACCATGGTCTGCACCACAGGTCACTGAGGACTATTTCTTCCAGTGCCTGAGCACCTCCTCCGCCTTCTTTTCCACTAGCCTTGGTGTCTGTGGACATGTTTTCATATTCTCACTTCCTGTTGCTGTTGCAGTTTACCAACTGCCCAGCAACTTCTTCCCCTTCTTTAATACATTATTCACAGAGGTTATTCACTGTCACTAATTGGCCAGGCTCTGGTCAGCTGTGGGTCCATTTTAGAATTGACTGGCATTAGCCCTGTCAGCTACAGGGGAAGTTTCTGGCAACTAATTTGTTTAAAGAATCAATTCCTGAAGCCACTCCACTACCAAAATCCGGCCCTGGAAAAATCACTGTACTACTTCAAAAAAGAAAGAAATTAAAGAAATGAGCACTAACTAAAGGCAATGTCACACTAAAGGTAATGTCACACCACTCAGAGACTGATGAATCAAATAATTTCATTTCCATTGAAAACAGACAGAAAGATATACTTTAGTGAAAATACAGTCCAAAACGTATTTTCTGGAAATATTCTTGACATTAGCATTTCTTTCTTTTGAATATGTGGAGGATCTCTGAATGTAATGTTTTTCACATTTCTATGCTAAATGCTTATAATCTAAGTCCTGAAAACTTCTAAGATCCATCTTTCATACATCACAGAGAAAAAGAAGAAAAAGTAGCTTAAAGAGGTTAATTTTTTTAATAACCATTAGAAGAGAAATTCAGAACATAATTGGTGCTAAATTCAATTAAGAGGATTATGCAGGGTGAAGAAGATCGGTGCAAACAAAGAATAAATATAGAAAGTTAAGCTAAGGTCAATGGAGAAACTGCAATCGCATAGTGACGAAAAATGTTATGAAAATGTGTCTATGGACTATAAATGGTGGAATGATGGTCTTGATCTCAACAAAAACTTCAGAAATATGAACCATAAAATGGTGAATGTATTTCTGAAGCTTGACTATTAATATCATTTCGACATCTTATAGCTGAACTTATCAAAAGGGATCAAAAGTCAGACTGATTCTGGTGGTTACAACTTTAACAAGAATCTGAAGAGAATAAACATAATTTCCAGGCAATACAGTTGGTTGAGGAGAGATTTAACAAATCAGAAGTCACAAACCTAAAAATCACAAGCACTTTAGGTTTCCATTGGCAAAATATATAAACTGTACACGATCATCTACGTTTATAAGATACAGAATAATGCCGTATTCATTTTGCAGGTCTCCATTTTAGTCATGTAACTTGGATTTCTTGAAGAACAAGAGGGTTTTACATACTCTGGTAGTTTTCAGAAAACTGGGGAATGGAGAATATCAGAACAGATGAGTATCACATAATAGGCTTTTAATGGAGCACAGCAGTAGAAAACTGCAGCAAAAGAGCCAGTATTGAAGATGAATGTACTAAACTGTGAAGAAAGCTCTGCGAATATCTGGCAAGGGCTGAGATGATGCCAAATCGGCAAAGGAAAGACAATCGCAAAATTGTTAGACTTTGACTTAGTGCTCAAATAACAGCCTGAACTGATAAATGTTAATGAAGTCTATGAAGTTACCGCATGTGCTTTTAGCTGTTGAAAGAGAATAAGAACCATAGTAGTTTACAGAATTGAATGCTTTTCACTTCAATTCTGCAAAGGGCTCTATTTAAGTGCAAAGGCAATTGCTACAGCCCAGCTGACACAGAGTGAAACATACAGAGCAATGTATTGCATTGCCTTCACCATTCCAAATACATTCTTCTATGTATTATGCTTAAAAACTTCTTAGGTGCTTTTGCAACTAATTAACATTGTTTCTATTTCCATACTGTGGGATCTCTCTCATGTTGCATATGTGGAACTTCAGATAGTATTTCAATATTGGTGCAAAAGTACCCTCAGAACACATGAAAAAGTTGTTCATACCAAGTCATGCTTTATAAACTGTTACAATTTAGTATTACTAGGAAATAGATTAGACTAGCTACTTTGAAAGTGATGTTGGTACAAAGCCAAAGGACAACATGAGAGCTAAAGCTAGGACTGGAGGCCAGGAGGTTTCATCCCTTGGTTTTGTTATGGCAGAACCCTACATGTGAACTTTGACAGATGCTCTTTCTCTCACCCTTTCCCACATGTAAGCCACTCATGTCCCAAAAATCTGTGAGACTGTTTCCTCCACACTGTCAAATTAGCAGTTCATTAGCAAGGGTGAGCATCACGCAGTTATACCTAAAATATTGTTTCATACTGTCTTGTTAGTTTTGAAATTAAAATAGATAGTATGAGGTACTACTGCAAAGCAAGATTTATGATAAAAACAATCATTAGAGATTCTGGGAACAGTTTGCCCATGCAACATAAGCAAATCCCATTTCACTGCTATCACGAAAACTGACACCCAAACTCTGCAACAGAGTCAGCCTTTGAGCCCAGTTCTGTGCTACTAGAAATGCTGTAGAACTAAGGCTAATAGTTAAAAACTACCAGAGTAGTCCTGCAGTCCTTGAACAGCTGAAGGAAGGAAGATTAAATTTTTTCTCTCTCACACAGATACAAATACAGTCTCTCACTAGTCTGTGACAAAATTGTCTTGGGCTAGAAAATGGGTCAAGCTGGATGCTGCTAAAGCTTATCTACATAATGCTTCTATTCTTGGGTCTTAGGTTTTCTGTCAGGAATTAAAATCAGGAACATTTTTCCTGCTGCTCAGGTGGAGCCAGTGTTTAAAACACGTGTGAGGAACTGGTCCCTCCTGCTGATCTGTTCACTAGGTGAACAAAGACAGCGGCTGGTTATGCTTACTTCATTAATTAAAATTAAACAGAACAGAGTCTTGCTTTCCCTCTTGGCAACAAGTATTTGTAACAAGCTGCTGCTTTACATCACCCCACATCTTATTTATTATGAAGCTGAGGATTGTTATTACAATAATGAAGTCCAGTTTATATTGATGTACATGAGTTTTGAGACATAGATGTTAAAAAAAAATCTTATATGTCAACAATAATACGAAATTTATGGGATGCCTTTTGCTTTTACAATGCTTTCTGGGACAATTTTCAAAGTTTCTTTTCAAAACTGCTTCAATGAAAATACTGAAAATATTTTCTTAAAGATTTTTTTCCCTGCTTTTGAAAAGAGAAAGTGTGAAAGAAGCAGCATGATGCCTCTTTTATTGTCACATAGCTTGCACACTTTGCAGGATCAATGGTTCAACACAGCATCACAAAATCATTAATACATTGCTGTCAAAATGGGCTTTGAAGCACAAACACCAAATCAGAAAGGCAGAAAAAGCCTACATAAGGTGTTATGAAAGTCACATCTGTGTAAAGATCTCTTAATGTAGGCTAACCAATTGACAGCCTCCCCAGGTCTCAAGATGTTTTTGCCTTTCTGGTCTTTTGTATTTGTATTGATGAGACAAACCTGTTTATAGTGTAAACATGAACCTCTGAGTGCATCAGTACTTAATCTCATGCATTTTGAGTAGACCATTCAAGTTAATAGGTGCTCATAGTGTGTCAAAATAAACCTCCTCTGTAAATCTTTGCAGTAGAGCTGTATGGACTAATCAGGCCTTGAGTTGTAACTCCCTGTTAACAATGCTGATGTTGAAATACATTTTGGAGAAATCCAGCTTAATTGATTTCAGTGCATACCATCTGGAAGAAAAGGCTCAATTCACTTCTTATAAGTAATAAATAAAAAGCCATCCAAATCTAACTAAAATCCTCTCTAAAGTGTATTTCTCCAGTTTCTTAATGACTGGTAATGAAACATTACATATTTGACACTTGAGGATTCAAGAAAACATAAGAAATAATAAGATCCTGCATTTTACTTTTCTTCCTACTACTGATTCATGGTGTCCTATGATCATTTTAAAAGTGGTCTGTGCAATCCTTATCTGTCATGGAAACAAATTCATTCACTGGGTGGCTGAACAACATGAGGTGAAATAAATTTCTCAGAAGCCTATGCCCAGAAGGCTGCCATCCATTACTGTTACAAGTTTGCAATGGAAATGCCTTTACTGCTACACAGAGGGTATGATAAAATTTAAAGCTCCGTGAAAGGTACATTAGAACAATAAATAAAATTCAAATAATGCATTAGTGACAAAATATTGCTGGATGTGATGTTTATTTATTCTGACAATTTTTTGAGTTAATCAAAGTAAATGTAGAACTCCTTAAATCTGAAAGTTAAGCCAAGGTGTAGTAACAGTGAAAAATTATACACAAATTGATGTATTCATATATCATGTGGATTAACACTTTCTCATTTTATCTATATATAGAATCTGGGTTTGCAGACTCTATGGCAGATGTGATCACCATAAATCAAAAGATTCATCATAGTCACCTATCTGATTTCATTCTAACTCTTCCAGATGTCCACTGTCTATACTTTAAAAGTGCATTATGCATCATTATTCTCTTTTTAACCAGAAACATCAAAGCCTGTATATCTAGTGCAAATATAATTAAAGCCCGAGAGCCTCAGCACACAGCCTTATCTACAACAAAGCACTTAATTGTATCTTTGAAGATGTGTGCTAAAATACTATTGCTTTAAGTGAGACTTCAGTCCACGCTTAAATGCAGGCATTGGCTTTAAACCTGTAATGTCAGTGGCAGTCACATTGTAATTTTGTGATTGTTGTTCTTCTCCTGGGTAATTCCAGCTTTATAATACAGGCCACTGACTTATTGTGGTCAAACAGAATGATTGAACATCAAATGTATAATACAATGAATGCTTCAGTGAAACACCAATTTACCCTTTTAAAGTTTTACCAAATTCTTTAAATTTTAATTAACCATTGCTTTTTAAATATTAAAAGAAGGAAAGGTGTCACCTGTCTGAATAAATAAAAATAAGATTCTTCATGCATTAAAAACCATCAATCTTTAGTCTTTCTCATTTTCAGCAAAAAAAAAAAAAAGTGGTAGAAGATGTTTAGATAAAGATTTAACCTTAAATAAAATTTCTCCATTAAGAAACAGGTTCTTTCAAGGGAATTTCTCTGAATAGCATTCTATGTCTGAGCAACAGACTGGGATCCACTACAAAGCCTCAGGCTTTACAGAGTTTTGAATTATTTTGTTCCCACTTGGTAAGGACTTCTACTGCATGATCTACCTCTTTTTGCAAGGAAGCCACATATTAGATATAACATGTTGCTACTGTAACAAGCTCCACACAGTCTCCTTTATGATCTAGGGCATGTTCCTAGAGTTCAGCTCTGCTCATGAGTACTTTGTATATACATGCTGCCCTTCAGCAGCTCTGCATCTGAAATTTCTACTGATAGGGTCACTTCCCCATTATGCTCCAGACAAACCTGTTAGTTATCTTCTCTAGTTAAACTCTCTAGTATATTCTGGAGAAAAAAAAAATAAGCCCAGTAAAGAATTTTCTTATAACGGTTACTTTATGGTTTTAATTCCTCAGAAATTATGACCTCACTTACCAAATGTCAGACTTTCTGAGATGTATTCTGTGACCATCTGATCTTGCCTTTTTTGAGTTTGAGAACTCTCAGCACATCAGACTGGAAATCTCATCCTAGCCTCATCTCCCTTTCATAATATGATTATTTTGTTGTTTTCTATGCTTATTCCCACCTTTCATGTTAACGATATCCATTCAGAATTGATTCCCACTTTTTAAATCCATGTCTTTTGTATGTCAGGTTTGTCCTTTCCTCTGCAAAGGATCCTAAAACTCCTAAAAGGCTCCTAAAATACTTAGTGTTCCATGGATATACACCAGTACCTAAAAGACAAACAGGCAATTGTCCTTGACTGTAGCATTGACAATTTCTCTACAATAGTCTTTACTGAAGTTTTAAACCTTTTTCATGGTCAGAGTGGCTGTTTGAAGTGCAATTCAATAAGCTATCCAATTCAAGTTAGACAGGTGTTGGCGAGTAATCAGAAATGGAGTTCCTAGTACAGATATATCTTACAATTTTAAAAATGGCTAGCAATCCTGCTTAACATTACAGGACATCAACAACGTAAATTATGAGGGAGAACAGTATCTGCAGACAGCTCGGATTCTTTTTTTCTTGGCCTTAGTGGTGAAAGAGTGAAACTATCAGTCTTTGGCAAAGCTAGTGAAATACTGTCTCATTGACTTCAGTGAGCTCTGTGTGTGTGTTCAGCTTCAGAATAATATATGTGTACCCACATTAGTGTTTAGAAAGATATTATTTTCGAACTGGCCTGTGTTCTTGTGTTATTGGGAGAATAACAAGGGAATGACACTCACAGAGAACTTCCTACTTTCTGAAGAAATACTGCTTTTACATGATGACTTTCTCAAAGTTAACATCTACTCTAAGCTAGGGCTACACAGGTGAGGGTTTCAGCAGAACCACTTACTGTACAGATAACATGATGGGTTCACATTTCTGTTAACTTTCTGCTAAGGAATAGAATTCTTTATATTCATATTTGATTTTCCCAGCCTTACCTGACCTCTCTTACCCTTCCATTTGAGTCAATTGAATACTTTACCCTAATCTACCCTTTGACTCCAATAAAAGAAAAATGAAAATATTGGCATACATTGACCTTTTCTCTTTCCATAATCTCTTTGTCTATGTCAAAAGAAGTAAAAAGTTACAGTAGCCTTTTTGAAAGGTACCATCATATCTCACGTGAATGCAAGACACAATAGCTAAAAGTTTCCATCACAAATGCAAAGTAAATGAGAGTGAGTATTTGCTAATGATTACTTTTTAGATATTATCTGTGATCCACCTGACAGGATTTAATTGCAAGTTTGAACTTAATTGAAATAGAGTCACTTATACCATTAAACAGTGCAGAATAACACATTTCAACCATTTCCCCCCCTTATTTAATAAACAAAGATGTCCCAGTTGGTGCTTATCAATTAATTTTAATTTTACAAGTAGCACTAAACCTCTCTGAGAGCTACACAAAGGAAGACTTCCTCTTTCCTCTGTAATGGTTGAATATTTATTATCAAGAGCTCTAAAAGAGTATATATCTTTTACACTGCAATTTACCTAACCATGACTTAGAAATATGTCAGAATATCACGGTGACGTTTGAATTAATGAAGATAGATGAAGAACTATAGAATTTAAAAGTGAGAAGTGGTTAAAATGGTTATTTTGGGATAGTACCTACAATTGAATGTAGAAGCAGCTCAGTAATATTTGTTGCATACCTTTTCATGAGTATTTTTCAATGCAACTTGAAAATAGCACTGAGAGAGTGATGAATGTATAGAATTTGCTTCCCAGTAGGATACAGAAATATCTAATGTATGAGCAGGGCCATATGATATGTGAACCTGTACACTTTAAAGTACTGCTTTAAAATGTTCTACTCTGTAGGATATTAGTACCTAAAATACCACTGAGGATATGAATCCAAAATTATTTTTTCTTTTACTATTTTGTCAAATCTATTTCACTTATAGATTTAGTTTACTTCAACTTAAATACTTTTCTGCTGATGTATAAATAAGGCTTAATATAAATGTGTGTAAATGCATTTTTATTCTTATTATTTTTGTAATAGAAATTGAGATCAGTTCACCTTCTTACAGGATATTTAGCTTGATGCTACAGTGGAAAATGGTGTCGTGGATGACTCTCATAGAGTCATAGATAGACAGCTTAGACCTGACGTAATTTCTATGCCCATTTTCCATTATGACATGTTATTACTCTCTCAATAATTTTAATTCAGAACTGAGCTCTAAAGTCTGACATAATTTGTCAGGCATCTGTAGAAAATGTGAAAATCAAACCTTTCATGTATTCTATATCAGAAGAAAACAAAGACTGCTTTAAAAAACTATTGTCATCTTTGTCTTCTTTCATCTGCATGACAACTCATCTGTAGAGAAACCACTTTTTACTTTCACATATCAATGAAAGTTTCAACAATGTGATGAAACAACCAAAATATAATGAATTCCTATGTCTCACTTGAGCCATGCAAGCTTCTTGCAAATTTGAGCTAAAGTGTGTTTTCATTAATTTTAGTCACTAATTTACCCTACATTATATTTAATGTACACTAAAAATGCCTGTCTGGCCAGTCAGAAGTGTTTGGCGCATGCCACCTGGACTGTTGAATTCATTTCGGTCTTTATGGACTGGGCACAAGAAGCTAAGTGCGTTATGAATTATTATTGCTACTTGTCACTCTGCAGTGCAGTAACTTATTTTTTTTTTAAGTGAATCTGATACCCTTTTTCACTCCATCAAGTCTATTAACTATGAAATATAAGCCTCATTCTTAATAGTATTAAAAATGGCCAGGAAAATATTAATGTGAACCACACGCTGGTGTCTCCTTCTCTGACTTTACACATTTGTGTTACAAGGTAGGTTTAGACATGAAACCACAGTCTAATTTTAATCTCTTTATAGCTATTTTGATTAATGACTGATATTTGTATATACACTTATTGCCTTGGTAAGACTGAAGTACTATCATTTTATCCTTACACTTTGGTTTTCTAGGAACAGCTTCCCTTCTGCAGGGTGGCATTTAAATATTTTCTAACCCATACAGAGACTCTGTTGTTTCACTGGGAGTGAATACACAAATTCTGGCATATATTTTAGACAGTTGCATAAAATATGAATAAAGGCTATGCTGGTATATATATCTCAGCTTCAACTTGCTGGCACTAAAAGATTTTTGAAGAGGCTGACAGTGCTTGAAGCATTTTTTTTTCTGTTGTAGAAAGTCATTCAACAAAGCTTGGGTTTCTGGTAATTGTGCAACTGTTCAACTCTCTCTAGTAAATTGCCCATCTCAAATCAACCCCACAGCTTTTAACATTCTGTTACACTCCCTTAACCATCAGAATCCAATCTGCATTTGCTTTCAGGTGTACTTTCCATTCGTCTTCTAGATTATGAGATATCCCTAGCAGTGCTCATCATTTACTAAGTATTTCCACATATTTAAGCAGGATATAGATCAAGTGAAAAATAAATCAAGTACTATCCCATAAAATTTCAGTAAAACTATTGGTAACTTCAGGATGCTTATTTTAATTCAAACTGTATCTGAGGTAAAATATAAGCCCTGCTCAAAATAAATACAGAATGAGAAGGTTATAGATACTTTGATTTTCACTTCTTCTTGTCTTGAGTTTAGGTATCTGAAACTCTCTCAGATAGTTCTCTGGTAATTTGAATGCATTTTCTTGAAATGTAAGTCTCCTAGGTCAGACTGTCAATCGACATATATATCTGTGATTTTAAATCATTTAGCAAGCTTCTTCTTCACCCTGTGTGATCTGATTTTCTTCAGTATGACAGGGGCTGGCAAAGGCCTGCAAGGTGCTGTCAAAATATGCCAAACCAAATACTTCCCTGGCCTACCTGCACCTTGTCTAGCCCATCACTCATTCACTACTGTTCTTTTCAAATAAAAGCTAGGATGCATAGATATTTAGCCTGTGTCTGCTGTCTCTAAAGTATTATGAGGTCCTAGAAAAACCACCTGGAGAGCAAAAATCTTCTCTGTTTCTCAAGAAGATATAGCAAATTAAATGAGATACAAAAAACAGAGTTAGTTTTTTTTATTTGTTCTAGAAAAGAGAATTTATATATTTTTTCAATGTAGATAAACCACTTTTGCCTGATTCTGACAGTTTACATAATGAAAAGCAGTTTAGCTTTACAATTAATGTTGGATTGCATACTACCTCCCTAGATCTCCCACCTACTTATATGCAGTGAACACATTTGTCCAGCTGCTAGCTGCTGAAAGAGCCCCTATTTGTGAGTACTGTTCATGATCCACCCAGAAAGGACACACAATGAAATGTGACTACATGGTACTTGTATGTGAAATGCTCTGTTGAAGAGCAAATCTGATAGCATTTTTTTTTCCCTTACTATTTTAATATAGCACAGAGAACCTTCACCTGTGGCCACAATGCAAGTGTCAGCTCTTGGATTTGCTGTCCTCACCAGTACCCCAGTCCTACCAGTCAACAGCAATGCCAGCACATCATTCCCTTCCTGAAGCACCTGCCTTTCCAGCATAGCAGCAAGCAGAAAAAGCTGCTGAACAGGCTGAACAACTCAACAGTTGAAATGAGAGCTTTGCCAGCCCATTCAGCAAGATAACAGTAAGAGCTGGATATAGGAGTCTGCCTTGTAGGTTACCTGAAAGGTATGTGGTTACCTGAAAAGACTACAGGTTATCAAAACTCACCCAAGAGAACAGATGATGAGGGGCTCGTAACCGCTACTAATAAGCTACTGTTCTGACTGGTCACAACAGTGAACAAAATAAAGCTGTTGTGGCAGAAGGAGAGTTAAGTGCCAAAAAGATACAGGATAGATAAACTCTAACGTGAGCTTTTTGCTGGATGTAAGTACTACCTCTCTTTGCAGGGATAGAAAGAGAGTCAGTGGAAGATTTTTGAATTAAAAAAATCATTGTTGTTTGTTTAATAGTGTAGTGCAATGGTCAGTGCAGTGATCCTTTAGTAAGGCTTTGGAGAAACTGACTAATACTGCAATTAAAATAAAGCTTGAATATGAGATATCATATCTTGCAATGAAAAAGGAAGGAAAAAAAAATTAGTAGTGGTTCATTCAGGAAGTGCTGTCCATTTTGTGCACTGAAAATTGAATAATTCCATGGGAAATACAGTAGGATTGGATAAGATAGATTTTCTGTAATTATTTAGAGAAAAAAAAACCTCTCCATTTTGACAATATAAAGCCTTTGTAAAATTGAAAATACTGTTTCATTAAGATATAAGTGACTTAGACTTGGAGAAGATGTTTTTCAGAGTTGATAAGCTCTCTATATATATGCTTTGCTATGGAGGCAGAAAAAGTAGACAACTGTTACTGTAGCTTATGTGTAGGTTGCAATTTCTCATATCCCATGTCCTGAATCTATGTAGAGAAACTGTAAGAATTTATGATCTATGCGGAGTGAATTGTTGTTTCCTTATGAAACAGTTATTGGTGTAAAACACAGCAAACAAGGCATTCTTACATAAAAAAAGGAAAACTGCACAATTCATGTTTTGTCATTTACCTTAACCTCCATTTTAGTGTAGTCTTTCTGGTGGCAAAGGGTTGTGTCTAGCCTTCTATTCCTCTGGCGGATACCCAGCCTATTGAGAAAGCTTTAATAGCATTTAGCCTTTACAACATTTTTTTAATCTGAAACTTTCAAGTGCTTTGCTGGAGTGGGTACTGTTATCATAAGGCAGAGGCACATATTGGGTTACACAGTAAATACACAGGTTTCTTGATCTTTAGGCGAGTGTGCTAATCGCCAGCCAAATTTGTCCTCTAGGAGAACAGTGGGAGATGGAAGGATCTAACAAAGTGGGGACATCATTTTTGAAGTTATCTTTCCAGTGGCAGAAGTCTTCCTGTTGCGATGCAAAAATGAACTGGAGGCAAATAATAACTGATTTTTTTTTTTAGCAGAGATCAGTGCAAATGAAAGTTCAGCACGACACACTGAATGCTTCCTGTCCTAATGAGCGGTTCTGCATCACTGTTGCTAATGATGAGGAAGACAGAGGCTTAGTGAATGTTGAAAGGGTTGGTTACCCTTTCCAGTTACAGGAGGGAGATGGGCTTCAAAGAGCATTAAGCAGAACTTGAACAAAGAAAGAACAGCATTCTTAAAACTCAAATTACTTCAGCATTTACAGCACTCAATGAAGCGGAAACTTTTTATTATATTTATTATATCCAACAGGTGGAAAAAGAGCAATGAACTCAGAGCTTCCTGAACAGGATTATGAGTGATGAAAAACTACCAGGTCTGCCATGTGATGCTTAGTAGCTGCAGAAAAGAAATTATAGTGTGTTATAATTAATAACTATGTGCTTGGTCCTGACAAAAACAAAAACAAGTTCTGCTTTTAATAGAAAAATAAGATGATAAATGTTGATGACAAATATTATGGTTGAATGTGTTTATTTGCCTTCTTTTCATATTATTTACAAATCTTTTAGCACTTCTAGTGTACTAGCTGACTTTCATTTAGTGTTTAATTATCTATTTTTAGATTAACATATTTTCACACAAAGACATTTCCCTTCAAACAAGTGGATAGCATAAAATGGAGTGCACTTTCTATTATATGTATTTTGCTAAAGAATTTGTCAACAGCCACAATAACAAGAGGTAAAATTGTGGCTTAAGGGTAGGAATCCTATCTCCACTAAGAGAATACACACATGAAAAAGGATAAAGACACAACTTTTTTCAAACCCAAGAGTAAAGTGTTCTTCTTGGGTTAAAAAACTTACACCTAAAAGGAAAACATTTTACTCCATCTCCAGGAACAATTATATTTATATTATATTACATGTGAATGTGATGAGGGTTTGTGTTTCAGGGTGTGTAAATGATAAAAGAATGTAAACTGTGGCAAAGTAAATGTAAAACCCTGATAAAACAGCTAGAAATATTATTAATACAACTTGATATAGATGTTTAAACTAATAACGTTTTTTATTTGTGCACAATAGAAACAGGCACCAGATAGAGGCTATGCAGGGCTCATAGCTAACTGGGATGATCCTGAGAAAGTGCTCAGATAATGTAAGGGTCCACAGAGAATCACTGGGACTTTCCTAGTAGAGCATTTCTTTTACCTGGAAAAATTGGAGGAACAGTTTCAAATAAAAGTGTTAGAAGAAAATATTTCTGAGAAAGGTAATACAATTATTAACAATGGCCAAACACAGATTATAACAATGGCTGAAACCAGATGGTATACAGGATTTCTAAAGGAAATCAAAGTATTAACTGAGATGTGTGACATTACTTAATTTGCCAAAGAAATAGAAGGCAGTCTTTGTCCCTATTTTTTTTCCTAAGGCTCCACTTCTGGTAGTATTCAAAGATAAGATATGGGCCTGTGTTTTCAACTGGTATGGATATACGTGTGTTCTTACACATCATTAGGTATTTAGGAACCAGTGAATGAAACCAAAGGAACAGAAATTCCCGTCTTCTCTCCTTAATATGTAATCTTCAAATACTGATAGCAACAAATGTGTTTGTTAGTCTTCCTCTTGATAAAATGGAAATTTAGAATCTAGAAGAAAAGTCCCAATGGTAAATGATTAAATTAAAATACTTGCATACTTCAGATCACTAAACCTAATGTTAAGATACTTACCTTTACTTCACTTTTCACATTCCTGCTATCACAAACATTTCTCATTAAACCCTTTCTGCAATGCTACAGTTTCTTAAACTAAAGATAATTTTTGAACAGTGAAATATAGATTAATTTTGTGAATTTGTTTGATTTGAGTGACTCAGGAGAAATATAAAATGCTAACACATATATGTTAGGGTTTTAAAAAAATAAAACTGAACAAACAAATACTTAGCAGGAGCCAGACTTTGTGATTAAAAACTTTCAGCTTTAACAGCAAAACCAAGATAAAATTAGCAAGAAGATAACTAAATAGAATTGCAGAACATCTGTTCTCAGAGTAGGCTTTTGAGACTAAAATTTTAGTCAATAGCTCTCTTTTACCAGAATTCCTTTGCTTGGCTAGAGGTTGTCTGCATCTGACCAGCTGTAACACTTTATATTTGACAAAATTAATCTTATCCTGTAAACATAAGTTTCTTTCCATTAATTGCAAGGTGTTTCCCCTAGGAGATATTTTTTTATCACAATGCTCTGTATATCAGAAACGTATCTCATTGCATACAACATTTTCTTTAGCTAGACCCATTTGCTTCTGTGACTCAAGGTGAGAATAAGCCTCTAGCCATTTAGCAGAGTGAGACTTGAATTGATAAAGGAGAGGTTCATATTTTATGTGAAAGCAATGAAAACCTAAAATTAAGGTAAAATTATCCAGTGGTTTTTCCCTTCTGTTTTCAATTCAAATAAACAGGTTTTGAGGAATTTATCCAAGGATAAGTTATGGCTAGTATGATAGGAGTTTCAAAAATTATTATCTGATGATGTGGTCCACAGTCATTGTACATAGTTCATTTATGATGTGTAGTGATATGGAACACAGCATTATTCTCTCCATCTTTTCAAACAGTAAGTAGCTTGATGTCAAGCAATATAGAAAATACCAAAGAAATTGATGGCTCTGTTTTAGGTTGATATGCACTCTAATATCAGAAAATGCAGAAGTCATTGCATCTGGTGCTTTTAAACCTATTGTTCATAAAGACTGCTATTAAAGAGTAATTAAAAGCTGAAATACACTGAGCTGGAAGTAAAAGAAATCTTGTCAGCTAGAAATTACTGCATCCAGACTGCAGATTGAATCTATTTGAGAGGCTCTTTCTAGTTTTGTTTGTGCCCTGTTATTTTTTTGTAACCAATATTTGTTTTAAAGTTTAACTAATTAGAAAGTCTGGTGTTTTGATTATGGGAGATATTACATAGAAAGCAAGAAAATGGTTGAGAAAATAGTAGAGGAGCTTCAGAGCTCTAAACTATAAAGGTCTTCAGGAGAGAAAAATCTGATTGCAATCAGAGATTAAGAAAATCACTCCTTGATGAATGACAGCTACAGTCATGATATGCTGCTGATCAACAAGTCATATCCCTTGTGTTCAGAAAATTTATTTTCAGTCTTCAAGGGATTTGCAGTGAGAGCTACACAGGATATACATAAATAAAACTGTGGCAGGGTAAGGAGAGAATGGGCCGCTTACCATGTTTTCTGCTTATGTATTCTATCTCAATGTGCCCTAATATTTTAGAATCACCAAAGATTTTGTCATAACAAATTCTGATACCAGTAATTTTTCTACCAGAAATTTTTATAACCACTGCTTTTGGAATGTGATAGAGGAAATTATACCAAATTTGTGTTTGTCCATATTCTTATTTAAAAAAAAGAACGGGATTCACAGGCGGTCAAAAAACCCGTCTTTTATTTTGTTGTTTTTTAGATGCATTCTGATTTTTCTTACAGTCTTCTTGCTCTTTTGGATTGCCAATGTGCTTCAGTAGCTTAATACATCTGTATTATTAAAAATTGAATCACTGCACATTTCAGCTCCCATTTCTCTATTTTCTTCTTCAATTATTTTATCTGATGATTTCAACACCATTTTTCAACATTATGCGATTTATAGTTGCATCTATTTTTCCTCTTAGAATGCATTGATTAGAATGCATTCATTAGGGTACACATTAATGCCGCATTAATTTCATCTGAGTAAAACAGGTAGCTAAATATTAATTTGAGTACTAATTTGTGTGTTCAGGTTAATATCTCCACTTTGGAAAAACAAAAATATGAAGTCAAATTAGCATTATAAACTAATCCAATGGCAATGTAGAGAGCACATTTTCTATTATATCCCAGAGTGCCATCTATATTTATGAGATGTAGAAAACAAGAGCTTTTGACTTGATTGGCAATTGATAGTGACATACAAGTATAATTTTCTCAAATCACTATTATAAGATTATAATCTTGTCTTGAACTGTAAATATGCAAATTTCCAAAACAATGCTGAGAAGTCAATAAGATGTGATATTAACAGAGCAATGAAAGCAGATCCATTAATGAGAATTGTTTATATTAAAATAGTGCATTTTTTTTATATTGTTGAATTATTATTAGCTTCTCTCACTGCATTTTGTCATTGTTGAACCAAGATCTGGAGTCTTGAAGAATTTTCTGTATTTTTTGGAAACTAAATTTCTAGTCTGATTTCACGGCTCTCTGAAACAAGCCAACTGTAGACTGAGTGGGCTTCAACATTCCTCACCTTTGTTTATTGCAGCTACTACAGGAAACCCCATCTGAGATGTAAAAAGAAATCCCTGTTACCATTCCTTTGTTGAACTTGTAGCTATGATGTAGAAAATTTGTCCTGATTGGGAGGGGAGAAAAAGCATTTTTACTGCCTTTCTCTTTTAGAATTTAGGGCTTCTGTAAGAGTGTATGCAGCACAATGTCCCCGTTTCATTTTCAGCTGTGCTCTGACCTGTCTTCTGTACTGGGTTTTGCAGAAGGATTACAAACCATGGTGACAAGATACTGTGCTTTTGTAATTCTCACCTTGCTCTATAATAGCAGCTCTCTACTACCAGGTGGAAGAAAGGATTATTCTGAAGTTGTTCCAGGCATGGTGAAGATTTAAAAGAATTCGTTCTGTGGTAGATACAAGACTGAAATCACAAGTGTGAGAAATATTTTGCCATTAATACTTGAACATAAGTATTATCGGGACAAACAGAAAGCTGTGTATATAGATCTTTTTTTTTGTGATAGGATAAGATATATGATCAGGAAAATGTCTCATATTTAAACTCACCTTCATCAGCATTATAGTCAGTCATGAAAGATTTTCTGCATAAATATTTTAAAAGATTCCATGTGATGATCTGAATCTCCTCATTATTATCAGTACACTTGTGTTACCCTATGCTTCACACAAAGACAGTTCTATTTGATAATAATCTCTCCATATTTATTTTTTATGGATAAATACCGGTAGCTAAATGGTCAAACAGACTTTTTTCTCTCTGGTCATTTCTCCTCTTCTGCTAAAGCCTCTCCTTTCTCTGCTACTCCTGGAGGCTACTGTTTTCAAACATATGTTTTAAAGTAGGGTTTCTGGAAGTCAAACACTCTGGTAGAAAACTACACAGTGAATGAAACCAAATTAATCCAAAAAGTTGTCCATGTTTTTGGTTTAGTAATTGCTTGTCTGTGTTATTAAGCTCTTCTCTGAGCTGCTCAGCCATGTAGAAAGCAGGAGGTTTTACATCACTGCTCTTTACCCTGTTTATGGAATCTCAGACCTGTTTATCACAACACAATCTTCATCTGAAGTCACCTGTGACTTATAAACTAGTAGTTGTACATAAACAATGTCAGTGCTTTGGACCCACATTTTGTTTTGGGTAAGAAGTACAGTTAAAATTGGGTTAGGTGGCAGAGGGTATCTGTTTTTTTTAGTTCTTAGTCAGCTGGAGCATGTAGGAATGTCCTTTCTTTGTTTGTAAAATGGGCCCAGGTTAAGGAAAAAGTCTCAGTCATACAAGGTGTAGTGGTTTTGTATAGGCCAGGTTTTGGTAGAGCGAGGTGTTACAGTGGTGTCTTCTTTAAACAAAGAGTTGCCAGAAGCTTCCCCTGTAGCTGATAGGACTAATACCAGTCAATTCTAAGATGGACCCTGCACCTGGCTCAGGCCTGTCCAATTAGTAATTGAGGTAATGCCTGCGTGAATAACGTATTAGAGAAGTTGCTGTGCAGTTACTAAACTGTAGCAGCAATAGGGAGTGAGAACATCTCCACAGACAAGAAGATCGGTGAAGGACGGAGAGGAGATACTTAAGCCCTGAAAGAAGACTCCCCTGTGACCTGTGGTGATGACTGTGATTAGGCAGCTGCCCCTGCAGTCCATGGAGGCCACTGAGGATCAGAGATCCACTCGCAGCCCGTGGAGGACCCCATGACTGAGTAAGTGGATGCCTGAAGGAAGCTGTGACTCTATGAAAGGCCCATGTTGGAGCAAGTTCCTGGCAGGACCTGGGAGCCTGTGGGGAAGAGCCCATGCCAGAGCAGGTTTGCTGTCAGGACTTGTGATCCTGTGATGTTGGAGCAGTTGGTACCTGAAGGCCTATTGTCCTGGTGAATGACTCACACTGGGGCAGGGTGTGAGAAGCTGCCCCATGGGAAGCCCCATGCTGGAGCAGTTCATGGAGAACTGTAGCCCATGGAAAGGACTCAAGCTTGAGAAGTTCATGAATGACTGTCTCCTGTGGGGAAGAACCCCACACTGTAGCAGTGGGAAGTGTGAGGAGGCCTTCCTCCGAGAAGAAGCAGTGGAAAAGTCCACCTGTAATAAACTGACCGTAACCCCCATCCCCTATCGGAGGAAGAGGGAGAGGTGAGAGGAGGTGTTTTAAGATTTGGGGTTTTTTTCTCATCTCCCTTTTCTTATTGTTCATTTAACAAATCAAACCTTTTTCTCTCCAAGTTGAGTCTGTTTTGCCTGTGACACTAGTTGCTGAGTGATCTCCCTGTCCTTATCTTGACTCACAAACTTCTCATTATATTTCTCTCCTCCCAGTCCAGTTTAGGAGGGAAGTGATAGCCCAGCCTAATCACGCAAGGTTAGAAAGACAGACAGAGAGTGAGAGCAAAAGAAATGAGGTGGGAGCATGCAGACCAGGCTTACTCTGTGAAAAGGAGCAGAAATTAAACAACTTCACCTTATATGACAGAACAAATGTTTTTAAGTACCGGAAGGATTGTCCATTATAAGTAGATACTAATTAGTAGTTACAGGGGGTTATCTCCATTAATAGAAAAATATTAAGTACTTGTGAACAAAAGGGAGTGTAACATATAGAAAAAAAAAATAGCAGTCACTTTTCACCAAGAAGCTGGTGTTTTATCTTTATTTAAAATATATGTCTGTGTATGCCGAATAGATACATATAAGTACCTGCACACAAGTATATAATGTATAGCTATATAGAAATGTGAATTACTTTCCAAAGCTAGCATTACTTGATTTGGAAAGAGTTAAACTCAGAGGCAATATTTTTGGTTTCTTAATTCTGGAAAGACAGCTACCTAATTCAGTTTTGTTTTTTTTCCTTTAAACTTATTATCTTAGTTTTCATAAATTTTCCTTGATTGTTAACTGACAATATGTCTGGACTTCAACTGAAAGTCTACTTTTGCTTCAAAAGCACAAGCAGTGTGCACAAAATCCTTGCATGGTAGTTTGAGAAGCTCCAAGTTCTAAATGTGACAATATTAATGTTAAGCAATGAAGTAGGAAATTTTAAATAGCCTATGTATTGCTAAAATCCTTAATACCAAAGATGCATTTTCTGGATGGTAAGGTAATTTTTTTTCCCCAGAAGTTTTACTGAAAGTGTAAGTTGAAACAATGACTTCTATCTGCCTTTTGCCTGGTGGTTTCTTCTTTGATCATCAGCTTTCCGTGTTTTTCGGGTTGGTAGAATGTGCCTCAAAATTTGCCCTATAAGTTTATTCTTATTGTCTTCTTGAAATATTTCATTTGACAAGTGTTCAAGCTGTGATAGGAAAGCCACACAAAACTGTGATACACGTTAACCTCCAACAGCAAGTTATTTGACACGTTTTCTAAGAAATATATATTTTGTATTCCATCAATCTGAATAAAAGTAAAATAAAATAATTTAGAGTCTGAAATCTACTTTTAGATGAAGGAGGGAAAGTGCAGTTGGTACAGACTAGTCCTTTTTCTAAAGGATGTTTAATCAACTGAAGATGCTACAGGCATAAATAAATGTGTCATTGTGCAGCACTTCCATATCCATTTTTGAGATGTCATACTTGACCCTCCATCTATTATAATATCCTTATGTAGTGATGACCTGATCCAAACATATTTGACAAAGATGCAGAAAAGAGCCCAAAGAATGCAATAGGATAACTTGAGCATGGGAGAAACATCTAAATAAGTACTAGTTAGTTATGAGCTGATAGCATTAAAAAATTGAATGAAATACAGAAATCAGTATGGATATTTAATTTATTTAAGCTCTAGACATTACAATTATCAAAAAGCAGAGATATTTTATAAGTTGCTATGACAACTACTGAACAGGTTTTTCAGACAGGGAAATGCCACTGATTTATGCTACCATACATGAAAAGATAAGACTTAACTGTGCTGATTATTCCCTGGGTTTTTTTCCAAAATTGTAACCGGGAGCTATCAGAGTAAGCCCTTAGGGTCCTCAAAAATAGGAGACTGTTCATGTCATGAGCACTAATTTTCTGAAACACCTTGTTAAAAGACGTTGTCTATGCTGAGAGTTTATTTGTGTTATGCAATATGATTAAAACATTGCTACATGTACAAAACTTGTACATGTCTTTAAGAGTTATATCCTACATTAGCTATGCATTTGATGCCATACAGTTAGTACTGTTCGTTATAGGCTTAGTCAGGGGTGTTCAGGACTGAGATAGCTTTCTCTGCCTCCTAAAAAGGGGAGTATCTTCTGTTCCTGACACTATTAATTTTGATATTTGTCTTTGGGATAGTATTTTTGGGTTTTTGTTATTTTTCTCTTAATATCTTGTCTGTCATCCTGATGCATTCAACAGGACTTATTACCTATCTGGAGTTGGTCATATTTATCTTGCTTTTGTTGTGATAGTTTTCTTAGTTTGATGTCTCCTATATGCCTCTTTCTTTGCCATTTTGGTGGTCACACTGCTCACATAATTAAGTAAAATAAAATAACCTAATTATACATTGTATTTTGCTGCTAATATTACAGTGTCAATACATTCTTTTTTACTCTTGTTGACTTCACAGTTTTTCTATGCCTATGTTTAGCTCCAAGGTAAGTTAATATTAATCATATTCTGAGTAGCCCACTTGTAATTTATAGGTATCATAGGCTTCTATGTTGATTATACCAATATATTACAGATTACATCTGCATTAAGGCAAACTGCTTGATTATTGTATGTATATATAGCCAAAAGACTACCACAATAATAAAAATTTTAATGAAATCAGTTTAACTTAACTCCTCTGTCTACCTACTGCTGACAATGAAAGCATGTGAGGACTAGGACAGCAGAACCATATGTGACAACAGCTGCTCATTGAAGAAACCCTAATGCAGCTTTATGGTCTCCTGTGTTCTTAACAGAGACTTCTTGCACAAAGGGCTGCTTCTGTTTATAGTAGCAGTTGTGGTGTTTGTATCAATCTGGTTAGTTTTCTGTGAGTGCTTCTCACATGAAAAACTGGGTATGTGCCACTCTCCTGAGTTAAAATATGTCTACCCTCTTCCTTTTCCCTCCTCTCTTCTCCTTTTCAAGTTGGAGCTATTTTCAGCAAATGACAAAGAGGAAGATTTAATTTGATTTGGTTTACACATGGCATTATGAATTGATTTCATGAATGTATGATTAAGGAATATGGAAAGCATGAATATTATTGAATAGAAATTTTCATGGAAATATCTTCAGCTTTTTTCATTCCACATTCTCTTATCTTGTAGTCCAAGAAATATCTCCACAAACGTCTCTCAGTGTGTCTCTTTCCGCTTTCCCTTTCCCTCTGCACATTTTGTTGCATATTTTCTTCCTCTCTTTATTCCTATCCTCAACTAGTACGTTCAGAAAATGCTGAATTAACTTTCTCCTACATTTTTTTCTGCTCCCTCCCCCATGACTTTTCTACATCTTTCCAAATTAATTTGCCCTGCCACCTGGTCTCCTTGGAATTTAGCAATTATTCAGTATATAAAGTCTGGCTCCTAACAGATGGGGCTTCCAGATACACACATCAACAATGCACATCCTAGGGCCAGAAGATTGTGAGTTAGCTGCAGTTTCATTACGATTTCAATTTTCTAATGGTTTTGAACATTGTCAAAGAACATTAACGTTGTTTGTGATACCATGTCTTCTAAATCATGTTTAGACTAAGCTCCATGTCTTTGATTTAGAACATAAGTTTGTTTTCCAGTTTCACAGTACTGATGGCACATATTTTGTAGCTACAGGGATGGGAACTAAAATATAGTAATTACCTTTGTTCATTTTCACCTGTGCTTTGCAGAAGGCATTTTAGTGTTTGCATCCAGTTAGCTATATCAACACTTGTTATTTTCTAAAACTTTCTGTGTCTTGATAGATGACCTCTGCACTATTATTTCAATAGTTTAAAATATGAGAGATTTATTTATGTTGTTTTTCATTTACATCAGGTTATATAAATAATGTGGCAAGAAATTTTTTATAAGATGATTTTTTTTAAAAAAGCTCAACATTCTCATAATTTGCCTTTACACAGATTGGAAAATTTTGAGGCAGATATGTAATTTGGTGAGAAATAAGAATATAGACTAGGCAGAAGAGGAGAATAATATTCAAATTGAAAGAGGAGGGATTCAAATATCCAGGATTTTTCAAATGTCCTTGTTTGAGCTGTTCCATTTGTATAAATAATTGAGGCCCTGGGCAGAGACATTAACTCTGCATCCAGATGCAGTTTTACAGAGTGTAAGTATGTGAGGCAAAAAAGGAGTGATTTAAAACTGAGGTTTCTATGTATCACAGGACATTACAGTAGCTACTGTAAAGGCCAAACTAGAGTGGGGTTTGGAGATTTGAGCTGGAATCTGATCAGAAGTTTGTCCAGAAAATATCCCAAATAGGTGCTAACCATAGTTATAAAAGCCAAGTCACTAACTACAGCAGTTTTGTGGCTAGACTTGAAGAACACATCAGCACCTATCCAAGCCCTTCCCAGACACCTGTAAAATTGAAGAGAGCAGCACTTGGACTCTCATGTCTTCCTCCTTTGGCTACGGAAATCTGCAGACCCTCATTAATTTGTTCCCTGTCTCCCTCTGTAGTGTCATTGGTGACCACATGGATGAACAGTGAGAGAAAACCATTTGAGTTATCTCTCAAAGAAAAAAACCACAGAGCTGTCAACAGCCAATATGAAACCTATGACAGTAACTCTGATCAGCACATCCCTGTCTTGCAAAAGGTAACCTCCCTCACTTGGCCCATATTCTTGGCACTAATGTGTGATTCAGGCTCAGCAGGGAACTTGTTCCACTTCCTGGGGTATTAGGGTACAGTCCTGATTCTGTAAATTCAGATCTGAGGACACAGAAGACCCTTCTTCCTGATGCAAGAAGTCACAAGCTTTCAGCATCTTAGATTCTACATCCAAAACTAGACCGTCTCTCCCTCTCCCGTCTTGCACAATGTAGATCTGCAGTGTCACTTTGAAGACCCTGTTGTGATCTTTTCATCCTTCCTGATGCTACTCAGTCTGCTTTTATACTACTACAGCCCCTGTGGCTGCTTCACCAAAGCACAGGTCCCTCAGGTGAGGCCACTATCAGCTCTAGCCTCAGAGAGCAGGACCAGGCACACCTTGTGGGATCTGTATGGCAGCCTCCTTCTGCTGTAGTGTAGCAGGGCCAAGAACTTTGACTTCCTGGGGAAACTTCTTTCAGCCAGTCCTGGGATCAGAGCCCTGTAGCATGTCACCACCACAGTCATACAGTCCCATGTTGCATGGAGCAGAGTTTCTTGTCTTTTTCACATCCCCAGTTGAGCTAACTGCCCTCCTAACTACCAAAGTGCCTGTTAGCTGACTCTGCTATATGCCTGCTTGCCAGCTAAATAGGTGTTCTCTGCTGCAGATGAACAGCAGATTATTCTCTAATTGGCAGATGGTTGCTGAACATTTTCCAGATAGCTTTGGTGATAAATGTTTTTTTGCTGCTCTATGTGGTGAATTGGCTTTTTGCATCATGCACGTGTTGTAAAAGCTCGGTTTTATTCCCATAATACCTTTTTAACAATCACTGTAAAAGGGAGAACTCTCTGCCAAGACTCTGTGCTAATTGCCCTACATAACCAAGAAGAGATAAAAATAAACTAATGTTCTTTTTGTGATCAGAAGCTATCCTAGAGGATCAATTTTTAAAAGTGTTATCAAGCATTTAACTAGGCAAGAGGCTTAAACACAACAGAGAGATTCATTCTGGGAAATGACTTCTATCAGTGGATGAATGTTATCAATTTTCAGGGCTTAGAACACTAGGGTTATTTGGAAAATGGGCTGCTGAAAGCTCACCTCTTTTATAAAGGTATTATAATATAAATACTGATTTAAACCCTATTGTAATTCCACCTTTTCCAAATTCTGCATTTTCCTTTGTGGTGGAGAATGAATTGTTAATGGAAGCCAAGAGAGAAAAGTATAGCTGAAATGATCAAGTCTGAACACTTAGGGTGTTAGAATACTTTTTAATTTTATATTAACATGAATGGTATGTGAGTTTACAGTATGAAGCAACTTCATCTATCATATTTGCATAGTCAGTATGGTGGATATGTAACTAGAAGCAATTCAGTCAGTTCTTCTGACTGAATAGGAAGGTCTGTATACTTTCAGCAGCACCTTTGGAAAAAAAAAGACAATAACAAAATTTAAGATAATAGATATGCCAAACTGGAACTTTGGTTTCAATTCAGACATCCCAGAGATATTGATAGGTCACAGCGGTAAGCCTGTGACTACAAAAGTTCAGTTTCTGGTATTCAAAATAATAAATTGCAAACCTGTAAGAATGTGAATGCTGCTGGCGATGCATTCATGTTAATAATTTCCTTGTGATTTAGAATCAGAGAATCATAATTGTTGGAATAGACCTTTAAGGTCATCAAATCCAAACACTAACCTAACACTGCCAAGTCCATCACTAAAATAAACCGCATCTCTCAGCACCTCATTTATGTATCTTTTAAATATCTCCAGGGATGGTGACTCTACCACCTCCCTGGGCAGCCTGTTTCCTTGCCTGACAACCCTTTCAGTAAAGAAATTCCTCCTAATATCCAGCTGAACCTCACCTAACACAACTTGAGGCTGGTTCCTCTTGTTCCTCTTGCTCTATTGCTTGTTACTAGGGAGAACAGACCAATCCCTGCCTCACTACAACTTCCTTTCAAGTAGTGATCATGTCTCTTCTTTAGGCTAAACATCCCCAGCTCCCTCAGCTGCTCCCTATCAGACTTGTTCTCTAGACCCTTCTCCAGCTTGGTTGCCCATCTCTGGACATGTCCCAACACCTCAATGTACTTCTTGTAATGAGGGGCCCAAAACTGAGCACAGTATTTGAAGTGCGGTCTCACCAGCTCCGAATACAAAGGGGCAATTGCTTCCTTTATATAAGGAACAATTATTTACATGACAGATCACTGTTAAAATGTCTTTGATTTTTGCCTTACACTGAAAATAAGTTATTACTGAAAGAGTATTCTTTTCTGGTTTTGCATTATGTCATTCTAGAGCCTTTTCTTGAACACCTTCAAATCACTACCCTTCTAAATCAGATATGAATAGATGTGATGAAGGTTAAATTTTGTATCAGTACTGAAAAGATGAACAAATACTAACAAATCTGTAACTATAGATATACATTTTAAATAATTCCTATGGTAATATTCTAGATTCTTGGTTTTAATAAAACAGATCAAAATCTTACAGAAGACTTTGAAAAATGTTAAGGATGAGGTGATAAAATATTTCAAGGTAGTTTAAATGTTCCACTCAGGATGGTGATGTTGCTAAATTTTACTTGTACTTCAAAGCAACCAGGCTGTGTAGCTAAATCCTGGAAAGGATTATTAAACATGAAGACACCATCTTTTGCTGAAGATATCAATAAAATTAAAATTACTGGATGCTGGGAGAGTGTAAGGGAATTAATATCTATTGCTTGACCTGTTCTTATGCAATCCCAAAATATGTGTTATAGGACTTTGCCAGAGGCAGGATATAGGCCTAGATGAACCTTTGGTTTAGTTGTGTATTTAATATGTTCTTATGAATTTCTAAGTTATATTAATGAATTTTGAAAAAAAAAATTCCAAAGGTGTGTAGCAATTTCCTGTCAGCCTGATTATTTCCAAAGGGAGCAGTAAAGAAGAAACAAGGCAAGAATTTTAAGTGTCACGTATCTTGAAGGAATGAACTTTCCTGAATGTAGCCTTTATACATAGTAATGGTGGTTTAGCCCTGGCTGGGTGCCAGATGCCCACCAACTCATTCAATTACTCCCCATCCTCAAATGGAGAGGAGAGAGAGAAATATAACAAGATATTCCTGAGCTGAGAGAAGGACGAGGAGATAGCTCAGCAATTAGCATCACGGACAAAATAGACCCAACCTGGGGAGAAATGGTTTGATTTTTTAATGAACAATCAGAGCAGAGTGAGAAAATGAGAAATAAAGCTGAATCTTAAAACACTTACCCCCATCCCTTCTTCTCCCTGACACTCTCTCTCCTCCTTCCACAGCAGCACAGGGGAATTAGGAATGGGCATTATGATCAGTTCATGATGGAGTTTGTTGCTGCGTCTGCTCAGGGGCAGGGCTCATCACACTTCCCACTGCTACTGTGTGGTGTCCCTCCTAGGGGAGATAGTCCTCTATGAACTTTAATGTGGATCCTTCCCATGGGCTAAAGTTCTTCATGAACTGTTCCAGTGTGAGTCCTTCCCACAGAGTGCATTTCCTCACAAACTGTCCCAACATGGGTCATCCAGTGGCAGAACAGCCTTCAGGAACAGACTGCTTCAGCATGGGTTCCCCATGGGGTCACAAGTCCTGTCAGAAAACTTGGTTCGTCATGGACTTCTCTCTCCACAGGTTCTCAGGTCCTGCCAGGAACTTGCTCCAGTGTTGGCTTCATATGGAGACATAGACTCCTTCAGGTATTCACTCACTTTTGTATGGGGTCTTCCACAGACTGTGAGTGGATCTCTGCTCCCCAGTGGCCTCCATGGACTGCAGGGGAACAGCTGCCTCACCATGGTCACAGGGGAATCGCTCTTCCAGTACTTGGACACCTCCTCCCTCTCCTTCTCCACTGACCTTGGTTTCTGTGGAGATGTTTTCACATGCTCTCTCCCTGTTGCTGCTGCAATTTAGCAACTGCACAGTAACTCTTTCCCCTTCTCCAATGCATTATTCATAGAGGTGTTAATCACTAATTGGCCAGCAATGGGTCCATTTTAGAACTGACTGGCACTGGTTCTACTGGATGCAGGCAACAGAGATAAAGCTGCTTCTAGCAGCTGCTTTTCAAAGAAACCACCCCTATAGCCCTTTGCTACCAAAATCTGGCTACATAAACCCACTACAATAGTGAAAAGAAAGTATTTTTTGTTTATTTTTTAAAGATACATTTCACTTCCTTGTATGAGAGTTATTTGCATTGTGTTGGTGGTATCACCACTGAAAAAAATAAAGTGAAAGCAACACACAAATACTCATGATTCTTTGGGGATTTTGTTATTTTATTTATTATATTTTATTTGTAATGTATATATTTTTGTATTATAATATATAGATTATAATATAATAGATTATTGATATAATATTATAATATATAGATTAGATTTTAATTCATTATTTTATTATTTTAAAATAGGAAAGACTAACTGGTATTTTTTTCAAGACACTATACATAGTGTTCTGCAACACAGTAGATTTATATTGCCTGGTAAAAACGTGGAAAAGCACAGTTTTGACTTTTAGAAACAAACAATTCACTGCAAGATGTTATACATGTGCTAAGAATTCAATACATTGGGCTTATCAAAGAGCCCATGAAATTCTGGCTCATCAAATCAGAGTAGAATTGATTCTAAAGGTTAGTAGAATCCAAAATCTCTATTGGTAGAAAATACTTTTTTTCAACAGAACATTTTCAGCATCAGTCATTAGCATAATTAGGTAGACTTGAAATAAAGGTAAGCTTTCAACTGGATCCTGAAGTTTTAGAGGAGGTAAACTGAACTAATAAACCAAATTTTTGCCTTTTGCCCTGTTATTTTTTGCTGAGACCATTTTCCTTTAGAAGAAACAGAAGAAGGATTTGGGTATTGCTTTATACAGTCCTATGCATTTTTTAAACTATGCAGTCTTGTTTGTCAACGTCAAAGTTTGACATCTTTGATATCCTGGACCTCCTATTTTAACTGTCAGCACTCAGCCTAGAAAGTTTCCCAATGTTCAAAAACTGCTATGAAATTTCTTCTAAAATATCTCAAACCACCTCCTCAAATGCACATAGACTCATCAAAAGAGTGTTAACTGTAACTTTTTTACCTTTCCAGGGCAGCTGACAAGACTGTTGTTTGTATTTTGGGGAATGATTCCCATTGCTTCTGTTATTTTTTTCCCAAAAGCAGAACAATCAAATTTCTACAAGGTGAAAATGGCTAGTATGCACAGCTTTGGTGGAGCATTGCCATTCTTCAGTGTAAAAGGAAAAGTGCAAAATGTTTTAAAGTTTTAACATGCACCATTAAACGGTTAACAACCTGATTATACTGAGAAGAAAAAATAGCTCAGAAAATTACAAGTGGAGTTCAATTTATTCTAGAAAATGCCTAGTCACACATTAAAAGTTTTGATATAAAATGGTTTTAACCAAGAGAAGAATGTGAAGATTGTTGTTGTGGCTCTGCAAACTGTTATTAGAAGTTGCATTAGCAAGAAGAGATTAGAGGTGAATTGCACAATTCTTCCGAAAGTATGAGAAGAAAATCTACAGTAGCCCAATTCACCTTTTTTTTATTTTTTTTTTTTGTGAGCTAAATACACGCTTCTATGTACTGTTCGCTTGTCCATCCTGACTACAAAAAGTAGCAACTATATACCATATGAATATGAAAATAAAGTAGCTGTGCTGATCCATGAGACTATCAGTTTCCTTGTGCAGGATTAGATTGGGAATATCATTTGAAAACAGCTACCTCCAATGCAAGATACTGTCGTATCTCTATTGTGCTAAATATCTTAAAGGTTACATGACACAATGGCTGGAAAAAATGCTTAGACGTTGAGGTAGAAGATCTTGTCATACATTTTATTTCTGACCTTTAAGTTATTGAATGATTTAGGCTTAACTTTCCTGAAAGACATGCTAAGACAGGGACACATTTAGTTCCAGAGCAAGCTAAAAAAAAAGGCCAAGTTCTCCAAAATAACATGGTGTCTATGGGATTATATTTCTTAATAGAGGCAATTGTGTTAATTCTAGATAGTAAGCTTTCTCTTGCATAAAATTTGTGGATCTTTACTTGTCCTGTGATTCTGAATTCAAGAATGCTACCTTTGGGTTTTTTTTGTTTTTAATCTTTTTTCTCTTATGTCACAAAATGGTGTATTTATTTCCCTCATCCTTATATGATTTTAATACTAATAAATTTCACTCATAGGATACTTTTCAGGTTATTTAAACCACAAGCATCCTCAATGCTGTGCTGAGGTAATCAAGCTATCGGATTTATCAGATTGCCAGTACAAAGTTTGCTATACAGTGTAATTATGTGAGTGTTTAATCACAGGTGTTTACTGAGATGTGATCACTCTCTGTGAATATGTTTCCTCTATTTCCTTACTAAGGTTAGCAAAGAAGAATCAAACGGAAACTTGGATAGATGAATTGTTTAAACTTGTCAGACTATCTGATATCAAGATAAACATTACTCTCACCAATGACAAGGCCAAATTGCTATATTCAGACAGGCACTTGGACATTGTAAAGCAGAGCATTTCCACAGTTCAGTATCAGGTACAGGAACATAAGTGGAGTGTGAAACACAATGTTATGTACCTAGAATGCTCACCATAGCAGAGAGGCATGCTGGAGTGTGCTTCCGAGTAACAGTGAGCTGATTTATAGAATTAGTTGATAGGCCACTATGAGCACAGCAGTACCTGCAACCCACTCTCCAACCACACTACCGAAGTATACCTGAACATTCATTTGTATCTTGTGTAAGAAGAAATGGTAAATATGAACATAATGTTCATTTCATGAACATTTGGATAGTATGCCTTAGGTTCAACTCTTCTTTGAGAGGGTCACATGCTTTAACACTTCTGTGGGGGGTTAAGAAATGTGTTTGCATTTCCTTACATGAAGCTTTCACACAGATTTTGTGTACTGAAGGAGAGGCAAGTAGGATCTGTCCTTGTTGGGGTGAGAAATGGAAACTCCATTTGGATGGTCAGACTGGAAGCTTGTGAATTCTGGCAACAGCAGGAAAGCTCCTCCTCCCATTTGCAGATTTGCAACTACAGATTAGATTCAATGCCCCAGATTAGATTCAGAATATGAAGGACTGGAAAGTATGTCCAAGGAAGATAGACCTGTGTGAAGCTGAACTGCGCATTAGCATTAAGGTGAATTGGTAAATGATAGCAGTTGGATATTCCCTGCCATGGTAGATTGAGGCCATCATCTGCTCACCTGACAATCAAAGACTTCTGGGAAGACATGAGATGTGAACAACAAAAAGTGAGGAAATGGTGGACTGAGTTGATAAGCAAACAACTTATCAGTAGAGATTTTGATTGTATTCAGGTATCTCAAGACTGAGGGTTCTTTAAGTGAACATGCACATCTTTCAAATGATGCCAAACTTTTCCTAGAAGAAATATTTCTGAAATGGGGTCTTACAGCTGAGAATACTTTTTTTCTTTATTAGCTGGGACTTCAGCTCTGGAAATTGTCCACTTAGGAATATGACATCCATTACACCAGAAACCACTTCGGCTTTTAGCAGGACACTTCAAATAAGATGTAGTTGATATTTAAAATACAAACAAACTCCATAGTATCCTAGTTATGGTTAATTTGGAATGAGGCACTGTAACTATTTGCTGAAGATAGTTCAGTCAGTGATAAAGTCACTCTATTCTCAATTCTGTCCTAATTTTAATGTGCTTTGGAGGTTTTCAATAATTGTAAGAACAGCAGAAAATTTGGAGCAACACTGAAATGTGCTACTAATGAGCGGGTAGCAGTATTTTTCCTGATCTGAAACTTTTTTAATTGCATTGGGAAAATCCTAGTGAAACAACACAGATTGACATGCTGAGGTCCATTTTGGAGGTATGGCTGGGTACAAATGATGATTCTATATTCACATCACTTGAGAGTTAGAAGACATTGTCTGTCTGGATGATATCTACAGACCATGAGCAGAACCCATAATTAGGAGGAGAACTGCTGCATCTGTCTGTGCTTCACACTGTGTTCCGCACAAATCACTTCATTCTTGTCATGTTGACTCTGAAGCTAATTATCATTCCCAGACATAGTAAAGCAAGGAAATGTCTGCATCGGCGTTTGAGAGAAAGAAAAGCTACGTCACCATGAAGAGAGGGGTCCTAGCCTTTGAATATGAAATGGGATGTGACTGTTACTGGTTATATTTACTGTGATAATTGTTGTTATCCTTAAACTTGTTGGTATTGACACTGCTCCTATAAACAACCAAAGAAGCCATTCAGCACTTAAGCTAGGCATATTTGGAAGAGGAACCTGCCTGATGAATTTATGACTTTTAAGTTTGGAGTTTACCTACTGCCGTTCATCTTCAGCATGGGAAATCATGCAATATCTGAAGCAGTTCTCCTAGCAATTCTCCTTGGTTTGCTACACCCTCTTGTTCTGTTATTACATGCTCTCAGGAATAGTGTACACTGATTCCTCTGTACTCTGCTGAACTAAATGCACTTGGTTTAAATCATTTCTGCAAATTGGTCAAATTGCTCTCTCATGTATTACAGATCATCTTTCATCAGCTGATCATCAGAGTAAAGTATTTCTGTGCTCAGGAAGATTGCCATTGAAAAAATAGGATTCAACTATTTTTAACTTTTGTTTATCTGTTAAAGATTATTAATTTTACTCTATGTATCCTTACATCTTTCACAAGGCCATTTTTTGCCTACCACAAGTCAATGACACCACCAGTGGAAACGCTCCTGCTGAAGGATACTTCAGCACTTTATATTTGAACAAAAGATTCCAAGCCCAAAAAGGATAGGATGGTTGGGAAGATTTAGACAATGAGGGCAGCCCTCAAGTTCCATCCTTTTTTGTTATCTATCACTGCTGAATTCTGCTATACGTGATCAGCAGAGAGAAGTGGAATTTCTGTTAGATTCAGAAAGGAACCATCTGACTCCAAATGCAACTTTAAAGATGATCTGGTAAGCGATACTTGGAAGGTGACTGTTTTGTGGTCTCAAGAGTGATCGCATCACTATTGCAAAAGGCCACTTTTTCATGATTAATTTATGACTTTACCTTGCCTTAATGTGCCTCCCCATGCTGTCAATGTCAAATTATGTATTTAGTAATTCTGCTTGGGTTTTTATCAATGTAAAAATTAAGTGAATGCAAATAAGGATGAACAAACTTTAAAAGACCTTATTCTTTGAAGTCTGTTTGATTGTGGAATGAATATGAAAAAATGAGCACTTCATCACTGTGCCATTCTTACAGTGTCACTAACTTGTACATTGCTGACCTAAACACCTTGTTTCTGAAAAGTAACTAAAATGGCACATGTTAAGTAATTATTTTTAAGCACTACTAATGGTAAAATTATGATTTGGTTGTGAACAGATAGAACACATTCATTTAGAGTGTATTAGTAATAGGCTTTAAAAGTGGAGAAAGAACACATGTTCATCAGGGTAAAAAAGAAGGAAAATAATGAGAAAATAATCTTCTAATATAACTTAATAAAGGAACTTGCACAGCCATTATCTTTAGCTGAAAGAAAAGCCACATGTAATTTGACATGAAAATATCAGCTTCCAAGCAGTACTGAAGAACCAAGTCTTGACTTCTCACATTCACTTGAAATCAACTGGAAATTGTGCATATAGATCATAGAATCATAGAATGGTAGGGGTTGGAAGGAACCTTTAGAGATCATCTAGTCTAGGATGGAAGAGGCCCCAGAGAAATGGGAGGAAAAAAGATAACCAAGGATGATGTGGATTAAGACAAGGGCAGGGAGGGCTCACTGCCAATTATGGTTCTGGGCAAAACAGACTCCAGTACTCGACTTATAGAGGAAAGAAGGATGATGAGAGAATTACAGGCAGCACTTTAAGATCTCCCTACCCCATCCCTCCTTTCTTCCCAGGCTCAGCTCACTGCTCCCAATATCTCTACCTCCTCCCCCCTCAATGGCTTGGGGCAGGGGGTAGGGAATGAGGGATGTGGTCAGTCTCTCACAGATGGGCTTTGCTGCTTCTCTCTTCTCAGAGGAGAATGACTCCTCACATTCTTCCCCTGCTCTGATGTGGGGTCCCTCATATGAGACACGGCCTTCCCTGGGCATAGTCACTGCCCCTGGCATGGGATCTTTTATGAAGTGCAAATGAATCACTGCTTCACCAGTCCTCTCCACAGGATGCAGGGGAGTCTCTGCTCCAGCACACCTTCTCCTCTCTTCTCTCGCTGATCTTGGGATCCACATAGTTGCTTCTCTCTCCTCCAACTCCTTGCATCACCACCAGACAGAAAAGAAGGAAGGACAGCAAGAAGGAATGTGGAGAAGCCTCCTCTTCTAGCTTCTTCTTAAAAAGTGATTGTGGAGCTACCCAGTTGGCTCAGCCCCAGAAATGGATCTGGCTCAGAGCTGGGGAGGGTTTCAAGCAACTTCTTATAGAAGCCATCTTTATTGCCTCTTCTCCATTACCAGAAATGGATCCACATAAAACCACAATATAGGCTTACTTCTCAAGCTTGTCTAGTTACCTCTGAGTGGCATCACTTTTCTCCAGCATTTCAACTGTACTGCACAGCTTGGTGTCATGGCAAACTTGCTGAGGGTGCACTCAATCTCACTGTCTATGTCACTGATGAAGATATTAGACAGTACTGGTCCCAGTAAAAAACCCTGAGGAACACCACTTCACACTAGTCTCCATCTGGACATCAAACCATTGATCACTACTCTGTACATGTGACCCTTCAACCAATTCCTCATCCACCAAACAATCCCTACATAAAATTCATATTTCTCCATTTTAGAGAGAAGGATGTTGTGGTGGATCGTGTCAAAGGCTTTACAGCAGCCCTGGTATGGCATCCATGGCTCTTCCCTTGTCTACTCATGTAATTACTCCATCATAGAAGGCCATGATGTTAGTCAGATAGGACTTGATCTGACTGTCCTCCATGTGCCTTAGCACAGTATCCATCATCTTCCCAGGCACATATGGGAAGGTGTTACAAAAAGTTTTGGTTTAGGCCGTATGTTACATGAGTAAAGTGATAGCTTACATAAGATTTCACCTGCTGACTATATAATGCAAGCTAGGAAAGTACAATTAACTATGTTTAAGAAATTGCACCCTCCACAGCTGTAAAAGCCTGGTAAATTGAGTTTCCAAATGCAAGATATTTTTGCTTTTAATTATGTGTATTTTATCACAGTGAGATCAGTTTCAAGGAATTCTGAGTAATTGTAGATGATCTTACTGGACTCCAAATCAGTTGCATGCAAAAACAGGAATGAGAATGTCCTCTGTAAGCAGTACTGATTTATTCAGAATTCAAATTAAATTGTTTGTGAAAGTCAGAAATACATTAATGAAGATTAACAATAGAACTCTGAGGATGCTGAATAACTGAATGGGAAATATGAGAATGATTGATGCAGCAATGGTAACAAAAGCCCTTCTGAGGAAACAAAAGTCTCAGTGTTATTAGGGAGAATGAGAAGGGCAGTGAACCACATATCAAATCCCAGAGTCTCCATGTCACTTGTTAAGACGCAGTTCGAGGTAGCTAATTCGACCCAAAGGCAAGTCCCTTGACTGTCATGCTGTAATAGTGCCTAGGATGCAATTATTTTCTGGAAAGCTTTCAAAAAATGGATTTTCATAATTTCATAATTTTATTGTTCCATAATAACATAAGTGCGAGCAAGCAAAAGCAGAGTTAACTAAACAAAGCACAGTTAATCGGAAAGCAACCCACTCTGTTCTATTACAGCTAAGTAAATTTTTTGTACAACTACGTTATGGAAAGCAATCTTACCAGAATCCAGAAAATTAGGTTTCATTCTAGTTGCTTTTGAAATGAGAAGCAGAGTACACGTTTTGTATTTCTGTATAATGTTTGTGTCTAACAGGAGAGATTAATGATCAGAATCCAAGAATATAAACGAAGACTGAAGTCCTTTCTCAGACACTAAAGTTTAGCTAAGATACCATTGCTTTTGAGAAGCATTTTGCTTCTCTGCATCGGTTTCCCTTTCGTGCAAAATGGTAATAATCTCTCTTGTTTTTAAAGATTTTTTTTGTTAAAAAAAAAAGCTTAGTTCTTACACTGAAGCCTTACTTGTCTGTCATGAAAATGAGACAATCTATATCTGCAGACCACGACACTCTTGATAAGTTTTCTACAATTCCTATTAAGATATTCCTATTCATCCATTAAAGTAACCTGTGTTTGCATATCACCAGAGGAGCTACAAAACAAACTCTATAGAAATCATTTCACAATTATTATATTTTTGAAAATATTTTCATGTTTTAACAGGAAAAAAATAGTCCTATAAAATATGAAGGTCATACTGCAACATACAAAATAAGTGACAGAAATATTCCCATTTGGAAATGTGCAAAAGCCTCCCCAAACCAAAGCTCAACACCCACCCTAACCTAAAGCTGAGCTGTATTCTTTAAAAAGAAATACAGTAAGTATAGGCTTTAAAATTATCAGACAAGTTTTTACAATTATTCTGGCACCAGGAAAAACAAAGAGATGCAATATTTTGAAATAAACATAGCTGACTACGGGCAGAATATATTCCTTATTAAATAGCTACATTTCCATTTAAAGGAATTTTATGCATTAAAATTAATTTAACACTTCATTAGCAACATTATGTACAGAAGTGACTTTTGTTTGTTTGTTTTGAATCACTGTCATGGAACTCCTGGCACTGTGAGGCAGCCTGAACTAGAACATGTTTCTTCTGATGTTAAAGGCTATGAAGGTTTATTCCTTTTCCAGCAGTTATTTCTTCGATTCTATTTTGTGAAGTTTCTGTATTCAGAAAGTACTTATTTTTCCTGTTTAAAAATATTTTAAATAATTAAAATAACTTTGGGAGAGATTGTGGGAGAAATAGCAGAGATTTTCTGAGTGCTTAAGGCATTTATAATTACTCTGATAGCTACTGGAAGCCTCAGACATACATAATAGAGGATCATGGACATAGGCAGAAGTGAAATATCAGTTCCAAATAATATTAAATCTGTTAAACTTGCTGTATGTTATGAAAACTATATGCTATATATGCCACCTTCTTCATTTTATATTTCACACTTGAGACCAATTTCAAGCAGACTAGTATAAGACATTTCAGGTAGAAAAATAGTTTGAAACGGCATCAATATTTCCCCTTCATTTGAATTTCATTTTGACTTTCATTTCCATCAGAAGCTAAAGCACAAATCAAGCTTCAGTGTAACCCTGAGCTGAAGCAAACTGTTGTAGCAATGACAGAATGAAACAGCACCAGGAGTTTCAGTCAAGAGAGGCTGCATCTTCACAGGAAGCAATCAAATAAATGAACAGAAATAGAGATGGAGAAGACTTACAGTTGAATTTCTTTGAGAGTAGCAGGGTATAAGAAGTTGACCATGCTGTTGGCCACTTCCTATTATCTCAGTGAGGCTATTTTTAAGACATAAGAAGTAATAATCAGGTCTTCTGAAACTAAGTCAAAATGAGTCATCAATGTGAGCAGCTCTGGTGCTGGTATGATCCATAGCAGAGCTCACCAAAGCAGTGCACAGGGGGCACCTGAACTGGGGAATCTCAAGGGGAATCGAGAGAGTTGCCAGGAGCTGCAGCTCAGCCGTGGCAGCTGATGAGGCCTGGATTGGGCCAGCAGCAATGGTAGACCAGTGTCCCCCACACACATCCAGAGGAAATTCCCTGGGGAACATAACGATCAGCAGTACTGAGAACAGCACAGCCAAACAGGCATGGTACGGCAGCAAGAGCCTGGCACAGCACTTTGTGTGGCAGTTTGCACAGTAGGGTAGCAGGAAGGGCACTAAAGCTCTGCCAGCTCGACCAGTGGTATCCAACTGACAGAAAGCCATGGACTCTCTAAGCTTTGCACTCCCCACGACTTACATAGCTGCCCAGACAGACCTCTGGTGGGAACATGCAGGCACCCAGTGCCAGGCTGCAGATCTGCCTTGCTCTTAGAGTAATACAGATGGCAGTGGTGAGCACACTGCTGGAGCTGTGCCCAGGGAGAGGAAACTCTAGCTGAACAACAGAGTTTTCAACTGGGGCAAAATGTGAGAGAGCCACCAGAAGGTAGTGAAAAAAGGTGAACAGTTGAAGCTGATTTTTGGACCCCGCAGGATCTGTTTTCATTACATTAGCAAAAATAACCAAAACTCATTGTTTCTAGAGTTATAAAACTACATAATGTTACTGAACACAAACATGATAAGAAAGAGAGGGTTTTAGAAATCTACTGCTAAAAGGGAAAAAATGTGACTCAAGCATAGGTAGTATAGATCTTTTCAAAATGTAAATCTCTCAGAGCTGCATGCACAAATTTTTCTATAGACACACATATATTGAAAAAAAGTATATGCAAATTATGTGATAGATACATAGGTGTGACATGCTTATGTATTTTCATATGCAGATTCCTCTGTTCTTACTTCAGCCTTTCTCACATGTTAATCTTTTCATAGATGTTGCTAGATTAGAGGCTTCTGAAAATGCAGACAGACCTGGCCATTTGGTCAGACTGGGTGATGAATGAAGAGTAGTGTCCTATAGGGTGAATATATAATCTAAAATATAGCAGCATTTTTTCTTAAATTATCCTATTTTCTATGATTTGAAAATTATATAGATAGCTCACCTTCAGGCTCAGCCTTGGATTTGAAGACATAGCAAACTGCAGCAGACCTATTTCAAAGCTATGGAAAAATGAGTATTATTACTGTATAATGTATTATTTAATAGCTGTCCAGTAATGACCCAGTAACATTCTGAAGATTGGTGCAGCTCTTTTCATATTTATGAAATTCATCTGGAAGAGCAGTTTTTGAATTATTCTGAATTCATGGAAGAGAGTTCACAGGTTCAGAAATGGATTTTCATTGACCCACTGATTCTGAGATGAAGGTTTTCATCCCAAATGAGCATCAGTCAGTCACTTCTTGAGCAAAGTATATTATATTAATTGACTCATCTTATTCAACTTTTATTCATGAGCTGTGTATTCTGACATCTTGTAAAGTAGCTTATTTCTGCTCTACTGAAGAAAAAAGTTCTGGAGAAACTGAGAACCAAGAAGATCTCCCTTCCTTTTATGTGTGTAGCAGCCTAGATGGTGAGAGTTTAAAAAACAACTTAAGACATGTAAAATTAATTGTCCAAACATCTCTCTTTTTTTTTAATTCTTTTTTTTACTGGGAATAAAGTAAAGCATCAACTTTTTGATTAGCATAGCAAAGAGACATGCATATTTCTGGCTGCCAAAGAATATAATTTAAATTTACTTTTTAAATAAAAAATTTCTGGACCAAGTTAATGGCAGGTAAAATATCATAGAATCATAGAGTGGTAGGGATGGAAGGGACCTTTAGAGATCATCTAGTCCAACCCCCCTGCAGAAGCAGGTCCACCTAGATCAGACCATATAGGAACATGTCCACGTGGGTCTTGAAGACCTCCAAGGAAGGAGACTCCACAATCTCTCTGGGCAGCCTGTGCCAGGGCTCCCTCATCATCACAGTAAAATAGTTTTTCTTATGTTTAAATGGAACTTTTTGTATTCCAGCTTCGTACCATTACCCCTTGTCCTATTGCTAGATACAACAGAGAAAAGGGATGCCCCAATCTCCTGACACTCACCATTTAGATATTTGTAAATATCTTCTCTAGACTAAACAGCCCTTTCTCGTATGAAAGATGTTCCAGTCCCCTGATCATCTTGGTGGCCCTGTGCTGGACTCTCTCCAGAAGTTCCCTCTTGAGCTGAAGAGCCCAGAACTGGACCCAGGACTCAAGATGAGGTCTCACCAGGGCAGAGCAGATGGGGAGCAGAACCTTCCTTGACCTGCTGGCCACACTCTTCTTGATGCATCCCAGGATGCCATTGGCCTTCTTGGCCACGAGGGCACATTGCTGGCTCATGGTTAGTTTATTATCAATATGTAAGTTTAACAGGCATAATATTTTCTTATCTAAACCAGCTCCCTTAAGATTATGTTTAATTACAAAAATAACTGCATCCATACTGTAATTAATCTAAAATATTATTAACATAATATCATTTAGCAATGTTAAACAATTTAACAGCAAAATAGCATTTCCTTTTCCACCTAACTTATTACTCTGTCTCATATATATAGTCAGAGATGTGAGTGCTTCATGAGATTGTGCTGTATCTTCATCTCACCCATCCTTTGGCTGAAATCAAGTGTACTGGGTGTTCAGGAATACGGGATTTCAGTCATTATCAAAGAATTTTTGCTGTCTAAATTGGAGCTCTGAAACTTTTCATAACTTATTAACAATGCCCTAAAAATAAACACACAATACTCTTTTAATAACCTAAAAGTGAAATCAGGAAACAGCAGAATTTAAAGTTTCATAATTATCTGCCTGGATTTTATTAGGCTGTCCTACGGTAAGTGCCATATTGGATCTTAAAGAAATCAGAGAAAGTAATTAATCTCTTAATTTTATCAGTAGATCATGTGTCTACTCAGTATGAAGACATAATTATCCTCAAGAGAGTGAGAGAAATAAAATGAACATGGCCTGTGAAATGATTTTGTGTCCTGAAGTCAATTACGCATAGGATAACTGCAATTGTCTGAAATTACATTCAATGCCATAATGCACTGTAACAAAAAGCTAGTGGGAGTACAAAACCCGTACTGCACATCAAAAATTGTTAAAATGTGGACTTCAACACCAAAGAGCTTAAACAAAACATTGAATAATGTTTGACTTTAATAACAGTGCTAATATGGTGCTGTTTCTCTGCTGATCACAGAGTAATGTACTAAATAAAGGTAAATGATTCAAGGCCAAATGTGTCAAATACACAACAGAAGTGAGAAACTTGTTTTCCTAGATTCTCTAGTTATTGTTCAGTCAGCTAAATCATGGCTGTCTCATTGCACAGTACAAGAATTTGGTGATGCGTCTGGCTCATGACTACTTATCAAGAATAGATCAAGTAAGCTGAGACCTACATAATGTGTTCTTCAGTACCTGGACCCTCAAAATATGGTTGTAAAAGAGTAAGTATCAAGTTTGATTATGTCAAGCAAGTGCAGTAGTGCTAGAAATATTAATGCCGATGCCAATAATGAGTATACTCTGTGTCTAAATATTCACTAGATACCTCCAGGTATGAGCATACTTGACTGTGCCGCATGCCCTATAATTAATATCATTAACGATCAGCCCCTCCTCCCTCTATAAAGCTATCTGCTAAAGCCTTCTTATTCAACATAATACATGGAACAAACATATAAAGAAGTGGGTGGGAGACAAGTAGGTGGGAGAACAGAAATGGGGGAGAACAAAAGTGAGAATAAAAGTAGCAGAATAATAATGAGGAAAACAAACCCGTGTACACTAGATTGTTGTAATGTAGCTTTCCAGTATGCTTCATTGTGGGCCTCTAGCGCATGACCTAGTGAAGCTAGAACGAGTTAAAGAAGAGACAAATAGCAAGACAACTCTTACTGCACTCACTTAGACGTGTAGACCTGGGTTGAGAGTTAACACTATCTTTGCCCCAGAATGAGAAACAGTAGAGCTGGTAGGAAAAATAATCTTTTGGAGAATGTTCAATTTTCCATATTAAATCCTTCCTGGAAATCACCTGCTTCATGAAAATCAACAATTGATATAAGGTTTCTTCATCTCAACAGACTTTTACCTAGCCATTGAAGAGTGGGGCTTCCTTTGTGTACTGCCATTGAGCCCATGAGTGGAATTCACCTGTCAATGTTCATGACACTCATGGCTAAGTTTCACCAAACTCTGACTTTAAACACTATTAATGGCATTACTATCAAGGAGGCTGATATAAAATGAAGTTGCAACGTTTAGAAAAGACAGATGAAATTTACAGCCAACAACTGAATGTTACTTTCAGAAATTATATTGCAAGGATTTGCTGTACATTGTAGAGTGCCCAGGGGAAAACAGAGCTGTGTGCTAAACAGCTACCTTTATTGGCCAGGTCACTATTCAATTTAATAAAGAAAGTGCTTTCCAGTTACATGATATGTATCATGTAACTGGGTCAGTCACTCAAACTACTTTCAAATAAATTTAAGAAAAACATGAGTTCACCATGACAGAGCTTATTTATTTTTTTAAAATCAAGTATAAACATAGGAGAGGAAAATGTACTCTGAGTACAGTATTTGTCACCCTTAATTAGAAAATGTTGCTTTCAAGCTTATTTCAGATTGTCACCTTTTATTTGATACACAGTTACTGAGATATATTATTCATCACAGAATCGCAGAGTCATGGAACGGTAGGGGTTGGAAGGTACCTCTAAACATCATCTAGTCTAATCCCACTGCTCAAGTAATTCCACCTAGATAAGATCACAGGTGGGTTTTGAAAACCTCCAGAGAAGGAGACTCCACAACCTCCACAGTCAGCCTGTGCCAGTGCTCCCTCACACTTTTGCCAAGAGGAAGGAGAGTCAGAGACATCCATGATGAGATGACCGACCCCCATTCGCTCTCCTCCTGTGCTTCTGTTGGGAGGAAGGAATTAAAGACTCAGGGAGAAGTGAGAGATGGGAGAAAGTTGTTTTAAGATTTAGTTTTTATTTCTCATTATCCTTCTCTTTTCTGATTAGTAATAAATTAAGCTAATTTTTTTAAGACAGGTCTGTCTTGCTTGTGATGATAATTGCTGAGTGATATTCCTGTCCTTATCTCTACCCAAAAGCCTTTCATTGAATTTTCTCTCCTTTGCCAGGAGCAAGAGAGCAGCTTTGGTGGACACCTGCCATTCAGCCAGAGCTAACCCACCACATAATCCATAGCTGATTTTGCAGTCTCATATTCTACAAAACATACTTTTTATATTTTTGATTTTCAGTACTGAACACACACATCAGAGGTGTTTGTATAAAATGTGGTTCAAGCAAGGAATAATTAAGTTTCAATAAATACCCCCATTGTTTTAATTCCAGTTGTTGAAAGAGAAAACTTACGTAATACAACTCCTTAATACTAAAAGGTGTTTCTTCCAAGGGACCCCAAAATGTCCAAGATTTAGAACCACTTCTGCTGCCTATCTCCTAATTGGTGTAATTTATGGAAAGCATACTCCTACACTAGAAATGGAAAAAGTATCAACTCTCTACAGGTATTATGGCTTTTTAAAGCAGCTAATAGAGTTTATGAGGGAAGGTTTAATGAAAGTTTCAGCATTACACTAAAAAGCTAACAACCAAATAGGCATGAGTAGCAATGATTGAAAAACAATATAGATAAATATTAAGTGAATTGACACCTACTGTCATGCAAATAAAGGTTTGGCTGGTGACTCAGGCATCGAGTGGAAAAAATAAGAGTGAAGAGAGTTTCATTACAAATTTTTAGGACCTATATTCTTAAAATCTGGCCTTCGTGTGTTTTTTGAAGTGATTACAAATATTGCACATTTGTTTGTTTGTTTTCTTTCCCTGGGTGACAATTAAATGCACAATTACTGCTTTATCTGGGGTTGCACCTACATTAGAACAATCCAGACTACAACATAACAAAACCAGAAAGTCCTGAACATTTCAGATAGCTTGTATGAGCAACTGAAATATTGTGTCCAGTTATGAGTCCCTCAGTTCAAGAAATACAGGGAGCTGCTAGAAAGAGTTCAGCGCAGGACCACCAAGATGATGAAGGGAGTGGAGCATCTCCCTTCTGTTGAAAGGCTGAGGGAGCTGGGGCTCTTTAGCTTAGAGGAGACTGAGGGGTGACCTCATTAATGTTTGCAAATACGTAAAAGTGTCAGAAGAATGGAGCCAGGCTGTTCTCAGTGATGTCCAATAATAGGATAAGGGGCAACAAGTACAAGCTGGAACATAAGAGGTTCCAAAGAAGTAGAAAGAAGAATTTCTTCACTGTGAGGGTGACAGAGCACTGGAACGGGCTGCCCACATGGGTTGTAGAGTCTCCTTCTCTGGGGACATTACAAACTCACCTGCATGAGTTCCTGTGTGACCTACTCTGGTGGTCCTGCTCTGGCAGGGGGGTTGGACTAGATGATCTTTCAAGGTCCCTTCCAACACTTAAGATTCTGTGATGCTTTGCTAAATCTATTTTTAATTTAATTTTTATTAAAATATAACCAATTATTGTAACTCATTTAATAGAAAGAAAAGCCGGCAGAACTGTTCATAATATGAGAATGTCTTCTCTATGGTCACTCCTGAAACTGTTCTTGTTACTACTTTGTGAAAGAAAAAGTTCTATTCCGTTTGCCTAAAAATACATGTCTTATTTTTGAGATCAATAAAATATGTAGAATATATAGAGACTAAAGCATCACTACCAGTGTTTATTTATCTAAAAATGCTTTTGTGTCTTTTGTCTCTATTTTTGTGGATATGGAGGAATTTTGTGGTTTGGTTTTGCATGCATTAAATATAAAGGATCCATCCTGCAGATTTGTGAAAACATCCTGCAGTCTGCTTTGCTATTAGGAGAGGAAAGGTGAGAAGGGATATTGCCTAGTAATGGCATTTTAATAGACATTTAATTACAAAACATGCTTGGGTCACCAGAGGATATAATTTGGGATTTCAAAGGCAAAGTGTAGTAAATCTCCCTTCAAAATAAAGTGTGACTATAAAGTGGATGAACAAACATTTCAAATTTTATTATCATTTTTATTTTGCCCTTCTTTTCTTCCTTCTGTTATAATAGTTTCCCAAAAAAATCCCATTTTTCATTTTGAGCCTCTATGAGATATATAGTATTGTACTAGTTTTTGCTGGGATAATTAATTTTATGACATAGCTAATTTTCTTCATAGTAGCTTCTATGGTGCTGTGTTTTAGATCTGTGACTAAAGCCAGGTTGATAACACAAAGGTGTTTTTTTTTTACAGCTGAGCAGTGTTTGCGCATTGTCAAGGATTTTTCTTCCTGTCACTCTGCCCTGCCAGTGAGTGGGCTGGCAGGGCACAAGAATTTAGAAGGAACACAACTGGGACAGCTGACCCCAATTGGCCATATGATGTCATGGTCAGCAATAAGAGCTGGGGAAGAAGAAGAAAGAGCAGATGTTTGGAGTTATGTCAATTGTCTTCCCAGGTAATCATTTTATGTATGATGAAACTGAGTTCCTGGAAATGACTAAACGTAAGACTACCGGTAAGTACTGAATAAATACCTTACTTTGCTTTGCTTGAGCATGCAGCTTTTGCTTTAGCTATTAAACTGCCTTTATCCCGTGAGCGGTCACATTTTTATTGTTCTGATCCACTCTCCATCCCAGCTGAGGGGAATGAGCAGGCAGATAGGTAGTGCATAGCTGTCTACCAGGATTCAATAGATGGGACACATAGTGGTGTCAAGGCTCGTTTATTTGTGGTTGAGGAGCCGATTGGGGTAATCTGAGGGTTCCTGGAGCACAGGGAGCAGAGGAGAAGTGAGGAGAGCTGGCAGGAGCTGGCAGCTCTTACTGTGGGAGATGCTCTTGCTGGAAGGCAGAGCTGCAGCAACTGTGGGGGATTTAAACGTTCCCCAGGGAGTGTGAGCAACTAGGATAGGCAAACGGCCTGGCAAATCAGTTTGAATGATAGTTCATTCAGGCATAGTGAGCAGGGAGGATGGATAGGGAAGGACCCCACAGCCCACACAGAGAGCCACAAGTCAGAGAAGGGCTCCTGCCTCAAGAGAAGATGGTGAGCATTTGCATGAGAGCTAAAGCCAAGGCTCAGATTGAGAATACCCGGGTAAAGATTGATGCATCCACTAAGACAGAGCTGGTCAGCAAGGATGTTTCAGTCCAGGTGGATTCTAGGAAGTATTTAGGATGTTTAGGCACATGTGCTGCTGAGGTATGTATGTGTCATAGGTGCCCTCAAGTTTGAGAGCTGCAGCATAAGGTAAAAGAACTTCAGGAAACCATTAGTAGACTACGTAGTATTAGAAGAGCAGAGGTGGAGATTGACAGAGACTTCCACACTCAAGTGCAAACCTTCAGTGAAACTGATATGCGTTGGAACTTGGTAACAAAAAAAACCAAACCAAAACCAACCAAAAACCAACAGGGCTCCACTTCCTATATATTGTTGGGCTATGTATTGTTCAAGAAAGACAGGCTGACAAGGCGAAGAGGTGGAG
>WBNH01008207.1:0-233824 GCA_013401255.1 Urocolius indicus
TCTATGATTCTATGAATTGTTCCTCTAATTATTTTATGGACATAACATTATAGCTTAAAATTATCTCTATAGATCATTTCCTATCATTCTGATTGCCTCACAGACATTGTCTGTTCATTACTGTCCATCTCAAAAAGGATTTTATAAAGGAAGAGAGAATCTTATACTAATAAGAGAAACAATAGTTTCCCAACAGAATATCTCTCTCTGTGTGTATATACATATATATAAATTCTGTAACCAGAACCACATGTAATTGTTAAAGCAGAATGACCCAAAACAGTGTGGTGAGTCTAAGCTACAAAAAGTTTAGGAGTCAACTCATGTCATAAAACCGGGAAAAATTGGATGGTTTGACAGTGGGCAATTCAACGTGTTTGGAAAGGTTTTGATTCCTGGTTCTAATTATTCTTCTTCCTTTCGGGATCCTGATGCTAGAAGAACTCCAAAAGTAGACTATAAAGTGGAATGGTCAAAAAGAGGTGTCAGACTTTATCAAATATTGATAATGTTAAAAAACAAACCAAAAAGTGGAAGGAGCAGTGCCAGTCACACTTCATGATTTAAGCTAGACTTACCTTTCCTGAGGCAAATCTGATGCTGAACAGTTTGGAAACTGATGTTGCTGTTGAGACTGCTGGAAATGATTTAACAGTAAAACAATTCATGTCCTCAGAAACTCAAATGCTGTCTTCTTGCCGAATGTGCCATTTGGACATGGCAGTATACAGTACCTCTGTCTAGACATGCTGATTATGTTTCCTTTTCTTCGAGGTATTTTAGACTGCTAGTGTTGTAATGCAAACAATCAGTAATATTTCTGTACCTCCATGAACCAAGGGCAGAAGTTACATTATAGCTGATGATCATCAAAAATAGAAAAAAGTCTGATTGAAGTTCACGCACCTACGTCATCCGCTGAGACTTACTAGCTGAAGGAGAATATTTTTATCTGGAATGAAATTTAAGGTCTCTTAAGGCCTTATTTATCATTTTCTTGAAGAGTGTTGCTGACACTCTAGAGGACATTGTTAAGCCTTTGATGTTTTTAACAACGGTTCTTTCAACAGCTTCCTTAGAACCTAGTCAAATACAGCTTAGTTTGGTAACTAAACACAGGCTTTAAGTCTTACACCAAAGAAGTAATATTTTCCTATCTGTCTAGTTATGACGTATTCTAGTAAAGGGAAAGACTAGCACCTCAGCTTGTATAGATTAGCAAACCTCTGCTGGTTCAACCTTCTTTTATGATGCTGTTGGACGATATGATCTGTCAACTCCAGAAAATCATTAAGAAGAGACTGATGCAGACATACAGTGAATGCAGCTTCTCAGAGGAACATAAGGACAACAGTTTTCACCTGTGAGCAGTTCTGTTTAGCAAATGTCAAGAGAATGGATTATTCCTCTAAATAAATTTTGAAGGATTAGTCAGAAAATTAATTCTTAGTATAACATCAAAATCAACAATTATTAATTGGATACATTTTAATTCCATTTGTGTAGCTCTATATGCACTAAGTACTATTCACAGACAAATTATTTAGTCTTTCTTGCAATGTAAGTTTAATATATTAATAATGTTCTCCTAATTAATTTGTAATACTCTAAGAACCACACAGAATCAGAAATGGTAGTGGTTGGGAGGGACCTCTAAAGACCATCTAGTTCAACCCCCCTGCTCAAGCAGGTCCACCTAGATCAGGTCACTCAGGAACATGCCGGGGTAGGTTTTAAAAACCTTCAGAGAAGGAGCCTCCACACCCTACCTGGGCAGCCAGTGCCAGGACTCCCTCACCTGAACAGTAAAGAAGTTTTGCTTAAGTTTAAGTGGGATATTTTGTGTTTCAGCTTTTGTTTATTGGGATACTTGAAAGGAATAGCTCGGGACCATGTTTTTTTTCTATCATAAAATTCCATTTTGGTGGCTTAATGTCCCAACTTGTTGACCTTCAGACTTCTGATCATAGTGCCTTCCATGCTGTCCCATCCTTAAGGTAAATCTTTTTAATTATGACTTTTTTTTTCTATTAGACATCACTTACAGGTTTTTATCTATGTAATGGGTTAGAGTCATATGAGAAAACTGGAAAGCTGCACCGTATTTCCTTCTTGTGTGATCTGTTTGTGCTTGCTACTTTCCCTGGCTGCTGTTAGGACATGACGTTCATTATACATTTGTGGAAATATATTGGAATAATTTTGGTCTCCTGCTTCATTGCTGTTACAAAAGGATACATTCAGGTATAGGAGCATGACTGAAAGGTATCAACTGGCTGGTAAGAGAGAGAGATTATGCAGCTGTTGGTCAGAAAGGAAAAGAAAGGGAAGATTCTCTGAGGATATATTCTTCTGAGTCCAGAGCTGAGGGTTTTGTTGTTACAGCTTTCTACAGGCAGGGACCTGTCTGTACTTAGTGTGCATCATACTCAGTGGGAAGGAACTGGGTCTTTCCCTCCTGAAATCTGTGTCCTGAGACAGTCTTATTAGCTCTGTTTTCAAATGTTATTTTCTTGGTAAAATAGTATTAGAAAATATAATATTAACTTTTCACATCAAAAATTTGTTGTCTTTCATCACAGCAACTATCTGCTGCTCCTCTGTCAGAAATAAAGTGAGTGGTCTTTTATCTAGCAGGACTCCACAGAAATCCTTCTTTCCTTGAGTTTGCTATTCCTTCTTGAGAAGCTTACTCTGCTAAGCTTCAAAATAGTCAAGATGGAAATATTGGTTCTAGTCTACTTCAGTCATCAGAAGAAACCTTCTTTTGAATATTAGAAAGATCAGAACATTGTCAGAGTATTCAATTTTGTGGCAATTCAAAGACTGCATCAGTTATTACGATAGAGTATTCTGATCACAGAATACCAAGATTTATATAAAATAAATGAATCCAATTTAAATTTCATTCAATTATTTGAATTGTTATGAGCAACTAGGAGGGTTCTAACTTCAGTCTAACCTTTGCTCAGCAAATACGTTAATTTGGAAAGTAATGTATTTAAAAATAATAAATTATTAGAATAATGTCATTAACCCATTTATTCACTCCCTCACACAGCGAAGTAATAAATACTACTATCACTAATAGGATATTCAGAAGAAAATATTGGTGGTATGTGTTACTTTTGAGGTTATTTTCCTTTCTTTTTTTCTAGTATGTCAAATTTCTGCTTACTAATATTCCTTTCTGGGGACCTTAATTTGCATTGATGATAGTAGTCTGCTGCTTAGGTGTTGCAGCTATGTCGCATGCAGGCATGTTATTTTTAGGACATTTTATCCTTCAATAAAATCTGGTGCCTGTTCCCTTTATGACCCCTTTTGGAGATTCTTTTTCAGTAGCAGCAGTCATTCTGCAGTCTGTAGTACTTGTGCTGGCATTTAGCAAAGAAATCTGAGCAGTATCTCCTCTGAATGCATAAAAGTGGCTTTTCTCAAACTATAGACTGATACTTTAAAAAAAATCTAATTAGATTCTGTAATTAAATCTGGCTGATTTCTCAGGCTGATCTAAATATGGTCAATTTATTTATATCTTATATTTTAAGTTGTAAAAGAATACCTTTTATTTGTGTCTGTTTGGTTAAGCTTCATTTTTGGTGCTTTTTTCTGGAGGTAATGTGTTGATTCTGATTCCATGTAATTCAAACAAACAATTCAAATTAAAATAAAAATATTTAGCATCTTCAACACCATTCCATGAAATCTTACTGCTGTGAGAACAATACTGTACTTCAAGCCAGCAATGCATATAAAGCAGTTTTATTTCCTTCAGTGGAATTAATTAAGTCCTTAATGATACATGTGTTCAAGGAATAGGTCACAAATCATACTGGCATTGTGGAATCTTGCATAAAAGTATTCTTTTGTTTCAGTCTTGTTTTATTGAAGTTTGCTTTGAGAACTGGCAATGATTTCTGATGAGAAAGTTAAGGAAGTAGATGTAGATCTCCTATCATGACCACAGTTGCTAAGAACAGATTATTCAGGATAACACACACTAAAATGGTGATGGGATTAGACATTCACAGCACATGTCTGACATTTATGAAGTGGTGGAAATCATTAAGAAGTGCATCTAGATTACAAACCCCACTGTCTACTACACATGCATTACAATACCCTGTGCTGCACAGAGAACTGACAGTGTCACCCACAGTTAAGCTTTAGCGACACTTCCAGTTGCCTGGCCTCTTTCATTTGCTTTATTTTGCTTCAGTCCTAAAGCTGATATTTTTAACTTGAGATGAGTTGCCTGAAGCTGACATTTTTTGGAAGTTTAAAATGAAACGTTTCAGCCATACCTGGGAGCAATCCTGGCATAAAACCCACTATTTTTTCTTAACATAAAATCAAATTCTTCTGACTGTTTTATTAGCATCAGCTCCATACTCAGGGAAAAAAAAAAAATATTAAAAATTAATTAAAAGCCTCTGAAAATGCTGTTCAGCATCTTTTGACATGAGTTTTTGGAAGCTATTTTCCTGAATGAATCTGCACAACACTGAAGTGGTACACCATTAAAATTTAGAAGCTGATCAGGGCTTTTCTCTGGTTCCTTGCTTCTTTAATAGCTCATTTATGCTGTCTAGGGGGTCAGAAATAGGTTCATTTTAATACAGCCGGTCCTGTGATGTGGTGCAAGCTGTGAGCAGGGGACTTCTTTACATCCATAATAGATAATAATATTTAGTAGTACTTAAAGAATTTCATAGAATAGTTGTCTTGATGAACTCATAAATGAGAATTAACATTTTCTGCCTTTACATCATGTTGTCATATAGAATGTAGACATATTTTTGCACGTTTATTGATTTTGCACCATTTGTTTGCATAAACACCACACTTCTATGAGTAGTTGCAACTTCTAATGCAATTCATCAGTGTAATAACTATCATACAGACGAGTTTGTCTTCAGCAGAGACATATATTGTCCTGCCATAGATAGAACTCTGTTTGTTTTTCTTGTCTTTTTTTGTTGTAAGTGAAGTATATCTTTGAGGTCTATCCAAGAAAAAAACCCAAAGCTATTGCCTTAAAATTAGAAATAGGACTGGTCAGCTGTTTTAACATCTTTGGAAACAAACCCCACAGCCTGGTCCAGACCACCTGGGTGATTAAGATATAGGAAGAAAATCCACTGTAAAGTGCCTCAAGAGATATTTCTAATAACCTTAAAAGAAGAAATCATGATACAGCTCTTGACTTTAATAAGGTACAGTGAGACTTTTACTGTGGAATAAAAAGCTGGTTTGTTTTCTACAACTTGATTTTTGAGGGTTAATTTTTATAACACTAACTCCTTATTTTTTGCCATGGGAAGTAGACAAAGCTGTTTAATATTTGCCATTCTGTTTCTCTCTGATCTTTCTGAGAGAAAGAACTTGCAAGAGTTGCAAAGTTCTGATTGGAAAATTATTAGGCGTTGTATGAAAGAAGGTATTGCGCAAATCAAGGGGAGGACAAAAGAGGAGGACAAAGGCCTCCTTGACCTGGAGTAGTCTTCTGTACAAGGATGTGGGTGTATGTCGTGGTATTTTCTTTTCTTTTCTTTTCTNTTTTTTTTTTTTTTTTTTTTTTTTTTTTTTTTTTTTTTTTTTTTTTTTTTTTAAGGCTGGAAAGTGAGAACATTTGCGTGCTGACCTGAACAAATGTGTAGAAAATGCCTTGAGCTGAGAGGTACTATGGATAAGTTTGGTTTGTGAAATGTCAGTGTGGGTGGATGTGAGATGATTGAAAGGAGGTATGTCATGATTTCTTTATAAAGACAAACTTGCCCCAAACTCCATAACATTTGTGAGAGCTGTTCATAGATAGTATGAATAATTATCTTTGGAATTGGTATCTGTGGTATGTCCTATTATTGTAGCTCTGCAAACTCAGAGAGAAATGAACGCTCCATTTCTCTTGAAGAGCCATTTCTTTGTTGAGCATTGGCATGCTGTTGAGCTTTGGAGTTCTGTCTTTCTTTCAAGTTCTTCTTGGTGTAGTGGAAAGGAATTATTCCTGTACTTATGGACTAAATCTCTGTTTGAAGTGTTGTTTTAACAGAAATTGAGCCATAATAAAATATCAGAAGCAGTAAGATGAAGGAATCTGCATTTCTAAGACTATTGTCATCCCAGTAAAGAGATATGGAACTAACATGGTCTGTCCTTTCTGGCACATTGAAAGCACTGCCCAAAGTAAGTGATAAGGGTTGAAATGCCTTCTGTCTTTCTTGTGCTATACACCCTCTGCTCAGTGAATGTTTTTGTCTTTGGCAACCCTATGGATGTGTGTCTCTCTCTTGGGATTTCTGCATAGGCCTATCAACCAACAGAATGAACATTTAAGAACATTCCAGCAGACAAACATGGAGAAATGTTGTGTCAGAGTTTATGACCCTGGTGGTTCTATAGTATGAAAACTATGAAAAGCATGATGCAAAAAGAGATGCTGTGGAAATTAGGGATGGTAGTCTTCCAGATGGAAGTCTTCTGTAAGGACAGGTGGAGGTACAGTGGAGCACTGCAGCAGTTTTAGGAGAGTGTTCCCCTGCACAGGGAAACCTAGTGCAGCTTCATCCAAGTTGCTGTTTGGGAGTGGACCTGGAAATGAGTCATTACTTCTACTTTAGCCTCAGTCAACCAATTGAAACAAGCCAAAACAGAAGTAGGGAACAAAACTAAAATTACAAAGAGTGAACGCTTTATACTGAATATGTATTAAAATAAGCTTCAGGAAAAAACATAGTATTTCACCAATACAATATTCCAGACTGAGTTTAAAATGGTATCTGAGAGCCATAACTGTGATAATGAGTTAATTTTCAGTTATCATGATGTGTTGCATATTCTTGTCAGCTCGGCATCACTATGGAAATCTGGCTTTCAGAAGGAACCAAAAATACTTGCTCTTTTAGTGAGTAACAATTTGAAACCTAACTATATATAGGACAAACAGCTCCTTGTTAAAAAAAAAAGTCAAACTCAATATATGTCCTAGGAGATAGATAGTACATGCCAGAAAGGAGATCAGAAGTAATTTTCAATTCATCAGCTTTGGGATCAGTTAAGGATCTTAGTTAAAGCCATATTTTTAACAGTTATCACAACGTTTTATTTTCAAAGATCGAGCATGCTAATGTAAGGTATAACATTCTATATTAAGAAGCTATGCTGAAGTATGACAGAGATCAGTGACTTCAGGAGCCATTAGGACAGATAACTGCTGTTATGGGTTTTGTATAGGCCTCTGGGTTCGTCTTTTTAGCACTGGTTGGCTGAGTCCTCCAGGTTTCTATAGAAACCTTTTGTGTGAGACTTTAAATAGAGGCTCAGCATGTACCCAGAAAGTAAGAATTCTCTGGTGTCTTTGGTTACAAGGTTCTTTCTCCCAAAAGTCAAGTCTGATAATATTGAAAAGAGCAGAGATACTCTGGAAAGAAAAATGCAGTACAGATAACAAACATGTGTACTATATATATATATATATATATATATTATTTTTTGTGATCTTACAGTTTATGTTTTATATAAATGTGTCCAAAGCAAATGCTACTCCCAAAAGTTAGCCTCATATATTGACACATGAGCATTGACTACTCATTATCAATAATGATAAAAAATCATCATTATTGGTAGAATTATGTTTAAAGACCATGAGGCAAATTCTGCCATCATTTGCAAAGATAAGCACTCAGTGAATACAGATATTTGTGCGTCATCTGTCTCTTTCCAAAAACATTCTATGTCTGTTCTAAGATGTATTTTGTATAGCAATTTGCCCAGAAGGTTGTAACTCTGGCAAGCATAAACAACCTGCCTCAAAATAAGCTCAGTCTAAAAAAAAACCCAATAACACTGAGCCATGGTTCTTCAAGCCTAGCCAGTTTTCGCTTTTAAGTCTTTTCACCCAAGTAAATTCAGTTCTCTCCAGTTCAACAAAAGATTTTTGTCTCAAAACTGACTAAGTGTCTTCTGCAGTTCTTTTAATTTGCGAGATTTTTCTCTTGGGATGCTTTTTTCACTTGGATGGTCCATTTTTCATGCAGCAGATAAGGGTGTTTTCTTTTCTTGATATACTAACTTCGCTAAGAAGTTGAAGATTTTTTTTTTTCCCAAGCTGAGACTATGAAGTTTTACTTAAAAGAAAAACCAAACCAACCAAACAAAAAGCATTTCCAATTTTTGTTCAGATTTATTTTTATTTTAAATTTTCATTGTTTTCAGAAACAAAAGGGATCCAAGGATCAAGACAGTCAAGAAATAGTGAAAAGTGATTATTTGTGGTTCACTATCTAGCGACACAAGCTTTTGGCTACAGAGCTGCCATCTGCTACAAAATTATTTTGAAAGGTTAGTTCTTAATCAACTGATAAGCTGTTCATTTTTCTGTTATTTCCTATAGAACTGTGAAATTATATTTGTTCTTTTCTGTGATAAATCCTGTGTCTATTTGAGTGGTGGGTAAAATGAACAATCGAAATAACTAGACTTAGATTTTTAAAGTGCTATTATGCTATTAGAAGTCCTGTAAAGTAAACTCAGGGTCCTCACTCACTTTGGTTTTATTCTTCCAGAAAGTCCAATTTGTTCACCCAGGCAATTTACATTTTTCTGCTTAGGAAGTCTTTAGTGATTAAGATGAATGAGAAGAGTAGATGTTGTACTCAGAGCTGGGAACTACAAGGTAAGATGATGTCAGGGAAACTTTTTAAATGTCACTATTGTAGGGCCAGTGAAACTGGCCTAAACAGCCATCAGGACATGTCAGTTAGTTATATTCTACACCTCTGCAAGTTATTTAAATAGAATAGAATCATTTAGTTCCAGTTGGAAAGGGCCTTCAACAGTCATCTAGTCCAACCACAAATACTTGTGAACAGGAAAATCTCTAAGGATTTTTAGATGAAGAAGTTAACTCTATGATTCCCTGTTGTTTAGGGAAAGAAAATAATTAAAATCTGCCTAGCAGAAAACCAGATTCAGAACCAAAATACCTAATGTCAGACCACTTGGTTTGTACACCAATTGAGCCCTCTGGAGCAACCTTGAGCTACTTGTAAAGCAATGAGTTAATATTCAGAAGCCTATTTACATAGTTCAGGTTTTCTTTTCAAATGTAAAATCACAATGACCATCCAACTGAGGGATCTACTGGAACTATTCCATAGTCTATGGAATTCTAATTCACGGTTCCATAGGCAAAGTCTGTTTAAAATAGAAGCACTAAATAATGGAGATATCATCCACTTAACTACCATGTGTATTAGAGAGAGATTACCCTAGTAATCTCTACCTCCCCTCTAGTAAAGGGGAAAAAAATAAAAGAAACTAGATATTTTTTCGTAAGATTTTTTTTTTATAGTGATTTTTTTCTTGGGTTTTGTTTTGTAAATCTGAGAATATTTCATAGTTGTATATTGAAATACCTAATGAAATTCTTCTAAAGCACGAATAGTTTTGAATACTAATTAGTTAGCCTTGTGCAGGACTTTGCATGCTTCTCAGCTCAAAGATTCACGAATAGGAATTTTTCAAGTCTTGCCTGGTTAGCTCATCCTTGTTTAAAGATAAGATTGCATTTTGCTAAAATACAGCGAAGCAGTAGATGAAAGAACCATGACAAAGTCAAAGAAAAGTGCAAGTTCGTTTGGATGAAGGTTCAACAGCGAGTTGTTAGAACAGAGGAGTAATAGCGCTAAGTCAAATTATACTAGTTAATTTGTGTGCTGTCTTAAATTCAAAATGATTTTCAGATCTATGAATTAGATAGTTCTATCACTATATGACTGCATTTCTTTTTACAGATGCCTCTCAGGAAGACTTCACTGTTAATATGTCACGTGCAAAATTTCTCATACATTCTTTGGTAGGACTTTCTCTTAATCTTTGTGTAAAAGATGAACAATGATCAGGTGGAATGTGTGTGTTTGTGTACTAGAAAGCCTGAAGTACCACAATCCCAGAATGATGCATTTACTTTTCCTTCCATTTGGTGTTACTTCTTGGGACCTGAGTACCTAAATTGGGGATGTATGGCCCAGGTTTTAAAAAAGGAATGTATCATGTTCCACAAGAAAACTCTGGGTATCTAGTTCTGATTATGGTTCTGATAGCTTCTTAGCCAGCAGCCTTTTCCTAGGAAATGAGGTTTCCTTTAATTACATCTCATCTGGCATGTTTTAGATGAATCCACTGAAGTAAGTTTCATGTTCAGAATAAAACCTCCCCAGCAGTAGTTACTTTCTACTTACTTAAACTTCTCTGAAATTAGTTAATATGTTTTGGTTTAGCTTTGTATGTTCCTATTCAATACTAGTAGATGTTTTGCCCATGAAAATTCTCAGAATTTGTTTGGAAGTTACATAGAGAAAGTGAAAATCTCAATAGTTTGTTTTTTCCACTTAATTTTCAGGATATATCTTCGCAGTGCCTGGAAAAATTTGGAAGCTTTGAAATGGCATTTGCCATCTCTAGAAAAGGTGTGTTTGTCTATAAGAGGGAAATACATGCAATTCTGATAAAAAACTCTAGGGTCCACCTCAATTCCAAGAATTTGTCTGTCACTATTTTTCATTAGTAAATGTTATATTCTGGTGAACTATAATTGAGTTATGAAGCAGTTCTCAGCAGAATCAGAGTACTTTATAGGGGAGATACACAATTACAAGCTTTCCAGACACATCATGTCAAACATAAGCCTGTCAGCAAGGGCTCCACAAATAAGAAATCTTTGGTCTTGAAGGAAATTTTTCATTACTGTTCTCTCCACATAAAGTCAGATTTCAGGATGTTTCCTGCATCTTTTATGACACAGATCAACTTTCTGCAGTCACTAGAGACAGTAGATTGGATATGATTCGAATCATCACATATCCCTACTAAAAATGGGGTTGGCAGTTCATTTAAGGATAATACAAACCAGAGCTTTTAATGGAGTAGGCTGTGCAGCATTAACATCTTTTGCTGTAGAATTTCTTTCAACATCATTTCTCTTTTGCTGTTTTTTGGTTCTTTTTTATTTAAGTGTTACTGCTTATTTGCTACCTACTGACTTGGCATTTATTAAGGTGATTCAGCATAATGTTTTATTTATTGCTGATTGCCTCGTGGTATGTAATAATGAGCAATTCATAGAAAGAATAATCTTGTCCCTCTGACCTTAATAACTTTGTGCACCAGAGAAGGAAAGTACATGTGTGAAAGCACTAATTTTTCAGTAGATTGTTTTGTTAAAAATATCCTTTTGGAAAGAAACTTCCTTTCTGATTTTTAAAGCTTTGTTAAATTCCCTGATGAGCTTCTGCATTAGCTGGACTTTTGGGTTATATAATTACTTTTCAAAATGGATGCAGAGATGGACCACACACCAAAGCTTTTGAGTGATTCATAAATCCAAACAATGCCAACACAGCTGAGAAATAAACTGAATACCCAGTAAGCATTAGAAAGATTATGTTGAAAGCATGCAGGTGGTACAGATACATGGCCAGTGGCAAATTTGATGTAAACAGCATAATAATACAATGCTTTAGATCAAAAAGTATTGAAAATAAATAAAACACATAATATTATCAATTAATGAGATCTCAGACAAGCTATGTATTATTTAATAATTGCATAACCAGCTGAGCTATAATGAGCCATACTTTTAATCAAATTAAAACAGTTTAACACTGTTCACAACTCAGAAGTCTTTCCCTACAGCACAACTTATATACTCTAAATACTCACTTAAAACATGACAATTTGGAAAATATTATTGTACAATTTTTAAAAAAAATAGTTAAGTATTGTAAAAAAAACTCCAGCAAACGAATTACAAGTAGCACCTGCCCCAAGAAGACACACCTTTATGAGGCCTGAACTGAAATAAACTATACTGAGATCATCACCAATAAGAAGAAATCTCCTGGAAGGATAAGAAATCATTTATTCCTTTCTGCAAATATCATGTTGAATGCAGATTCTTTTAATTCTTTTTGTGCCACCTTGTGCTCTCTCCTCTTTCTGGTAAGAGTTTAATTACTAAAGTAATCACATTAACTCCTACCATAAGTCTAGACTTCCAAATGGAGAGCACAGTTACATTAGGGCAGGCTCCTAGAAGAAGGTGAAAGAGCTGAGCATGTGTCTAAGTTTAAAAGAGTTCTCAGAACTATCATCAGAGTGCTCAGAATCAAGCTATTAATTGTTTTATAACATTAATTGTAATATAACATTATCCTGGATCAATTAGTGCCAATAAGCTTTGAATCTAGACCCATTTTTAAGTAATTTAGCAAGACATAATCAATTTAATGTATTTGTTTTATTCAACCCCTTTTTTGTTTGTCAACCAAAATAGCTGCTTCTCTTCAAAGTTAGCAAGACAACAAACAAACAGCAATGTCTTTGAAAATATCCCTGTGCTAACAGGTACACCAACAACGTAGAGTTCACATCATGTCTGACACTTGATGTACTTCCTCCGAAGGCAGCGTTCAGGGGAATGGTAAAGCAGCATTTACAACTTTGCAACGTTATTCCCGAAAGTACTGCTTGACTCATGTTCATTTGAAAGAGTTTTCAGCTCTAGGGAAAATTACAGAATGTACTCTATTGTTGTAAAGGACTGCTAACAATGTCAGTGTACAGCCAAAGATGATTATGTTTCTTATAGAATATTACAGAAGTATAACATTTTTCTCTACAGGAAGATGAAAATTGCATATGTGACATTCACAGAGACCTGTAACGTGCCACGGGCTCAAGGAGTATTCAGGTATGAAAAAAATACTGCAATTAAACTTTACTATATAAATCTCATGGCACAATTAACAAGAAGAGAAAAGTAGATCTTTATGTTGGTATAAAATATGTGTTCCTCCTCTTCCTCTAACACAAGCATAAAAGTTTATGCTCTGATAATAGCATTGCAACGGTATTAAAATGATACTTATAATGTTTTTTGTGGATTTTTAAAAGTAGTAAAATCTTAGAATATTTGAATATGTCAATTAATACTTGTTTAATTTTGAAGGAAATAAATATTCCTTAAATGGAGTGGAATGCTCTTCACAGCAACATAAACACCAGCTTCCAGTTCTGTTGTTGATTTTATGTTGGTTGACAAGTCATCTTTTTGCTCTGGCAAAGTACTTTCATTTTATATATGTTTTGAACTTCAGAACTTCATTAGAAATTCAGGAGTCAAGAGCCTTCATTTTATTTTCAGTTCCTTTACCCTATTAAAGGTAAATTTATCTATTCATATATTTTGGAAAACAAAAAACCCCACCTCCCAATCCTTAATATTTTCTCCATTTCAGCAATATTTGTCTGTTCAAGCTTGTATTTGTCATCTTGTATCCAAGTTAACAGAATCCACAAGCTACACATATTAGACTGAATTCTGTATTCATATATTGTTAAATATTTTGTCTTTTCCTAGCAAGCTAAGAGATATGTTCTTGATACGGGAATTCTGTTAAGTATTTGTGCCCTACTCATACACATGGGGAAATAAACCTGGCAAACCATGGTGCCTGTAGAAAGACACCGTCACATTGAAACTGGCACTACTGTATTCTGACTTGTACTTCACTGAAGATTTGCTTAAATGCCTTCAGCAGCTGATTTTTGTGAATTCTCACAGGAGGACAGTATCTTGAAGCTTGCTTAAATGTTACAGAACAGTCTAAGCAACATAAGTACAGAGAAGCAGTGTATGCATTCCAATGTACCAGTGTTAATTCCAGTGGAAATTCAATGGAGTGAGCTGCCTTGAGGAAAGGTAAGAGAGTAATAATAATAACAGCTCTTCCATCTGTCCTTCAGTAGATTCCTAGCATAAACAATAAACTGAAATATGGTTAAAAAGTCAGAAAAAAGAATGTACTTTACTTTCACAGGTCAGAGTTCTTCTATTGATGTAACTGAAACAATGGTAGTTTTCTTCATGGAAAAAGTATAGAAGTTCCTCTTCTATAATAGGTAAACAGATTATTCTGTGTTTGTCTTCTTTATTCTTGCCTATCAACATTTTTTCTGTATGATAGAAGGGATTACCTGTCTCATCTCAGAGGAATTTTCTTGTCTCTGTCAACATTGCTGTTAGGAAAGTGACCATTACTTTCATATCCCAAATTCTAATTGGAAAATGTAATAATTGTAGGTGGATAATAATAGCTGAACAGGGAACAGTATACAACTCACTCAAAGGAAACAGGGTTTTCAAACAAGAAATTAGTCTTCTGTTGTAAGGAAAATAAATCCATTAATGTGTAGAACTTTATCTACCCTTTTCTATCACAAAGAAGAAAGGGGCTCTGAAAATTTTAGTTTATTCCTATGTTTTATGTTTCTGAATGAAAAAACTCTAACTGTTAAGGAAAAGCCACTGTGTCTCTCACCACTGTTCTAGTATGTTGTGGTTTGGGTTTTTCTTTTCTCTGGTTTTGTTTGTTTTAAATAATATAAGATACGTGATGTTCTTCTGTATTTTATTATGAATAATCTTTTCTGAATGGAACTTCATCCTAATTCAAGTGCCACTAAAATAAAGGTTAGCTTCTCTGACTGTATATAACTTCAGTGGAAAAGCTTTTCTAAATTACTTTATTGTTTCACAGGCCTTGGAGAGTGCTGTTGTGGACGGCAATGAGTGTGACTCATCTGGCTATAGAGCTGGAAGTGTAATATTAAAGAAAATAAATAACAAGACTGAAAAGAGCATTAAATGAGGAAATGAGGCATGAATGCGTGAGATAGAGGTTAGTCTACTGCATGTAAGTAGATACCACCTAATTACTTGAGAAGCAGAACTTAGTGAGGAAAGTGCAAGATCATGAATGAACTTGAAGCACTCTAAGATATGCCTGACTTCTCAAATCTAGTAGTTTCATATCAGCAGCAGGTGTCTGCCTCACTGCTGTTCTGCAGGATGGAGGAACAGTTGGAAAATCCCACTCTTTGAAGGAAATGCATTATGATTGTTGAACGAATGATTCGTACTGCTTATTTGTTTGGTATTGTAATGAGCCTTTTGCATTTCCCATAAGCAGCTCATCATATTCAGTTTTTAAAAAGTCATCCTTTATTATTAAAAAGAAAGCTCCAAAAATCCCCCAAATCACATCTTTAGTTTAGGATTTTACTATGCAAACTTTTAGCACACTGGAGCTGGAAATTTTAAGGTAAACTTTGTTGCATGAAGAACTGAACTGAGACCTAGTAATGCAAAAAGGACAGTGCCCATTGTCTCTCACTTAGCAGAAGTCAAAGATTCCTTCTTATCCAGGAAGAGCATCACTTGTAATTTTTACTCCATGTGCATCACCTTTGAGGAGTTCTTGCTCTTACCTTGCCTTTTTTTTCTAGACTTTTTATTCTTTTACAGAAAAGTAACTGTCCCTGGTTTGCAGAGATAGCCAAGAGTGAACTCAGTGCCTAAACTTGCTTTTGTAATCAGTTGACAACTGACTGTAGGCCTTGACTGGTGAAGAAATACTTTTCCTTTCCTATAGCAATCACTCAAAGATGTTTACATTGTTAGGTTACATTACTCACCACCTCACTATCTTAGGCAAAAATTTCTTGGACAGAATGAGCAAACTAAACTATATTGCCAGTAAATGCATTAAACTATACCTGTAAAAAACAAACAGTTTGGGTATTTAGACATTCTGCTAATTGTGTAATCATAAAAGCAGTGGCATGGCCAAACCTCTGAGAGGTTACATAAAGAAGACTTCAGTTAAGTGTCATTTATGTCTTTTAGAATTCAGTGTATACATATACAAGAAAGTTAAGAAACAGCTTCATGTGAACTCTCGTTAACAAAGTTGTGTCGACAAAAGACATGGAAATTAACAGAGGTGTGATCATTAACATTTCATTGTTTGAATAAATAGATTTTACTCATAAAAGCAAGTGAGATTTTTGCTGTTCATTTTTTGAGGCTGTGAAAGGGTCATTACCACAGCCTGTTGGGAAAACAAAGAATAAAAATTGTATGATAAGTCTGTTGATTGAACATAGTAATGTATTAAATATATATGAATACAATTAGAGTCTAATTATTATTTATCAAAATCGGTTATTGGAAAAGAGCTTTTTATTACATACTGGGATTTTGGATTTTGAAAGAAGTGAGAATACAATTCTAAGGGATATGAGATTATTTATCTATAAATATCAAACTGAGATTGTCTAGGGCTTGGAAAGAGTAAGAGTTGTTGCCCATTCAGGTATGTCAAGTGATCTAACTCAGATGACATCTGAACATGCAACACAAAGAAATCTTTACAGCCACAGCTGTGGAGGGAAAACTCAGGTACTGCACTCCCTACTGCAGTTTGTGATGTGTGGTGGCAGTTTTACATGTTCAGGAGAGATTTATTTAAATAGGGATATTCAGGTGAAAGGATGGTTTACTAAGCCCAGCACTCACGCTCTTGAGAGTTCTTCCATTATCTGGCATATTCACTCCCTTCACCCTGGCATAAGCATTTCCTTCCATCTTGAACTTCCAGGTGAGAATCTGTATGATGGGAAGGAAGAAGAGCAGGATTGCAGCGAATGCAGTATAAGACCATTTATTATATGATGTAAGTATACCTTTTTTTTTCTTTCTTTTCTTTTTAACTCCTACTGAGGTACTGTCATCAAAATTCAATTTACCACAGGTAAGATACTCTTCATGTTCAGTAAAAGATTGACAGTCAAATGCAGATTTGAGAGTCCCGATTGGCTCAGTTACAAAAGTGTCAGAAAGATGTGACAGGAAGAGATAAAATGAGCAAATTATACACAGAAAAAATGGTAGGTGTGGATCCAACATGTCTTTCTACTTAAGAAAATTAAGAATTAATAACCATTTTAAAACCACAGAACTCCCAGTTTTGAAAAGCTATATGAAATTTCCTGTGCTGTTTCTTACAAACTCCTTTGACCATGCTGCACCAGTCCTCGTTAAGCTGTCTTAATAGAAAGTGAGTAAAATCAGAGACTGAAACTTTTCTATGTTTTCATGTACATTACTTGCCATTTTTAAGTTTGCCTTTTCTCTACCTGACCTACACAACAGAAAGCAAAGACCTCTGACCATCTTAGACTCAATCACTCTTTTCAGAAAATAGACTGATTCAGTGGCAGTACTGGTTCCAGGTAGGTGGTTTTTTTTCCTTATTAAAAACATCAGCTACATTAACAAATCAAACTTGAATGCATTGTCTTTATCATTAAAAAACCCACCATATCTATTTTTATGGATTTGGCCTGAAGTGTTTTCATTTATAAAAGTATTGCAGTCTAGTAGAATGGTAGGCCCTGACCCTCTTTCATACCTGTGTGATGCTTGAAGTCTTCCTTCTAAGAAAATATTCACCAGATTCAGAAAGTGTTCTTTCTTATGTTTAGTAAGAAAAAAACCCCACATCTGTCCTATGAGTGGAAAACAAACCTTCTGTTACTAAGTAGTGTGTACAAACCAGAATTGATCCAAATGTTCATTTGAAACTTGCAGTTAGTCTCTTCCAACAAAAGATGGCAGTGCTCAGTTTTCTTCAGGATTGTAATGTCCATTCATGGAAATTGAATGCCCCTAAACCAGTTCCCTTGTCTTTGTCCACAGTCTGCACATTGAGATGAATATTTGTTATTACTGATTAGCTAACAAACTGGCCTTAGATATTTTTTTTTTAAATATGTATATATCCACGAGAAGTCCCAAATGGAGAAAAATAAGTACAATAATTCACTAACTACTCTTGTAAAATCAGAACTATTAAAACCCTATTGGAGTCCAATTTAGAATTAATCACTATTTTATAGAAGGAGTTTTTTCAACAAATAGGAAATGAAAGAAAAATACTTTCCAAGATTCTCTCAGATCTGTCTTTTTGTATGCAATATACATTAACCATTTAGATATTAATTCAAATGTCTATTGATCAAAGGATGCCTTTTCCTTGAAAGTTTCCACTTACATTATGCCCGTACACAAAAGCAGACATTTTAACATAAATTTTAACTTTCCCAAAGCCTTATATCAAATTAGATAACTCTGTACTTAGGGCTTTGCTAAGTTTAGGTATGAGTAATAAACCCATGACTAGCATAAATTAAAAATTAGGAAGGCAGTAAGAAACTAATTGCATTTATTAAGTGTTAAATATAATATAGAGCCACAGAAAAAAAAATACAAAGCAAATTTGCAATAGATCTGTGATCCAGACTAGAACTTCTGTTACTATGACTAAACCATGAAAAGAAAGAGGCAAACTCAAACCCAGTAATAAGCATTGTAATAATAATATGTAAGTCAGAAAAAAGTTTAGCTAACAGTAAGGATGAAAAAATAAAATACCTCAGTATAATGTAAAAAGACACAAAATCATGCATTTTTTGTTGTCATCTTATTCTAATATGATCTGAAGTGTCAAATACTTAACAATAACTGAAATTTCCCAAGGTATCCAGAGTGTTTTATACTAAGTGTAACCAAAGAGATTCAGACAAGTTTGGATAAAGAACAGAATTTAGTTTCATTTTAGGGGAATTTGTTTCCTGTCATTTTTTATGAATCTGGGTTTGTTTTCTAAAAATATTGTCATGTTGAGAACATTTTTCCTCCCTTTTTCGATCCTTTCCCTATTTCCCTCAAAATCAAAGATAATTTTTCCTTAGGGAAAAAAAAAAAAAAAAACAAAACAGAGAAATAAAAATAGCTAAGTGAACCACTTTATATTTCCTAAGAAACTGCTTCAACGTGAGAATAAAGTTTTTCTGGAAAGGAAGAGTCTGATTTTGTTCTGACCACGAGAAAGTCTTCAGAACATAGTGAAACCCAAGAAAAATGCCCGCCTATGTGTGCCATTTTCAATATGATCAGCAAGCCCAAGTTTACCAAATAAATAAATAAATAAATAAACGGCAATAACGAATTCAACGAAAAACTGCAATTTGAACAAAACAGGGAAAGTTCTGTGTGTATATTTATAAAGAGAGAGATATATAAACCCCAAAACAATGCCATTGTAACAAGTGAAACAATGAAACAGTGCAATTTCAGAACTGTGGTACTCACCTTTTTTATTGGCAGAGGAGTCCCCAGTTCTTATATGTAGCTCACTAGGTCAGTCCTAGCAGCAAATAGGACAATGATGCATTGATAAACACTCATCATTATCCTCACTGGGTAGAATGAAAATGGTGTTTTTACAGGTCTAGGCACATCTGCACAGCAAGAAATCACCTTACCTCATTAAGAATACATTACCGCTCTGTTTATCTGTTCAGAAAGAGGGTTTTTAATGAGATTCATCTTAAATTACTGTTTTGAGAAAAGCAGCATATTAGATAGTACACATGTATTTCAGTCATAAGTTCAACGCAGTACGGTTTTTTTTAAAAGCTTCAGCTAAAAAAAAACCCAAACCCATACAATACACTAAAAATTAAGATCTAAAAGTCACCGTCTAGTTGCTTTTATTACCCATTCTGCATATAGACCTTGTTCTAATATGCCAGTCTTGGAGTCAGGAATTCCTATAATTGTCTACACAGTCAAATGTCCCATTTTCTTCCTATATTTTTTGCCTTGTCTTACGCTCACCATAGAATTACACAGCAGGTTTACCCCTCTTCCTGTCTCAGAGCTATTTGCCTGTCCTATGTTCTGCCTCTATCACCAGAGGACCGTGTCTCTGAATACTCCTATCATGGCTGTGTTCATTGGTGTTGGAAATGAAATGAAATAAAAGTGAGGACTGAGGGACTCTGCAAGAAACAGCATTCCTAAGCAGCTAAACTTTCTGCTCCCTCCTTGTTCATGGAAAACTCCCGTCACACTGACAGGCAGATCTTCCCCAGAGCTAAATAAATAGGTACTCAACTCAGGAAATTCCCATAATTGCATTGTATTTCAGGTGCTGAAAGCATTCATTCGACTGCCAAAGTTTTTTGGAAGAAAAGCCAAAGTAGCATAGAGTAACTGAACAGAGAATGAGGGAGGAGATGGAACTTCATGCTCAAGAGTAATGCAAAAGCTAAAAAGAATGAATCCTGCTTAGACAGTGAATGATATTAAATGGAAATGCAAACTTCTCCACAATGACTTAAAATGTATTTGGCTCTTACTGAAGGGATGTAATTTTTGTGGTGTTCTGTTGTTTCATGATCCTCATCAGGTCAATTTTTTGAGATTCATGGGTTGCAGATGTCTTCTCAAAAGTTGACATACTTTAACAATGGATATCACAGCCAACAATGATATTCAGAATTTAAAACATCCATTTCCCACAGCTCATCTCTTTTAACTGCTAATTTAGATGTGCTGAAAATGAAGAATTACTGTTACATTTTCATTTGTAGAGAGGACATTTTTAACATTAAGATGTTTCAAGTAAAGCATGTATACTAAAAAAAATTAATGATAAATATAAATATATCATATACTAGATTTTGTGAAAAGTTTTGAGACCAACTTGATTTCAGAATATTGAATTATCGACAAAGTTACCTCATCAGATGCCTAAAAATACACGTTATAAGCTCCTTAAGATCTCACCAAAACCCATATGCTAAAAGGTCAAACACAATAAAATGTAATAGAGAGCAGATTTCAGAGTATCCTATTGCTGTTGTACAGCCAAATTCTTGAAAAGAAAATTATGATCTCTTTAAATTCAGTCTGATGGTATTGTTTTCAGAACCTACTGTACATAATTAAGAATCTTAAATAAGTGATAGAAGCTCTGGTTTGAGCCGTTCAAAGACTGCTGCTGCTTCTCTCATGATTCATGGCTCTGTTAGAAATTACTTACTTGAAACATGAGCTATGACTTCTTTTATGCTGACATAGTATCAAGCCCTAATTACTCTGAAGAAACACTGGGCAGCATGATCTTCCAGTAACCCCTGTCTCTCTAAGAAAGATCTACCATAAATATTTCTTAAATCATCATTTTAGCTTTTCTCCCATCCACAGCTGCTCCTTACATTCAGGAGCAGAGCCTCCTCACATTTGGCTTGGCAAGCAGCTCCTCCTCTTCCTCCCACCATACGTTTTGACTTGAATACAGTAGTGTTTTGTTTCATCACGAAAGAGTTTGGTACACAGTCTGCCATGTTCTGATGGCATATAATCTAGACATTTAGAGCAAAATTGGTCAAATGAGAGTATAGACACCCAAGTCCAAAACCACTGGAAGTGCTTATACTCAAGAATCGAAGATCAGGAGATACCCATTGTATTGTGGTTCACAGCAAATCTGAAAGAAATAAAATTACTCTTCTGTGTATTCCTAAATTTGTATACATGTTTTGTCATATGGATAAAATATGAAATCAAGGATAAATTCCAAAATTCCTGCTGTTAGGAGAATGCCCAATCACTAGTTATGATGATAGTTTTAAGTAACTAAGTAAACTCCATACCTAGACTCTGGCAAATGAAAGTTGTAGGCACTTGACTACACCCGTAGATTAAAGTTTTTGGCCACATAATGAAGTCAAGGGTCTAATAAGAGATTGCAAAGAAAAGAAAAATATGCATTTTTTTTTTAAGTTCAAGAGGAAAATGGAAATTTGGTTTATTAAAAAATTAGCCAATTTTGACAATTTTCTACAGGAATATGTGACAATTCCATAGTCTTATAAACAACAGAAAATGTTATAAAGTTTCTGAAGAAGAAAATTTTCCCTTGCATTGCTAGAAATGAGAGTAAATAATTTTTAGTTTCAAACATTTTAGTAATGTATGAAAGCTTTGTTTCAACACAGAGTTCCTAAGCACTGAAAACTCATACATATAGTAGAATAGAATATTCTGTCAAGTTTAGATTAACTTAGTAGAGCTAAAGGTTTCTTTGGTAATACAATTCTAATAGTTTCAGCAGTTCTTTCAAACAATGTGTTTTTTAAATCTTGGACACAAGAAGTATTCTCTTTTATTAATAGCATAATACTACCTAAAAATAGTATGAAGCAATATAGTCTTCTTCCATCTGTTTTTTAAACAAATGCTAAGAAAAGTAGTATAAGTGTATAGTATTTAGATTACAGTATGCAAAAAAAAATCCCTTTTGTTTTAATTTCTGGTGTTCACTTGCAACAGGGGCAATTAGAGGTCAATCTCCATTTCCATTAAATCCAATTTCCATGTGGTAAATTCATAACTTTTTTTCTTATAAAATAAGGCAGCTTTACGAGCTCGAGAATCTCAACAAATTCCTTGATTTCTGGGAGGTCAAACAAAGCTCTGACTTTAGCTCTCCTATTTCCTCAGGAGTTACATCATTACAATTAAAAGGTATTTCATAACCTTATACTTTTCAAATATTTAAAATCCCTTTTCCTTTATTTAATGTTATTACTTCTCTTATATCCCTAAATTTGAAGTCTTGAATTCTACCATCTAAATAGAAGACCTTAAGAGAAAGGAAAGCTGAAACATCTAGTTCGTACATTGGGATTTCACTAAATTATTCCTGTAGTTTTGAAGACATTTGACAGACTGTGACTTTCAGGCTCGATGAATTGGAAAGCAAAATAGCTATCAATGCTTTATTGGCTGTTTTCTCTGCTTTGACAGTATCATTTCCCCTAACATTCTGGCTATAAACCTGGCTCTTTCCTAGCAATAAAAAAATCAAGTTTTCTTATTCCAGCTTAGCCTTAAAATGAATGACACACTAGGTAGAATGTCCCTTACCCAACCTGTCTTTATGGAGCCTGATTATTGTATGGATCTGGATGATCTCCTTCATCTGAATAAACTGTAACTCTAATACAACCTTTTTAAATGAAGTAATCTCATATATGTGTACTTTTATAGGTATTATTTTAATAAATTCCTGACAGGATTGTTTCATATAGTAGGCACCAATGTATGATGGGATTTTCTCTCATAGAAAGAACGTGTCTGTCTTTCATGGAAAATAAGGAAAAATAAACACCTAAACCCTGCAAAGTCAAATGCATCCAGAATGAAACAAGACTAGAAAGCCAAATAGATTTTCTTACCTCAGATACTTTGATAGGGATATAAAATGATGGAGAAGTAGTGATGTTCTGGCTGTGCAACTTCTTGCAGATCTTAACATGTAAGAATGAAACCACGTTAAAGATTCTATTTAGCTTCATGAATTTTTTTTTAATTGGTGTTCCTTGATCCTCTGTGTGACTTGAAACAATCTATTGTCTTCTCTCTTACACTTCCCCCATCTTATGGAAAAGATACTGTGTAGCTTTTCTTACATTGCCTTTCCATTTAACTGTCACATGTTTCTAATTTCAGTCCTTGGGATTATAAATTACTAAAAAAAAACTTAAGCAGATGTGAATTTCATTTTCATGATGAGAAGGCAAACTTGACCCAGATATGGAATAACAAGATTCCAAGTGTAGCAATGGCCACTCTTTTCTAACTAGTCCATCTGATATTTAAAAGGGATCTTTGGGTGTTTTATTTTTGTGGGTTTTTTTTCTTAACATTCTCCTTTAATCTCATTTAAAGTACATGTTTCTGAAGAAGCATAGATTAATTTCATAGAATCATAGAATGGTAGGGTTGGAAGGGACCTTTAGAGATCTTCTAGTCCAACCCCCATGCAGAAGCAGGTCAACCTAGATCAAGTCGCATAGGAACATGTCCAGGCAGGTCTTGAAGACCTCCAAGGAAGGAGACTCCACAACCTCCAAAGCCTGTTCCACTGCTCTGTCACCCTCACAGTGAAATCCATGTTAAAATATTTGTTTTTACAGGGATAAGAAATGAATAAAATTGAAAAAAAATATTAGTTGATGGCATATGACATAAAATGAGATTTTAAAGGTCTTTGGAGTGTCCTTGAGCAGTTCAGTTAAGTTGAATGAATTTTTTAGTACCTTTTTTTTCCTCCTCTGTTTTTTCCCCACTTTTTTTTTTTTTTGTAATGATAGAATAAAGAGTTTTTGTTTTGGTTTGAGGTTACTTTATATGTTATTCTGTAATGTCATTTCAGAAATACACAATGAAAAGTAGATAAGGATAAAAAGATACCCAGTAAATGCAGTCATTTTACTCCTTAGTCCTCTTAACTGCACTAATGTTAATCATTCAGTCATGCAAGGCAATGTTCCATGGAATCTACCTGAATCATGTCAAATGAAGATGTCAATTTCGTATTTGCACCTAACAACTTAGACATTTTGGTGAAGCAAGTTTTCATTACAATGAGTTTGTGAAAGGGAAAAGAAGTGTAATTACCTTTATAGTATTCAGAAATCAAAAAGTTGCTCAAAAGATTGCTGAAGAGTTGACCAGAGCTATGCCGCCGATCGACTGACTAGTGCGCTGTAAAGTCATCAGTGTGCAGCATCTTCCGTGGGAATATTTGCTGTCTTAAAGAAAGAACACCAAACCAAATACCATGTTAATTAGCATCAAATAAATGTTTCCAATTCTGATGTTTCTTTAATCATATGACAGAAGGAATGGTTATAGATATTCTTAGAAAAACTCAAATGGCTTTCGTAAAGTTTGAATATGTCCATTTCCCTGACATAGTTCTTTTAGCCAACAGTGGCAAAACGAAACTGAAAAACCAAACCTGGAAGGAAATTGGGTGGTTTTTGGTATTTTTATCTGTGAAAATAGGAAAAAAAACCACCAAAATAAGGGACGTAAAAAGTCCATATATATGAGGACAAAAAAATAAATTTTGTTCAATTGCCCATATGCTTCCTCTAGTACAGTTACAGTCATGTTTGTTAATGAAACTAGGCTTAATATTTTTAGTCAGGTTTCAATTGTATAGTCAGGTCTTTAGGGATGTCCTATGAATGCTCTGGGAATGTAAAGAACAATAGTCTAACAGTTCTGATCAACATTCAGCTTCAGTTTGTGTCTTTTCCATGGCCTTCCTATGTCTGATAAATCTCAGACAAGCTCTTATATCTAGTTCAGAACTCTCTATCTGAAAATGAAAAAAAGTATAGTTTGACATAAGTGATTTGGTTTTCTTCTTTACAACGCCATACTGATCTGGGGCCACACTGGAAAGGCTTTATTTTGGAATTATGGCATATCTATCTCCAGTGATTAGTCTGTATAACCTGAATGAATGGGTTTAAGTTTTGTTTCCCTTGCTCGTCCCCAACTACAAGAAAAAAACATCCAATAGGTATCAGTTTGTAAATATGGAGTTACTTGGTTTCATAATTCTACATTCCAGAATTTTTCTAGTTCTCTCCCTTCTACTTCACCATTATTCATCTGCAGATACATCAAAATGATGAAAAGAGTCCTAACTACACAGATTTTCTTTCTGCTTTTAAACATTATGCTTGCTCACATCTGCAATGCTGTAATAACCAGGCAATATAATTAAAAATTCTTGATGAGTGAAACTCCTTTTCATGAACAAAATACAAATGTTAGTCGTAGAAGTTTTGCCTGTCTCAACGTGTTATGTGATTCATCTTCAAGCTTAGGATTTCAAGCAAAAGAAGTATCTTCTTATAATTCGTAAGTATTTCTTTTCAAAGTATATTCTTATCTCAAAAGCAGTCTAATTCTCATTTAGTTTTCGCTTCAGGGGGAGGATGGGTAGGCATATGGCCCTAAAGACCAGCACACGCTTCAAATGAAAACTGGTCTCAAGCCACCTTCAACTGTATGTGTTTTTTTGTATATAGAGCTTAGAGGATTGAACTTTTGTTGTATGGATATTTAATGAGTATGGTTGATAACAAGAGTGGAGGGGTCTAAGGGGCAGTGGTGAGCTGCCCTTGTTCTTTTAGTGGGGAATTCCAGAAGACAAAAGTGTGCAGAACTAGGTGAAAACAAATACTAGGTCTCTCTGGATTTTCTTTGCTGTCTTGTTCTGTGGAGGTAATTAAGGACATTCAGTGATCATTATCTGAACTACAGTGACATACTTCTGGGCATGCTGCCAGGATAAGGATGGTATATATAATTGAATAAAGTGTCCCACAAACAGCTAAAATATCTCTGTATACTTGATTTCATAGAAATACGGGGAAAGAAAATCACAGAGATTTAGTACAATAATTCACAAGAAAATACATATTGCTGTTGAAAAGATAGGTCTAGAGCTCACAATAACAGTTGTACCTTTAGATGAAAGTTCAGAAACAAAATTGTAGAAAAAGAAGGCTTATTTTCTCAAATAAGCAAAATTTCTTTGTATTATTACAAACAAAATTGTTTGGCTACTTTTAAGAAAAATGGTGGAAAGAAACAAAACAATGGAACAACTGAAGTAGAGAATCTCATTTCCTGCTTGCTGTTCTCATTCATGTTAAACTGCTGTCCATGACAAAGTTTAGTAGACAGTATTCTACATAGCTCCACAGTTTAAAGGTTATAGAGACAATGTATTCACAGTCTGTGCTAGGAGCATTCCTGATGGCTTGTTCCTTTGTTCTCTTTGCTCCAGTTGACATTGGCTGATAGGCCCTACAGTAGGAGCAAATTCCTCCAGTCTTTCCCTAAGACTGCCAGCTAACAGTCTCACAGAGCCAAAGCAGGAGAACAAGAGGCCGTTCGCTCCCAGACCACTTTCCTTCTGGGAAGCTGGCAACTACTGCGATGTGCCTGTGCCTCAAGTCTTGGTACTTTGCACGAAAGTGTAACACTGCCTCTTAAACACTTCTATATAAAGCTGAAATGTACTCTAGCTCTTAGAGTTTCTTGAGGATTATTCACTACAGAGTATATGTAAAATCTAAAATGTTCCTATACAATAAATAAATTTTTTTATTGATGGTCACTTATTAGAATCAATGGTAATATCTTGTTGGCCAGTACTTTCAGTGGCAGCAGAAGTACCTGTGTCTATAAAATAGAGCATTCTTAGAAGGTCTATTAATCATTAGACAGTAAATTCTGTGTGTAATAAACATATATATATCTGAATCAATATAGTGATAGGCCCCTTTCTCTTGTAAAAGAGCAAAAAGAAATCCTCTAAGACAATAAAATCTCACTGAAGCTTTTTTTAAAAAACAGCTCATACCACTGTGAAATAGATTGCAGTTAGTTATTGACAAATCTGCAAACTTGTCTGTATTTACTTACATCCTTTCAAGGTCTTACACGCTCTCCTGAAGTAATCAGAATGAAATAGCATCTTCCTTTTCTGGGCCAGCTCAGGAACAACTCTCTCTTTGATCACAAGTGAACTTTATGTATTTTTTAAAGAGAAAAAATAATTTAATCTATTAGGTAGTTAAAAATCCCTGAAAGATGGTGATTGAGTTGCTTATATTGAGTCACTCTGGTTATGATTTGCCATTATTCATTTTTTCTAACGTAATGTATTAGTTCTTGGAAAGAACTACAGTAGCCTATGTGTTTAAACTGTTTACAGGTATAAACCTGTACAATGGGAGAAGACTCACAGGATACGGGTAAGGCTGATAGGCTCACAAAGCTCAGAGAAGAACAGAGTGACTGACCATAGCTGTTACAAAGGAAATCAAACTACTCAACAGAAGGGGGTTAGACAGTGGCCTTAGACAGATTGCTTGGATGAACTGATTGTGTTAATGTTTCTACCTGAGTTAGTTAAAAGAGTGTGAGTTCCTTCCTCACTGTGAGGGGAAGTGTTCACATGGCTGAGTCCAACTCAGAATGTAAAAGCTGAAAAACCAACAAAGTGCACTTCGAAGAGACCAATAGGATTGAGCTGGTTTCAAACCATGCATACCTTCCTTAAAGGTAGGGATGCCCAATGCCTTGACAGCAAGCATATGGTAAAGATCAGCAATGCGATCCGTGGTTGTATTGTGGATCAACTGTCTAGTACAACTTCTGTATCCTACCAAGTGTAATTTGTATTGTGATTTCAGTACCTTGTGCTATTGCCCTCCTAAATTGAAATCCTGTGTGATTTCAAGTATCTACAAATAAGTAAACCTGCTATTAAGCATTAAACCTTCCACGTGTGAAATATTTAGAAGACCTAGATAGAGAATATTTGAGTCTGACAGAGTTAGAATGTTTACTCACCTCTTTGATGATAAGACTCAGAGTGTCTATTACCTGAAAATTAGGAGTTTTTGCTTCATCTTGATTAATTCCGCTGAGAACTGTCCTGTTTTCTTTTTTTTTGGTTAGGTGCTACCATACTGATCTCTGTTTAGCTGGAATTAGCCTTCAAGTTCTGTGCAGAAGACAGGTAGTGCCACATGAATCACAGTCCTTCATTCGACCGCAACATTTTTAGGCATACTATTAAAAAATGTCAGATTTGGAAACCTTTCATTTGACATTTATCTGAAAAACCATAATGTAACTGTATATAAATGTCAAATGAGAATAAAGCTGTATTCCTATCTGTATAAATATCAAATGAGTGGTTGTTTCCTCTGATATTTAGGGTTCTGAAAGGGTAGAGGTCAAGTGAGGTGCCTCCCTTGACAAAGGTTAATGCTGGTGGTGAATTGGGATATTGCAGAATTCTAAAGCAATAGCTAGCACTCATACCCTGGGGTTTGTTGCCCTAAGCAGCTCAAGTTAGTGACTTGGGAATATGATCATTCTAAGGCAGCTGTCCCCTTAGCCAACAAAACGCTTAATTTCTATCTCCTTCCCCAAGTGCTGCTTGTATATGACATGATTTGGAGAACAGAGTTGAACTCCGGTATTTTACTTTCTAGGTGAGCACTCAAATCACTAAATTGTTAGCTATTCTATAGGATGCCTAATTTTAACACTTGCTGAAATAGAGTTTAAAATGAAGTACATTTGAATAGGGACAGTAGAGATATAAATGAAACCATCCAGGTTGTGCATGCCCCTTCATTTAAGAACAATAACATTTGTACTTTGTGAAACTCACCTGTTTTTTTTTTTTTCTCAGGTGTCAGGAGAACAGAATTGACTGCAAAAGCAAAAGTTTTGGTTAGCCACCTCCTTCACAAGAACGTTGACTGCATTATGAGTAATCTAAAATTATTACATTAGAGAGTCATAGAATCATGGAGTCATTTCAGTTGGAAAAGACCTTTAAGGTCATCCAGTCCAACCATCAACCTCACAGTGCCAAGCTCATTGCTAAAACATATCCCTTAGCACCTCATCTATGCACCATTTAAATATCTCCAGGGATGGGGACTCCACCCTGTCCCTGAGCAGCCTATTTCAGTGTTTAACAACCCTCTCAGTGAATAAGTTCTTCCTAATGTCCAATCTAAACCTCCCCTGGTACAACTCGAATCCATTTCCTCTTGTCCTTTCATTCAATACTGGGGAGAAGACACTAACCCCCCCTATCTCACTACAACCTCCTTTCATTTCAAGTAGTTGTAGAGTAATTAATTAATTACCATAAGGATCTCAAAAAAAGAGAAAATTCATTCTTTGAATAGGTCAAAAAATCATTTTTTCCATAAATAACACCAAACAACACTAGATCTCTCTGTTTAGGAACCGAAAGATTGCCACATAGTTCAATAAACCAAGCAAACAAATTCTTCCTCCAAAGCATCAAATAACTCTCAATTTTGATATCTGTTTAGAAGCATCTGTAACATAAATACTTCCTATCCATAGCCATAGCTAAAATACAAAATAGAAAAGAAATTTACAAGATCATTGTCTAGAAATGCATCTTTTATTCCCATTTATGATCCCAAACGTATTGGTAGAATGCCTAACACTACTATAAATCTGGAAATGTTGAGATTCACAGTTCCAAGTGCTGATTCTCTCATACACTGTAAGTGCAGACTGTAAAATTTAAACATAATAATGCTATTTTACAGCACTTGTTTCAAGTACATTAGCATGCTGTAATGATATAATTATGGTCTTAAAAACAAAAGAATGTAGGGAAAGGGCTGCTGTATCATCTCATTTCCACCAAGGTGGAAATTCCTTACAATTCCTTCCTCAGCTACCTGACAGATAAATCACAGTATGCCTCTCCTGACCCACACCAGCAGTACTCCCCTCAAAAAAGAATCTCAGATTTCAACAAGACTTCCAGGTAAAAAAAGAATAATAAAAAAAATCTTCAAATTCCAGAGGAATAGTTGTGTGCCCTATGTAGCAGTCATTTCACTTGTCATTGCAATATCCTAGAAGAATGCTTCAAACGTGAAAAGTCATCCCTAGGCAGTTCCTTAGGAGATTTAGAAGTGGGAACAACCTTTCTGTGCCATTCTCTCATTAGAATCAGAATTCCTTTTATATCGCTGTAATTTCATTGTCTGGAAAGCGACAGCTCCCCTCTTTGGAGGGTCTTGAGCAGCCTGAGCTGTAGCAAGCCTCTCCCTGCAGCCTGCAGACAGGGAGCTACATCTTGTGTCAGGAGATTGGCCTCTGAGGATCCCTACTCAGACAGCTACCTGGCCCCGTGATAACCTGGGCATTAAACTAAGCAAGGGATCCCAACAGTTGATAGGGAACCTAAAATTCAGTTTTGTAATGCTGCTTAGAGAGTTCCAAGTCTGTTTACAATTTCTTCTCTCAATGCTTTACAAAACAATTATTGTTGTTCTTAGTTTCACTCAAATTCTGCTCCTGCACAAGCAAGAGAGTTTAGGTTGAATTTATACAGTCAGTGAATCTCTTATGTTATTCTTTTCAAGGAAGCAGTGAGTAAGGATGACATAGAAGGGCCTAGGTATGGACTGGAGTCTCTTCTTCCCTATAAGATATGTAGTCAATTCAAATTCTTTCTCTATTCAACTGCAAACATAGGAAGATGTGTGAAATGAACAAAGTATGTGTATATAAGCGTGATGGGTAAAGAGTGTTGATGTTGAACCTGAAATGAAACTAAGGAAAGCATATGATGTGTGAAACATATGGCAATGCATATGTATGAAGTTTGGATCAGGATATGCATCACAAAATAGTAATAGGTTTTTATTCTGGGAGAAGAGAGTGATAAAGCAAAGGGGAATATGAACCTCACACTAAAAACAAGAGAAGTTGGAATCTCCTTCCTCTCTGCTGTTTGGCATTTCCTCTTGAAAGAAGCGGAGGAAGTATTTAAATATTTTATAACCTTCATTATTGGAACATACATCTCTTTATTACATTTTTGGAAGCCTGTGTTCTATTTGAAATCAGTATGGATATATAAATATTTTTAGGAGATGATTATTCTCTGTATGTAGGTGGAGAAGAACATTGAATTAGTGAGATGTCTCTTTTGTGAGTAACAGAGCAGCTGGCATGATCCCTCCTTTCCCTCTGCCTCCCTGGCCAAGGGAAAACACCTCTTATCCTCAACTTCAATTCCCAAAATAAAAGAAGAAATGGCATTGGCTTCCCTCTTTCCATCTGTTTCTGCAGGTAGTATAGAAATTGCATTTGCTATGTTTGCAGTTCTTTTACCAGGTCACTGTGGAAGTACAGGGAAAGTGAAAAGGAACGGCATTGGACTATCACGCAATTGAAGAAAACAGAGGTAGAAAATATCTTTTAGTCTACTTCCCCATCTAAAATTCTGTCTGGTTTGTTCTCAAAGACATTTAGCCATGGAGACTAAATGTTACCTCATCTTCTGTAGCCTTTACATGTAAGCATCCAAGGTCAGATGCTTAGCAGGAAGATCAGGTCCCCTTTATCTAACATGTGAAGCACAGAGCACACAATCATGAAGACTAAGTACAGTTGCCAGTCTGTAGCATCTCAGTGCCCTAGGGTCTTCCCTCTTTAGTCAGACGGTGCTGGTGGAAGTGAAAATGTCCACTAGTGGTGAGAATACGCTTTCCAGTTCTGGTAGAACATAGACTTCTCTGAAAGGGTTTAAAGTCCAACAAAGCTACTCAAGCTACAGCAGATCCTATGGTTCTAGTTTATCCAACTGATGCCTTAAAATATTTAAATATATTTTTTTCGTACGTTTTTAGGCTTCCTATTGCTCAGAGGCTTATTCTGTTCACTTCTCCTGTGTACTGTCTTTCTGACTGCATATTTTTTTTGCTTCTATTAAAAGGACCAGATTTAATGGAATAGCACTGAATTGTTCAATCTGAATTCTGTCCTACCTTCTCTAAGAAACCACTGCAGCAACATAATAACTTAATCTTTTCAGAAAAGTATGCAGGCTTTCTCTCATCATTACTTATGTATAAGAGAAAAGGACAATTGTTTAAATCTCACCATAAAAAAGAAATTGTTATGATTTGAGTTTTGAGACAGGATCAAAGTGAAAGTGGACTGTAATCAAGTAATAAAAAGAACATCGTCATTCTATTATGTTCAGCGTACTGATTTTACCAGAAGGCTGTGGCTACTGGAATTAAGTATTCTTGTTCAAACTGATCAAGGTTGACACTGCAGTGTGTATTCTAATTGCTCATGTTATCACATAATTCAAAACATTTAGATTTTCATTGGATGGCTAACTCAACATAATTCAGGCAAGCAGAGATCACCATGAAACCCTCAAGATAATTGAGTACTTCACTCTAACTCAGCTAAATAGATTTATCTGTAATTTGACAGACTGGAAACTATTTTACTGTTTTCTTACTCGTTTGCCGTTAAAGCTTTCACATTAAATATATTAAAAAAATGAAATTTGCAACTGGATTCAACTTTTAGAAAAATGTGTAAAAAAATATGCTTTACTCATCTAGTTTGTTTTTATAAAGAGATTGGCCAGCTTAATGCAGAAACATGAATCTCAGTTTTTAACAGCTTTGGAGTTCTGGTGCAGTTTTTCTCTCCATATAAAGATTGAGGCAATATATGAATTTTAAATCTAGATTAATGTTTGGAACTATGAGTGATGTCACACTCACTGCTCTTTGAATTACATGCTTGGATAGTAGCCATGGCAATCTGCAGAAAGTGAACTGCTTTAATAAGTGCTCTGAAGAGTCTCTAACACTTGTATGTCTGTCTTATCTCAGTTAACAAACAATAAAACTGAGAGATCCAGATTAAATAATCATTTCAGAGTTGCTTTACTTTTTGCAGAAACTTAATTGGCAGATATGTCCTCCTTTTTTATGCCTTTCCAGCTTTTTTGTGCTAATTAATCTGGCTATTCCTCCATTCTCCTCTTTCTGTTACATATTCACCCAAGTAAAAAAAAAAACCAACAGACAAAACCTAAAAACCCAGCTACAAAACATAACTAACAAACCTATGCTAACTGTACTTTCTTCATTTGTTTGTACAATACATTGCTTTGCCAAAGCTTTTCTATGCATTTGTAATCTTAAGACACCTGGAGATAAGGAATATGCTTTTTTCTGTATTTGTACTGCTCTCAGCACAACAGGAATTAGATGCTGATTAAGCCCTAACGTGATATAACAACTTTATCATTGTCATCCATACTAAACAAATACATTTGCTTGAAACTAAGCATGTCGAATGAGCAATGACATTTAACAAATCCCTCCTTTAAGTTCACTGGTAACAGGCACGTTAAAACAAAACGACACTGATGTAAATCTAGAATGATCCTATTAATTTAGTGGAGTTAATCCAGACTGTGTGTTAACTGAGAATTAAAAAAAAAAAGGTCTATAATCCACAGGGAAAACAATAGAATAAATAGGGTTTAGATACACACATTTACATTGCCCAGGTTGCCAAACAGACTCAAGGCAATTCTCTAGAACGTGAAGCCTGCTGATAATCTTGTGCTACAATGTACTTCAATTTTAGAATAGCTATTTACTTTCTTTCTGCAGATACACATGTTAATTAAATTGATTTTCATTAATATATTATTTGTAAACGCACAGTACTAAAAGGTCAAGAACTGCAAAGATTTTCTCCAGATTTAGATTCCAAATTATTTATCAGATCTGGCTACAAGAAAAAGCTGTCTGCTGGTGGGAGAAGTGTCACTTTATGGTCATTGGAATCCAATTATGAAATATGTACATGCAGAACATTCCAAAATAGCATCACTGTCGCTATGATTGCACGTCACTTTTGTCTCCATGTCGTTGGTTTTAGAAATACTGCACAAAATGAATTGCATCAACCTGGTGTTTCTTTTTCTGTCCTTTTTTAAAGCAGCCTAGGAATTTCCTGATGGAGCGGTAAGTACAGAATTTCCTGAGTGTCCCACAGACATGTAAGTCATTTGGTTTATATGTGGGTGGTCTTTGACTTATTCAGCTATCTCTGCTATAGACTTTCTAGCACATCCAACCCAATTAGAAAGATGCACAGTATGGTCTTTACAAAATATCATCCAGCCACGTATCCTGCAACAAGCAATTACAAGTCATCTTCAGGGCATTGATTTATTTCTCATTGCCCTACCAATTTAATGACCTTATGATTTATACTGATTATGGAAGTCTCTCCTTGGCAAGCAAAGTAATTATCCATCAATCTTAAATTCTTTAAGGGAAGAAAATGTTTATTTTCTGTCCGCATAATAAGTTTTATGTCATTTTTAATGTCATGACTCCCACATGCACTGAAGATATATGTAGTGACTTCTAATGTCTCACAGAATGTCAATTGGAAAAGCAATTTGACAACAGGCATAGCTTCTATTGTCTGAATAGTTGGCTTTACATAATGAAGACGGTTAAGTCCTTTGCTTGCTAATGCACACATTATCCTAAGATAAAGCAATGGATGAATTCTGTGGTCCAGTCAGGAGACCCTACAGAAAATTTTCTTTGAGAAAAATAGCAGATTTGAAGTACATTTAAATATCAACTGTACAAATAGATGTTGAGGAGCAACAGGATGGATCACACTTCAGCACAAAGGGGTGAAGCACAAGACCTCTGACTGCCCTCTCTGCTACTGTTAATCCATAACTGTTTGATTTCGAGATTGCAGTGCTTTGTGTGAATTTATCTTGAAAGGAAATATTTCCTCCTGGTCTTTGCAGATTGATCGATATGTATCCTTATGACATTAATAACCTTTGCATTTTAAGGCCTGCAGCATAACATCTAAGAAAGATGATGAAATTCCTTCCACGCATTTAGAGTTTGATGCAAAGAATCTCTATTTGCAGGAATTAATATGGATGGAAGTGATGGTTGGGTACAGAAATGAAGATAGAGAGGTTCCAATGTGTCCACATAGAGCATCAGGGATACAGACAAGAATTATTCCTGTCTGTGCATTCAAGTTACTGGAAATGATAGAAGAAAACTCTTCCACTATATGTCAAGAGATTTTAGATTTTACGGTCAAGCTTCTGCACTTTACTCATGAAAAATACCCATTAATTGGCCATAGATATGGCTTTCCTACGATTCAGGAATAACCTTATTTCCAAGTCCTTAATTTCCCACTATAACAGCTCAAAACTAAGGCACATCAGAAATAAAAACTGCCCAAAGAACAAGATCCTCTGAATAATTAACAAATAAGAAATGTCACCTTCTACAACTCGAGAGATATTGCCAACTCAATGCAAGAAAATTTAACTTTTTACATTTGACTTCTTATATAAAAGTGAAGTAAGAAGATCTAGACAAGCCAACAAATACGCTTTCTCTCTGAAATCTGCAATTACGTGTTTTTGTCGAAGTTAATGTCACCAGAACTGACACATCACACACACCTTTGGAACCCTGAAAAGGAAAATTTTCACGCTATCATAATGCAACATGACCTGTCATTTGAAAGGCCTGGCACAGAGATGACACGTGAGTAGTTCCTACCATACCTTTTGTTACAGATGAACTTTTCTTTTTCTTCCCAAGAGCTTTAGGATAGTAAATTTTTCGTTTTTTTTCCTAAATAAAATAAAATGAAAACGTTCTTAACTAGGAATGAAACCAAAACAATACTTCTAATTTAAACTACTCCCTTCCATGCAAAATCATTCTGTCAGAGCAGAAAACCAACCTTGAATGTTTTTTCTCACATTCTCAACACTACCCATTTCAAATACCTAAGCATCTGCAACACCAAGTGGAGTGGATTGATTAGTTTCTACACAATTTAAGGATAATCTCTTTCGGATTACATTGCCCAGATGCAGAGTATCTAGCCTTTGGCTCTCACTATCTTCCAGCCCCCACGTGATGCTTGGTTGCCCTCGCACATTATCATTATCACACACTTTTAAAATTTCAAAGTGTCTGTAATATTGCAATGGCTTCATTGCAGCCTACAAGAGAGGTTGATTTTATAGCACAAACCTGAGGTGACAGAAGGGACCAAGGGTGCATTTGAGGGTGCTAAACATTCTGAGATAGTTTTTTAGAAGTCTGCGTAGGTAAAGGAAGCTAAATTTGATGCACTGGATTTGATTCATCTTGCTTTTTGGGAGCACTCCAATTTCAGCTTTGGAATGATCCAAACTAAACCAAGGAACTGGGGGGGGGGGATGATCAGGGATCCAGTGCTTGAGTCTGCTTCCTGGCCATTGTTACCTGTTTAGATATGCCCTGTGTAATGTGACAAATAATACATAGTTCAGTAATTTTTACTTCCTATTTCTATCCTTAGCACTGTGCACCAGTACCTAACTCAAAGAAAATATTGCAGTATTAAGAGCAACAGCTTTGAATCAGGCCCAAAAAAAAGTATAGAAAAAGACATTATAAGACGAAAAAAAATAATGGAGACCGAAACACAAAAATAGGAGTGTGGCAAATCAGTTACAATTTTACCAAATTCCATGTGATCAAACAAAATGCATAGAAATTTTGAGAAGATTCATTTATTGTTCATGTAAAATGTCTAGACTTTAGGCATTTAGCATTGAGGCGTGTTTACGGAAATATTAACACAAACTAGAGGATGCTGACAGGGAGTAGGCCACTGTGTTAATGGAGAAACTTATTAATTGGAGGTTTTCCAGTGCAGTTGGATGACTTCATTGCAATTTTTATCTTATTGGCCCAGTTTAAAATGGAAAGCTCCCATGACTGTTTAACAAACTTGCATTTTAAGACAATTAAATGCAAAAAGATGCATGCAGGAGCTACTTAATTACAAAATGCATGGAGATGTCTCTTCAAGGCATAAGTTTATATATAAATGCATCTGGAGTTATCATTACTATCAAAATGAGGCTTTGCTAATATATCTGTTAATGCTGACATTCAGCATAATGGTGATGGAGCAGTGGAACGGGTTGCCCAGAGGGATTGTGGAGTCTCCTTCCTTGGAGGTCTTCAAGACCCACCTGGACATGTTCCTGTGTCACCTCATCTAGGTGAACTTGCTTCTGCAGGGGGGTTGGACTTGATGATCTCCAAAGGTCCCTTCCAACCCTACCATTCTATAATTCTATGGTTCTATGATAACAACTGATTAGGGTCACTGATTTAGTATCTGATGAAATTAGCAGATTAGCACTCCTAATTTTGATGGTGCCTTTTCAAATGAGTGACAAATTAACAAGAAACCACACAAATGATGTTACAGTTTTATATGTATGTCTTTCCACCACAGACTAAAGGCACTACACTGGGAAAAAGACTGGAGAACTTTATACTAGTTCGTAAGTACTCCTATGCTCAAAACAGCTAATGTGGCAGAGAACATACTGATAAACAATCTCAAAAATTTTACTGTAACAATGTATTTTTTGTCATACTCCTGTGGTTCTGCTGTGGGTGTTTTCCCTGCAGTGGAGCCTGAAGAAGACAATGTCTTCTATTGTCTCTGCAGTTTCAGTTCATAAATCAGAATCTTAGGATGTAGGGACTTTTATGAGTTACTCAAGATGAAATACCAGTTTGGACTAGGCTGGCTAAAATGGGGACGCACATTCCATTAACTGACTCTACAGTTGAGAACAATGCCCTCAAAGAAAGGATCAAGATGAAGAGCTGTCACTAGTAATGGCTTGAAGATATGAGGCAAGATATATCAATTACTCTGGTATGACCCTTAATATGTGTCATGGAAGCCTCAAGTAAAGATATTCTGTTGTGATACTGTAGGAAGATCAATTTAAAACCAAAATGTATTGCAGGTCTGTGAAAATAACTGAAAACACTGAAAACAGTGGGAATTACCCATTTTTGTATGCAGGACAGCACAATTTCCTTGGAGAACAAATAAGTATGTTGTGCAAAGATTTAATTCCAAAATCCTTTTTTTCATAGATCCTAATTAGTTTTTATTCCTATTAAACTAGATTCAGGCACATTTTGTAACAAACCACAAGGTTATTATGTTTAGAATATATGTAGAAGCATTTCAAATACATATTTTTGTATTTGTCAGGTCAGAGTATCTGTGGAATATGATGTATTTGGCAAATAAATAGGTTTTGGCAACATAAAAAGCAACTATTTTCCAACTATTTTAATACATCTTTAACAAACAGCACATTATAAAGTGAAACAAAATAATTGAAATGTGTTTTAAATGTGTGGTTAGTGCACTATCAGAGTTTGAGGGGTTGGGTTCTATCTTTAATTTCCACACCCTACACATTTATAAAACTTAATTCACAGAGCTAATCTTGTATGTACCATGCAAATCATCTATAAGATTTACAATATTAGTCTAAGGAATTTTTCATAAATGTTTCAAATACACAGTCAACCTCAATTCCATCTTTAATACATAGTGTATCTTTCATGAAATACAGGAACATAATGCAATTTAATGTATCCTGAAATTGTTGTTTCAGTTAATGTTTCTGCATTTGTAATTGTCCTTCAAAAAACCACTTCTAACACCATAGATAAATTCCACTAGCCATTACTGAGCTCCTGATTTTAAGGTAACTTTCTCCAAAAGACAAGCACATAACCATATTCACAAAACTATCCAGTCTGCTGACCTTTCCCACTTACCTTTCTTTCTTCCTAGCTGTTTTATTTTAGGTATTTCTAGGGACCCATCACTTCATATCTAGAAGCATCTACCTTCAAACACAATTTCTCAGGACACTGAATTTCACTAGAAAACAGCTATTTGCCATGTAGGATTTTCCCCCTTTTTCTGTGATTCACTCCCAGACCTTCTGTATGGCACATGGACACAGATTCCCTCACTCTTTATCACAGGAGTACATCATACCCCAAGTATACAAAGACCTAAAAACGGATTGTTTTTGTAGATGCACCAGAGAGAGAAAGGCAAACACAACGAAATTTAAAAACATGCTTGAGATCTGCACAGTGATTCACCAGTTATTTTTATATTGGAAACAGAATCGATCTGAAAGTTATGTCTCATAGATCACAGGTACATGTTCTTTACAAGCATTCACGAGGACATGAGAAAAGGAGAAAAAAAAATACTGACATCTTAATCTACCATCCTTCATCTGTGCATTTTGTAACATATAAACAAGTGGAATATAGGAGGCAAGAAACCTATGAGAACAGCTGCAATATGTTTTTCCTGTGGATCTTGTTTTTGGTTTGGGGGGGTGGGGGGAGGGAATGAAACACTAATAACCTTCCTACTATTGACTGCTTCAAACTATTTTATTATGAAAAAATATAAGAAGGTTTGGTTGTGTTGGAAATGTCAGGGCCTTTGGGAAGAAAACACGGAAAACAGATGTTTGTTGTTTAAGGTTACAATGTAATTAAACCAATGGGACTAATATTACTTATATGTCATTACTTAAGAAGCAGCTGTTACTCCCACCTCCAGCTTCACTGATTGGATCATGTATATTTTCCACCCCCATAACACTGTCTCCTTGTCAGCCTAAGTTTCCTCTTTCTAGTAAATTGGAAAGCAATGTTAACATAAATTTAAAGGAACCATCCTCAAACCTTTAATGAACAGAGGTTGCTAAAGGCATTGTTATTCTTTACACATGTAAGCAATATTAGTGTTTTGGCTGCATTCCATTAGTTTTACCTACCTGATCAGAAATTTAGCCCACCTTACAACTAGAATGAAAACACAGTGGTACACAATGGTTTCATAGTGTTTTACAGGAACTCACATTAGTTCCCTGAAAAAGTGAAGTGCAGCCCTGGTAGAATCCAAGCTAGGTTACAGGTTAACGATTCTAGAATATTTATGAGGCAGAAATATAGAATAATGACAATCTTGAAGAGGGCTGGAAAAAAAACAGAGCCAGTAGTAGATGTCAGTAGCGTAAGAGAAAGTGTAGCGGCCCATTAATGTTCATGATTCTAGGACAAGACTAGCTTGAAGAACATAAAGACCAACAAATTGTACCCAATTTACAAAGTCCAGTTTTGTAACTTTCATAATCACGAACATATGATAAATATAAATCCTGCACTACAAGAGGTTTTTCTCCCTGTGAATTCCACAACCTGTTTACACTGGGAAATTAATGTGGAGTAAGCTACAGTAGAATGGTTAAGTCAGTTGCTTTATTAACATATAACTCTTAGATTATACTATGATACAAAAAGATCTTACGTTATCCAGGGAGTTAGCATATTGTTGGCTCATAACAAATTCTGTTCTTATCCTTCTGTGAATCAACTGGCCTTTGTAGTAGTAGTCCAAAGCCCATCCTACAGTTAAAAATAAGAAATAGGTAGTCTCCCTGTCCATTAAACAGCAGATGATTTTCCCAAATAACTTACATTTTCCCTTAGAGTTAAAGAAAGCCTGGATGCATGTCAGATTATAACCTTTTACAAACAGCACTGGTCCGTGTTCAAAACCAAATGCACCCATACACACCAATGCTTTGATGGGACTATGCACATGTGGGTGGGAATAGTAAAAGTCATAAGCTTTTAGACATCGTGAGACCAGTCATACAGTGCTATTATTCATCATAGCATTACTGGGCAAAATATTTGAAGCACTTGATTCCCAATTCTAAAATATATTTAGGCATTGTTGTGGTTTTAGCCTTTAAAATTTGATCCCTGCTTCTCAAAGACACTTAAACTCAAGTTACGTGAGATTCAGCATTTGTGAAGGAAATCTCACTTCAGATTTTTGCTTCAGAAAATGAATGATAAATGTTTGAGAATATTTCAACAGAAATACAAAGCTAGTAAGAACTGCTATGCACTGTAATGTTGTTTTGGACCTTTTCTATGGAGTTTTAAAGAAGGTAATATGCCTTCTAGATTGCTACCAAATTAGCCCATTGGCCTACAAAGATGTGGCAAGTCAGAGTCTCTTCTTGCCTTACAACTGGCCTGTAAAATTTGAGTTTCACCTTCCAAGGCCAATTAAATGTTCTTATTACTAACATTGACCATCCCTTTAAGTGTGTAATCAAAGTGTCTCTCAAAGGGCTTAATTTTTCATCTCTTTGATGAACTGGAATACACAAGTAGAAATGTTTTAACAGAGAGGCTATTCTTTCTGTAAAATCATGGGAAGCTGTGATTATTAAAGCAGACTGGACTGGAACTTGAGAAGAGGTTATAATCATTAGGGTTTCTGGAACAGTTTTCAGTAAAATTCCTGGTGATAGAAAATGCCTGATGATGATGATGCTTGAGCACGGTATATAACAGACCGCATGGCAGAGCAGAGCTGTTGTCTGCACTATGGGAAGTGGACACAGGAACCTCACAGAAATTCCTTCATTTGCTGCTATGGAGACAAACTTGAAACTAGAGCTGGTTCCTCACTTAAAAAGAGAAGCAAGGACAATTCAGAGATATTTAATTAATTCAACTATAATGTCTAGTTGCAATTCTTATTGGTTTGACTTTCACATTTTGAAATCTATGTAAATAATGTGTAAAAATAATATTAAAAGTTAGAAGGTAGACTACAAGGTACAGTCAAAATTTCCCTTATGACAAGTGACAGAAGCAAGAGCTTTCCTTTTTTTGGTATAAGGAGCATATTCATAGAATCCCTAAGGTTGGAAAAGACCTTTAAATATCATCAAGTCCAACTACAAACTCAACACTACCAAGTCCATCACTAAACCATGTCCCTCAGCACCTCATCTATGCATCTTTTAAACATCTCCAGAGACGATCTCCCTGAGCAGCCTGTGTCTAACAATCCTTTTGGTAGTGAAATTTTTCCTACTATCCAATCTAAGCCTGTGCAACTTGAGGCTGTTTCATCTCATCCTGTCACTTGTTGCTTGGGAGAAGAGACCAACTGCCCCCTTGCTACCACCTTGGTTCAAGGAGTTTTAGAGAGTGATCATGTCTCTCCTCACACTCCTCCAGACTGAACAACGCCACCTCTCTCTGCGGCTGTGGTAATAGTTGTGCTCCAGACCCTTCACCAGCTTTGTTGCTCATTTGACTTATTTCTTTCAGGCTATTCTCGTACTGTCTATCAACACACAATCTGAATGTCTGGGTATGAAAAGACTTTCCAATGAACTAATGAAGTGCAATCCAGGTACAGTGTACTCCAGCAGTCTTCCACAGGAAAGTAAAGTGAAAATAATGGTCTCAAACAAGTAGTATTCAATGTACATAGATCAGAGGAGGAAGCAAAAGATCTGTTTGTCTTTACTTTCTGGCATTCATCAGAGCTGAGAAAGTTTCTGAGCATCAGTTTACTTTAAGGTTGTGTTTGAATTACTCAAAATACGAGGTAATTCCTTACAGAGGAGAAGCTACTATAATAGAAAATGCTATTCTTTCTGCTGGATATGGGGTAATAGAGTTGCAAGTGAGGTCAGATTCTGGTACTTAAGAGTACAAATTTTCAGAAGAAACTGCAGATAGTTCATATGTAAATGCTTTGAATTTGCAAGTACAGCCTGTTCTTTCAACTCATTAGCTCATACTTTATTCTCTGCCAAATTGCCAATTATAATACTCCAAAAAATATAATCTTAAGCAAATTGTAGAGAACAGTGACATTCATAACAATAGATTAATGCCAAGTATTCTAGTACCAGCTGAAGGATACACACAGTTTGGGCTGAAGAGAATAATGACAAGATTTTGAGTTCTCCATTTTAGTACTCCTTTTTAGAATTTAATATATTTTTTAGTTTATATTGGTTTTAATACTCCAGACCTCAGCATTTTCAAAGGAGATTTCATGTTATATTGAGATGCACTCTGGGGTTCTGTTCAGGGAACTCCAATTTTCATCATCAGATTGAGGCACTCAACACATGATTTGCAAAGATAACAAAGGCCCTTGATCTCTCCTGCTTTCAATGGAAGCATCAAGGTTCTGCATTTCTTTTGTACCTTCTTCAGACCAACAAGGAGCTAAATGTACACCATCGTTAAACTGAAGATGCATTGCACTTTTAAAACTGGATTCTCAAAAAACTGCTCAGACACAGAACTCTAGCCCCATCTCATGCTCTCATCATAATTCAAAACTCTCGCTAATCTCAGTTATTCATTTAGCTACTGAATCCTAGATTTTTATTTTGTTAAAAAGGAAAGAACGTGCAATGGCAGCTTTGCAACCTTACACAAACACATATATTTTTAGTGCTTGACTACCACAACTGACAAGATATTTGCTCTATAGGTACTTTGCAAGAATTTATATCAATCTGTGTATGTTCATGCACATATAGAGGCTTAGCATCAATTGAAACACAATTAAACCATCTCAGCTGCAAAATTCTACTCAACAAAGCTCTGTGTATTTACACTTGTTACAGATCTGGCCTAAAGATTTTTGCTGGCAAGGCCTGATGCAATGCCCTCTGAAATCACTGAATGACCAGAAGCAAAGACACAGAATGCATAATTACACAAAATACAAACTATATAGGGGGAGGAAAAGGATATTTTTCTTTTCAGGCATCAGAAAAAAACACCAGATGAGAGGTTCTAAGTTGTGCAAAAAGGTTTTGAGAAGTCTTTGTTTTTCCCACACCACTGAATCACCCTTATGTCAGACTCCATCTCTAGAATCCTTACTCATGTAAATAATATAGGGCTTCATGTTTTCTTCAGTGATCTTTAAACCTCTGCATTTCTCTTGAAAGTAGAAGAGGAAAAGGTAATCTCAGGAACCTGATTCTGTTTTGTTTCTACCCAAGTGTGTCATTTATTTTTGGGAAGGGGCAGAAATATGAGGAGAATTGGTTTTAAATGCAATGAAATGTAAGGTTAAAATGAGTTGACATGAATTTTTTACTTCCTTACCTTTATCACTAAAATTAAATGTGTAGTATCAAACATTGCTTGTGAAATCAGTTTCAGGACAAATGTAAAGTCATATTTTCCATTGAACATGGGATATCTAAGAAATTGGCCAAATTTACAATAATTTAACTGCCATAAATCAGACCATGCTTTACAATTCTTATATTGGAAATTATCTGTTTCTGAGTTAATAATACTATTGGAATAATGTTTTTCATTAAAATGTTGTATATCTGAAGCAAAACATCTCACTGCTCATTTGTTCAGGGAGGTGTAAACCACAGTAGGCAATAACATGTAATGTATTTGAGTAGGGAAGGATCAGTTATTGGAAGAGAGAAAATTCCACACAATGTGTAATATTCATATTGCACAGTAACACTAGCAAAAAGCTTGCACAGTCATTGCATAGGTCCAGAGCATGGCATGAGATATCACAGAAGTAAGAGAAAGGCAGGAACAAAAACTTTAGAAGTGGTGGTTGTGACAGATAGGGAACATTTTGACATCCTTCTGTGAGTTCAAGGGTGCAACAGATAATACTGTTGAGTACTACATAAGCTCCTCAAGTCTAGCAGTGACGTATCAATACAATTTCCCAGAGCAGCTGCACCATCCAGTTCACACAATCCACTAACCTCACCAAGCAGCATAACAGTTCTTCAGAACAAAGGGTTGAAAACAGAGTACAACTTTTGCCTAGCACACCATCACATGATATTTTCAATTTCAGTTTGTCAGTTCTCAGTGACATCACTCAAGGAACTTAGAAATAGTACTGAGCTACCTTTCTTACAACCTAAAGGTTAGTTTCTCAATACATTAGCCAGTTATGCCTTGAAGCAGTCCTGGGAGACAGTATATTTATGTCTCTACAGAAGGAGAGACTGTAATATAGTCTTAAGTGTAAGCCATCGCTGCAAATTCTCTGGGAGACCTAAAAATAGTAAATGAGTGTAAAAAGTTATTTTTCTGGATGACTGGCTATTTAAAGAAAACTTCATGTTAATTAGGTTCTTTGCTTGTCATAAGAATTTAGGCTTCTACTTTATTTAAATGCTGATCAACTTTAAAATTCCTGTTTATTTTAAATCTAACCAAAGAGCTGCTTCTAGAACATATGACAAAAAGTCTATTAATTTCCTCACAGACTCTACAGTTCATAAGTGAGGAATGAGCAGCTAAACCATACAATTATTTACATTTCATTATATAGGAAAAGATGAAAGATGGAAGATTGGTTTGCTGGAAAACCAAAGAATTAAAGATAAAAGATCAGACTATGTTAAATGAAAAATAAGGGACATCAAAGAGAAACTATCAAACTCTGAAATAAAAAATGATCAATGATGATTAGGAAAAATACCATATGAGTGTCTTAATAAGAGAAATAGCTGAAAAGAAAATTATGAAGGACTAGAGTAGCATCGCTGAGAGTAAATAATACACAACAACGTAATGAGAACTAAACCCACTACACTTTCACAAGATACAGGTGGAAGCTAAAGAAATAACTAGTAATTTTAAGTAATCATAGAACAAACACTGGAATTATTGAGGGTGAGAAGAGACTGTACTGATGGGAAAACAAATCTGAGGAAAATACTAAAGCAAGTTCTTTTGTGACTATGAAAAAAAAAGCTTTTCCTGATTTCAAAGGGAGCAGTTGCCTGCAAGGGTCTGTCTGGCAATCTCACACAATGCAAGATAAATGATGAAAAAGGTAAAACTTTTTTGAGGGGAGAGGGGGAATTTGTATGAAGAAAGTCACTGATTCTAGTTGGTCATCTCCTCTCTCTCACACTTAGCAGCAGTCAAGGTAGTGGAAAATATAGTTATGTGATAGCTCTTGGCTGTTGAGCTCTACAGTCCAAGCAATCTGTATTACTTAACACCATATTATGCTGAGCATTTCTAAAGAATCATTTCATAAGGAGCATATCCATGGGAAAAACATATGGTGTGTCATTAACCTCCAGCCCTCAATGGGCCAAGAGCAAAGGATCAAATAAGATTACACATGTGGGATTTTCTATGGCAGAAAGTCTGTCTGTGTCTAGTGCTCAAATAGGAGCATAGCTCTCCTTTAAGTAACTCAATCAGTCTTTTTGTTTGTCACAGATTATTTTTTTATCCTTTACCATTACAGGTTTCATCTTATTTTGGTAATTCTGATCTGTGGATTAAGAATGAACCAGCAGCTTCATGCTATTTTACAAATAAGGAACATCTTGGATTATTCACAGACACTCTACAGTTTGGGTTTTTTTTTGGTAGGATTTTGAAAGAGTTATCCTTTTGACACCTTTTAGGCAGAAATAACAGTTCTCTTACTTCATGGCTCTACAGATGAAGAATGATTACAATTCTTTGATGATGAGAAGCTAATGTGCACTCAAGAGAGCTGTTAATCCAAATGTGACTGAGCATGAATTTAGAAACTTCAGGGAGTTTCACGTTGGAGGTCTTGGAGAACTGATATATTATTTCATCAGAGCACTCTATATTCAGGCATGTTTTATTCATATAAAACAAATTCTTTGGTGATAGGACTACTTTAAGTGCCATATTTTATATGTTTTATTTGTTGGACTTTTGTTGTTCTGATTCCAGCTATCAAATTCATTATCTGTGGAAATAGCAAGCAATGAAATGGAAATTGAGACCCATACTATTAACAACAGAGAAGCAAACTTTTCCAGGTAATAAACATTATCAAAACCCATAGAAATTCAGTAGAGAAGAGAAGCAAACCTGAGAAGGTGTTTCACTTCTTCATGCAGCAGAAATAAAAGGAATACAATTAATAAGTGTATGTCTAGAAGTCTGTAGCACTGAAAAAGAGGACCAATGGCTATTTTTTTTTCTGACTTTTGCAACATGAGTTTAAATTTTAATCTCTTTGAGAATAAATACAGCTGTATTAAAAATATCATATTAATCATAAACCAGTTGATAAAATATGCCCCTGCATTGCATGTATCACTCTTCATCCTTATCAATGTCTCCTAGTCTTCTAACAAAATTTATTGCCATTTTTACTGTGGCAATCCAAAGTATTTACAGAAATATACTACAGAAACATACAACTAAATTTTTCAGGTTACATAAATAAAAAAAACCTTGAAGATTTTTGCTAACCCAAGTAACTTCATGTGCAGGAGTGTTGGCACAACCAAAACTGCAGCACAGGGTCAGGAACAAGTGCCTAGGAACAGAAACCTCTAGAATTACCTGTCTGGCTTAAAAGAATAAAGAACCGTATCTGAGTGTGCACGTAGGGAGGCTGTATTAAACAGCAATGTTGAAAAAGCACTATGATACTCATGCTCTAACACAATCTGCCTAAAATGCCAGCATAACTCACTCAGTTGAAATAAAAAATAAAATAAATCTCAGGCATGTCACACAAATACTGGGAAAGAAAAGAAAAAAAAAAAGTCTTCTTTTGTAATGTCACCGGTGAACATCTAGTGGGGCTCTTCAATCCCTTTCTTATGAATGTAAGTGAATAAACAAAAGAAGGAATGCCCTTCAATTCTTAGAATTTGTTTGCTTTGAACATCACTCAGAGAGCAGAGAAAACACATTCACCTCCTCACCTTTTTGTGTGTGTGAGAGGACATCTGTAGAGTTATATTTATAGAACAAAATAATGCACTATGGAAAGAAAAAAAATCTCTGTGTATAGCAGATAAAGCCGTGTGTGAACTGGAGTTACACAGACAAAATTAACTCAGCTCTTCAGAAAGGATGATTTGTGATTTGCTTGTCTGCATTAGCTCGCTCCTTCACAATTGTTTAAAATATAAATATATTCTAAAGTGTTCTCAGTGTACATGTAAGAGAATATATGGATTCTTTGACCTTTACTAACATAAGAAGGTCTGAAAGATTTCCTTACTGTCTCTAAAACTTTTGACATCCTTTGTCCAGTTAAAGCATCCTGGCTTCTCATCCCTGCCATTTGATTATCTCTTCTGTTGTCCTGGCATAAGTGTTTACTCCTCCGAACTATGAATCAAAGTGGGGAACTGATCTCACTGACAAGTGACCCAGCAAAGAAAATAATGGTTTTGAGATGGTTGATCTTCACAGCTGCACATCTACCTACTCCAGCCCACTGAAAGGGGAGGAATTAGCAGCTGGAGGTGCAGACTAATTGAACCGATAATGCTGATGAAAAGGCGATATGTTCCAGTCCAGTCTCAGTCACCTTGAATGTTGGTTTGATATAAACTGATACCAAAGTGAAGTGGCTTACTTAGATGTAATTTTTTTAGTAGATAGCTTCATTCCAACATACGTCTTTCAACACTGTTTTCAGGTTGTGGACAGTGGTGAAGTTTGCAATTTTTACAGTGTTACGATATTTGCCATAGGAACATAAAGGCCTTACCTAAAATACTAGTTTAGATGTTAATGGTTTAACAGGCAAACTCTTTAAATGCCTGCATTGTTTCAACACAACTGTGTTGCCTTTTATTTTTATTCTGTGCAGCTGCTCAGTAAACTCAGAGAGTTTAAAAGGAGAATATGCAACAGTCATCCAAAAGCTGTATATCCCTTTGATGACATGTGGAACTGATAACTGTACTGAGAGCAAAGCTTGGAATGCCTCAGGATGTTGGAAGTTAGAAGATTCTTATACATTCCAGCTGAGATGAGGAATTGAACTATATAATACTTGGGGATGGGAAGAAAAAGCCTTGGCCTTATAAAAATACACAGTGTCCTCAGTTGACTAAAACTAACAAAAAACTTGAATTTTCAGGGGCTTAAGGTGAAACTCTTTTTCCTGTTGACTCTGGGACTGGTGATACTTGCATGAGACCTCATGTAATTTACAACATGGAGTAGCTTGACTCAGACTTATTACCTTTTCTAATCTTTGCCCTTTAAAGCTCAAAGGCAAGATGCAATAAATCTTGCAGGTTTTTTTCCACAAAGTGGTATGTATGTGTAGTGTGCACGCCTAAGCCAAGAAGCATAGTTGTACTAATCAGGGTTAGTAAGTAATGACATCTATTAGCTACTAAATACTGAACCACATCCTTCTTTCATTGAGCCCTTATTTATCTTTAAGATATCTGCCTAAAACAAAGCTTAAACATTCTGTTGCTTTGTGTAGTTTTATAACATATTTTTATAAAACCTACCAATGTAGCAACTTTCTAAAGTTAAAATTAATAGTCATTTTATATCCTAATCCTGATCTAACGAACACGTGAAAGGATTAGCTGCTACAGCATTGGCTGCTATAGAAACTTCAGGTTATACAGATAATTAGAGCCTGAAGAGGACTTTACCAAGTGATCCTCCAAGGCATGAATAAGAACAACTATGATAGCCTTCTTCTCTAAACTGTCGCTTGGAGACGCTCATCTCTCTTCATTGACTGCTGTGAGAAGTTAGGGAGATTTAGCCTAAGCTATAATTAGTCAACGTGCATCCCTCCTTAGTACTAATGCAGAGACTCCCACCAACATCCATGCAATTGGAGTGACATTTTTAGTCCATTCTCTGCTAATATAGTATAATTTGTGAAACTGTCTCTCTGTAGTAATTTTGCTATGTTGCTTGTTTGGTAGAAAGCAAGATCCATAGGCTCAATTTATAATTCCCATTCAAAATTTATGTTATGGAGTCTCCTTCCTTGGAGATCTTCAAGACCTGCCTGGACATGTTCCTAAGTGACCTGATCTAGGTGAATCTGCTTCTGCAGGGGAGTTGGACTTGATGATCTCTAAAGATCCCTTCCAGCCCTACCATTCTATGATTTGTAAATGTGCTAGCCATGAATAATTCTAAAATGTTAATGAAATAATGTCACTTTCGAAGCAAATCAGAGGCATAAAATGTGCTTATGTCTTGTTTTGGAGGATGAAATTCATTAGAATACCACAATATCTCTCTGTATAAAAGTATATCAATAATATTTCAAACAACCTGAAGAAACATGCAATTGCCCACAAAGTAGTATTGAACATAATGGCTAAATATTAGAGTGATATTCTTCCTTAAACTAAAATAACATTCCTGTTACACCTAAACATCAGACAGGAAAATCAATACACAGAAGTAGATTAAAGAATAGTCGAAAATGTTTTGTACAAAGCAAAACAAAGCAGTGCAACCATCTAAAATCTGAAATTTCCTAAGGTTTCTTAGGAAATGAGTGAGATGAGAAATCAATGTTGAACACAGACTGTCAGAGCATAGAGCCTATGTGTAGCAAAATACCTGAGATTAATTAAAAAATATACACTTATTCTAAGATTTTCAGTTAGATACACTGTAAGACTCTAATAGGAGGCAGCAAGATCACTCCAGCAAGGACAGTTTTGAAGTCATGTTTCCACAGACATTCGTCTCAGCTCAGAAGCGGTTTTTTAACCTGTACCCTTCTCCTCATTCTCCACCCGCCTCCCCCCCAAAGTTGCTTTCATGCAACTGCTTACAAAGCTGAGTGAACTGCATCAGTCAACTTTTCCAGCCTAAAAATAAGCCCACAGAAAATACCTACACAGGACAGGAATTAACTATTGACAATGCAGCAGCAACAGCCTGATGTGGCACTCTTACTGAGAGAAATAGATGAAAAAGCGTGGCCTAAACAGGCAAATAATTCCTTATTGTGCTAGTCAAATGTAAGTGCTCACTCCTCAGTTTCTACGTAAAAGCAAACAGAAAAAGCCAAGTAGTTTAGTTTCATTGGAAGAGATCTCATTTGTCAAACTTCAAACATGGTGAATACGTACATCTCTTGTTCTAAAAGAGGAAATATTGGTTTTCTGACAATGGCGTGTTTCCTAATTTTTTTTTTTCCATGAGGAAACTAATACCATTTTTTTTTTTCATTGGCCTTCTAGGTCTGTAATAACCTGGTCTGGCACAAAGTGGGTATTTGAAATGGATGAGTACTTTCTCCTGAGGTAAGTCTGAATGTTAATAGGAACAAACCAGGTTCATTTTGGTTGCTAAACCACACACTTATTAGTTCTTCAACCCTGAGGGAATAAACAGGATATAAATACAATTAAAATTATTCAACCTTGATGGCTGATCCTCACAACCTGGAGAAGCTTGTCTTTTAACCTTCCTTGTGGTAATGAAAGCCTGAAGTGTAAGCGCGAGTGAAAAAGGACAATCAATAAGCAACATAGGTCCTCCAGCCAGACACCAAAAAAGTTTCTGCTTACCTCAAACAGGTTTGTAATTCACAAAGATGGAGCACAAAATTACCTGTCACTAAACTTCCTTTCCCCTCTTCCCTCAGAATACTCAAGTATTTTGGCTTCACATAGAGTGTTTGAGTACTCCTGTTTTTTTTTCCAGTTCTAAGAGGAAGGGGGAGAAAAACAATTTACATTTTCATTGTATTTCTTTTTCCTTATCCATTTCCGAAGATTTTCTCCTAAAACTGTGGGCCCTGCCATAAGCAATGACCAACTACAAAAATGTTTGGGGATTTGCCAACAAAATGCTTATTTCAATAAGAAATGCTGTCAAGGATAATAAAACATTCCTGATATTTTATTGGGCAGGGGAAATGAAAAATATTATTATAAGTTATATTATAAGTTATTTGGAAATAATATAGATGAAGAGAGAAGTATCAGAGATATTTCAGATAACTAGGATACAGAAATTGTATGGGGAAAAGAGAGAAACTCAGTCAGTGATCTTTACACACCTCTGGATAGTGAGGGGTGATAAAGAACACAACTAAGAATTCAGTTGTAATTCTATCAGAGATTTTATTATATTTGAAATACATTTGTCAAATGTCCACATGCTTTTAAGAAAAGTATTAAATAAGAATTAAAGAAAACGGAAAAATTCTCGGAACATTTTTTAGAAGGCTCATATTTACCTCTTATCCTTTACTTAGGACTGGGACACTTCTTTTGCTTGGGAGAGTGCCTTGTTTTTTACACCTGATATCATGACAGTAAAGGTATAACTAAATGCCAAAGAATCTACTTCTCTCAATACAGCATTTCATGGAAATTCCTGCAGACTTGAAAATCATTTTGAAGGAAAGTGATGGCTGAGATGCCACAGGCTATACTAAACTGATCGTATGTTAATACCAGGTACTACCCAGATATGCTATTACTAGGGATCTTACGCTGCAATGGCAACTACAGCTGGAAACATTTTCTTTTTTCTTTGTCTGTGTTAGCACATGTTTATTTCAGTTTAGAGCAAATATTTCTTACAACCGCTGTTTGCAATCCTAGGTTACATGAGTGGATTTCCATAAAGCTAAGCACTCAGTAAAGACTTTTAAATTTGCCCAATAAGTGTATTCATGCAGAATAGCAAATAACAATCCAACCAAAGAATTTGATTAACAGGAGCTTGTGAGGGCCCAGTACCTATCTTGGAAGGCTGAGAGTGAGGCTATGAACTTTATGGAGTTTTTAAGATTTTAAGAACAAGACAATCAAGATAGATGTGCTCATACTCAGGCCTCAGCAATTCTGCTGCCAAACAAGCGTTACCCAAAACAGTGGCTGATTCAGCAGAGGAAGAAGCGAGACCAAAAACACATTGTATGTCAAGTGCCCTGCAACTACATGCTACATGTTTATTTACCCACCAACAGATATTTAGTAACTATAGCGTAACTAACTAATCATAGCTGGTCCATTGTCACCATTGGTGATGTGAAGGCAGAAAGCTGTCTGCCATCAAAGAAATTCTCATACCAGAGGGATTCTCTCATGTCAGAACTCAGTTGCTTTGCCAGCTCATGCAGCAAAACTGAACATCTGATCACAAGGAAAAACTAATAATGTACAAAAAAGCCTTAGTTAGGCATGTTGAAAAAAGCAGCAGCTTTGTGTCATGCTTTGTGTCCTTGCTGGCATGCAGCTTCCCCTATGGAAAAGGTGGCAGAAAGTTGAGGCTCCAAGACCTCAGCTGCAAGTGAGTTGGAGGCCCTCAGTCCTCTTCCAGAAGATATCTGTTGATCACCATTCTGAAATGGTAAGACCTGAAGATGTCCTCTCACATCACACCTGCAGTCAAAATACCGGCCTTTGAGGTGGCTGTCATCAAACTAATGAACTGAGTTGCTAAATGATTAAAATGGAAACAATAACTATCTGGATTTTGCTAAGTGTATTAATTAGCAAGGCAAAACAAAAAAGGACTGGAAAAAAGTAAATCTATTTCTCAACAGTTAAGCTGGTTTGTGAAGGTGTGAAGAAGACAAGCCATAGCAGCTCTATGATATAGTTTTTAAGCTATAGATGTCTGTGATCACAGAAGAGAGAGATCTTTACATAACGTTTGGAAGGCTTGGGGTAAGAATATGGAAGAGACTAGCAAAGGAAATTGCAACTGCAAGAATTCATAGGAGCTAACTATAATCCCTGATAAAGCATCCTGTACCCTGGGCACGCAGGATGCGAATCTCACCGGTCGCTGGCAGGAAGCAGGCTCGGCCCTCTGCAGGTTCCTCCCTTGCAGCACAGCTATTTCCCCTGGAGCTCAAGCATGGAAATTCTGCTTCATTTCACTAGGGTGATGCTGGAAGGTTGTAGCAGTTTGTTCTCCCCGTGTTTGTGCAATTAAACTGACCTACTCTTGTCCCCAGCAAACTTTCATGAGAATGTTTAGGTATTTTACGTATGAATTTAATAAATAGGTTTCCATCAAATCTAAACCATCCAACAGAAGAGCAGCTTGTATAAAGCAATGCACATATCTGCCGTCATCACAGACCACTCGGGCTTTGCTCTCATGGTTACCATGATATCATCACAATCCCTTGGAGTGTACACTGCCTTCTCCTCTCACCATGAATGTCAATTATTAATGCCTGTTCATCATAACAACACATCATCTAGAAATGCGTTCTGTTTTCTCCCCATGTATCTTAAAAAAAAAAAAGTCTCTCACTTTCTAATGTAAAATGCTTTAGGGAAAAAAAAAAAGCCCCAAACAAATGTGTTTGCAGATGTCCAAAAGAAAGTATTTACCTCTTCTAGATTAACTGGCCTGCTAATTATCCACAGCAAGTATAGTGGGTATCTATCACTGGAAGAGAGATAAGCAAGGCAGGTGGGAAATGTTTATACAGGCTAGACAAGTAACTGTTCCTGGTGCCAAAACAAACAGGTGCAGGTTTCATTGATGCAACAAACATGGAAACAAAACCAAACAAACACACAGTTGCTGGGGTTTATTTCGGTACCACAAAAAGGATACCTACAAAGTAAACCAAAGATGTTCTGTTTCCTGATGAAGACATTTTCAAAGTTAGGACTTCCCCTCTACCTTCTGAACTCTAATGTGAAGGATTACACCTGGGAGAGTTCAAGAAAGCTATCTCACAACAGATGGTCTATTTTACCTGCAGGAAATTATTTGTCATATTTAGATCACCTTTTTTTTTCTTGGTTTCTGGAAGTCTGAGATGTGCTAGGAGCACAGCTAATGGAAAAACTACCTTAGCAGCATCTTCCTACTCATCCAATGGTTAGAATATACTTGACTATTGGGGGATTTAGTGGGCACCCCTCTGTTAGATCCAGCATCACACACCAGAATAAAACACTAACGCAGATGTAACCAGGAAGGTTTTTTTTTTCGTTTCTGTTAAGTGAATCCTTTCAGCTGAGCCTATGGGAATAATGTGGTTCACATTGGACAGCAACATTAGGTCATGCAAAGTAAAACTAAATCAGAAGATGCACACCAGCTTCTAGTGGTGTTCAGGTAAGCACAGAGCTTATCAGAGGCAACCCAACCCAGCCCCAAAAAGGTACAGTATGAATGCTGTATCCTCAACATCAACTGTTGTACTCAACAAAGTCATTTCATTAAGTGATAACCCCTAATGACTCCAAGTGAGAAAGTCTAGCTTAAATTTTACCATCTATTTTGGACCTCATTTCTAATATCACCTCCTTTTTGCTACTTTCAAGCAGCTTAGGCTAATAATTCACTTTTGTGCTAAACGGTTTGTTCCATACAGGTGAATGTAAAACATTTGCTTGTCAAGCTTATTTTAAGAACAATGTACGGTAAAATGTAATGAAAACTATAAGAATTCCATGGCAAAACATGCATACTACCAAACAAAAAATGCAATGAACTCTGCTTTTCAAGGTTATGCTGATTTATAAAAATAGCCTTTTGACATGTCTCATCAGAGCAGCTTGAATTGGCTGTGAAAGTTGCTATGAAATCATTGAGCAACATTCCATGTGCAAACCTTATGCATGGTTTAAACAGTGTTGTAAACTGGTAAGGAGAAATATTTCAGCAGTTCTTTTGGATGAAAGCTCAGGATGGATGGAGAGGGGCAGCTGTTTCATACGTGAATAGTGACGAGATGTGACACAGTTGTGTCAGTTCTGGGTAGCTGGAGGTTACATTATTTCACTATAAATGACTGTCCAGTTGCATTTCCTGGCCAAAGACAGACAATGAGATTATGCCAGATAGTGAGCCTCAGAACTGAAGCTCTCATCCTGATGAGACCACTAGTAAAAGAACAATTAATGAAGGCAGCTGAAGCAATATTACCCTACATACTTATTACCATGATGATTATTACCTGAAGCATATTTACATCATTACATAGTCCAGGATATGGAAAGACCCAGATTGAAAGAACTGGGGTAATCTGCTTGTACTGCTGTGGAGCTTTGGGCATGCACTCAGTAGCAGCCCCTTTATGGTGCTTGGCTACGGAGAAGATTTTCAGGTACTAACATGGAACAAATGGCTCTCATTTATGCTTGAGGAGAAACACACTGATTACCTTGGAACAGCAGAATCACTTTTGAAAACAAAGCTCCTTTATTGTATCTCTGTATCTCAAAAGCACAGAGCTGGAGATGTAACGTAGGGTAGCTGGTTCTGTGTACTTTGACTCCCTAAATTCGGATGCACTAACTTCTGCAATTGATCCTTGAACTCATTACCTGACCTGAACTGCAAAGTGTTCTCTGTTTCTGATCTTCCCACTGCCCAGAAATGTAATTTTCCCAGCCCTAGAGAAGGGAAAGCAGAAAAGAGAACAGGATAAAAACTAACGCTTCATTAAGCAACATCAGGTTCTACAGGGATTTCCCACAGTACTGCAGCATCTGGCTACAGAACAGCACGGTACACTGCAGCTGCTGCCCATCTCCAGGACATTCATGGCATGGGCAGCAGCGGTTATAGGCCCCCCCCACTCCTTCCACCACTCCTCCCCCGCTGCAGCTTCTTAGAAAACTTATTTTCTCCTGACTACACTGTCTACATTGAAAGAGAGGAGTGCATTCTACAGAGAAACTAATATGCCCACTGTTGCAGGTAATCATTACAGTGTGACCATCTGTTATTGGAAATATCGAACACTCTATAGGATGAACTCTGTGAAACACTTGGTGGTCTCAGCTCTCAATAAAGTCAAAGTTTAGTTTAGATTTTGGCTCTCTAGAAACTGTCTTAAAATCCTGAATGTTTTTATATACTTGGAGTTCTTCATCATTATTGCTTCTTTATTGTTGTCATTTTTGCTATAAATATTATCCAATTTGTCAGATGTTATTTGCTATTTTTTTCTTTTGGAACATGTGTGCTGTTGTGAGATGCATCAGATATTTAGGTTATTTAGTGATTTTAGTCATGGTTTTTAAGAGCTTCTATATGAGAGGTTACTGCATTTTCTTTTAAAAAGTCTTGCTAGAATCCAAGCCTTACCTCCTTAGGTGTTTTCTAAGTTATTCAGATAACATTCTCTATTTTCTTCCCCCTTTTCTTTATAATTGTTGCCTGTATATTACGTAATTTTCCAAAATATTCACAGACTCTTTTTCCTGTGACTGTCTCAGTAGTCTATTTCAGTGATTAGTACATGACATCCTTTAGTGTACTAATCTATGTGGCCTCACTCTATTCAAACTATTTACCATAATTGTTCATTTCATACATTTCTTGAGCAACCATCTAAAAATGAAAGAGAGAAATCCGTATTTCAGAACATGCTATCAGCACATACCAGTAGATTTGCAATTGTCAGTTTCACAGCCACTAAGTAAAACAAGAAGAAATTGTTACATTAGAAAGGAAATCAGAATATCTCTACACAACATCCTTAATTCATACCAGCCAACTCCTTTTTTAATCAATAGTGCTTAGAAAATGCTCAATCATGATGCCTTTAATTTCTTTATGCAAACAGAAAACTGATAGCTCTGTGAATATTCCACAAGATAATTAATGCCAAAGAAGGAATTCCTCTGTTGTCCTTTGTCAACTAGTGACTATGACAACAGCAATTATTTTAAAGCACAGACAGTCAGCATATGGGTATTTATTCAGTGCAGATTAATTAAAGAATTAGTAGACACGTGAGCACGAGGAATAATAACGTGTAATTTCTCACAAAATATTTTGTTGAAGTTAATCTACAGAAAGTTTGGGGAGACCTGAACTACTATCAGAAACAGATAGCATGATTTATTTCTTAAACTGTCAGGAAGATTCAGGTCGATCTTTTGTGAAGTAACTCAAAGTACCTTCACGATGAGTCAAAGTTCTTCCGTATACTTCAATTACCTGCTTGAAAGAGCTGTGATATTTAGCTCAAGCTCTAGATGAGCACTTTTTGCAGCTTCTCCTTTGATGCTCCTGAAGAGCCCTTTCAACTCAGCTATTGTGTCTATAAACTCTTACCAGAGTACCTACAATAAAAGCCCACAAGTCAAATTCATGGGCTGTGCATACGGTCTTGCTGCAGAAGCATGTGAGGACACAGTTGACACCTCAGCACAGGCACCTGCTTGAAACTCTTTTCCATGGCCAAGTATCAGAAATGGGAATGACAAGTCTTGGGAGACTGCTACCATCTATATAGAAGAAGGTCTGAAATAGGTATTTGCCCTACCTCTATTCTATGTTCCTTACAAAGATGCCCTCATGCCACATCCACATGTCAGCAAGATCTATCTCTCTAAGTTGTCCAGAACTTTCTAGGGGCTCTCTCATTTGCTAGTTTGGCCGCACCACAGAAATGCAAGTTACCTGCAAAGTGAATGACCATTTTTTCCATGGACACTTAGATATTTTAAAAGAATCATCTACTTTTCATGGCATACCCCAGAGAACATAGTTCCTGCCTAGACTGGGAGAGACAGAGAGAATAGTTGGGGGGGAGGGAAGATAATACTCTGTGAAGAGGCATTTTCTCCATTGTTGAGCAGGATATGTTCATGCGATGTACAGTATGGCTCTGTACTCCTGAGAAACACAGTCACTGAGACCATGTCCAAGGTAATCCTAGTTACTAAATGAAGCATGACTGGAGATACTCACACTCTCATTCATGTCAGCAGATGGGAAGAAATTGATGGTTTATTCAGCACGATTACAAGTTTTAAAATATTGTGTAAGTAGCCAGAGTGACTGACCTGATCTTCAAGCTGCCACTGACAAATCAAAAAGTTACGGCATGCATCAAAGCTGACTGTTAGCAGACAGGGTGGATAAAACTAAGATGTTCTTGAGACAACACAGGAGCAATTATGTGAGGATAGTCCTAGATGGACTGTTATCATGGGAACAAGTTTTGAGAATGCTACTGAGGAGAAGCAGCAAATCTGTCCTCTGCTATGAATGTTATGGGAATGAAATGTCGAGTTTCCCATCCAAAGCTTTTAAAACTAACTTCATCAGAAGTATTACTGCCCTCAGGGAGGCATCTTTCAATGTTATCCCACATATTTCTACATGGCTTTGTCAGATCAAAAGTTCTGTAAGCATTTTCAACTGTGACTTATAGATTTGCTAGGCTTTTTGTTTCATGCTTTCTGAATCTAATCAATGTTCAATATTGTTTAAATATGGCAATATAGCCGTCTATTTTCTTTTTTTAATTTAAGCTTATGGCTATCTTTCTAGGAAAAAAAAAAGCCAAATCAGCAAATTACTTGTGGTTTCGCCCATAGGTATCACTGGCTGTGACTGAAAGCTCAACATTTTAAAGAACGAGGTTGTTATTCAGATGTCTAAAGAAGAATGTAAGAGTACAGATTTAGGCAGGTGTATTTCCTGTTAGTGTAGAATGAAAACATTCTGAATGGGGACTTTCTTTTACATCTTGTATAGAATGAAGCATAGTAATAAGATGCAGCCAAGAGGATAACAAGTAGCCTAGTCTGTCTCCTGTTTTCATGACTTATCCCATATTGCCTCATCTATGGTTTTCTATAATAATCTGTGTCTTTTCTAATGGTAGAAATAGAATACATTCAGGATCACTTCAGAAAGTCTTTTCTGTCTGCTGATCTTGTACTCAGTGATAATTTGACTTTAATCAAAGCTCTCAGTCAGTACTATAATTAGTAGTAGTAGTAGTAGTATTTAATGATACTTCAGAGCTTCTAAGAATTCTATCCTAGTACTATCATTGGCTTTCTGCATAAACATTTCTAACCTCTTCACACATTTTTTCATTGCCTATTTGTTCATTTAGCCTATTTAGAATGTGAACTCTTACATTCTATACTTTTATAACACCTAGCCATTAGTGCTTTAGATATTTTCCTAAAATAATGTAGCCACAATGTTTTAGAAGTCTAATTGCTCAGCTGTAGCTCAAGCATGATGTTTCTAACTGCTGCTAGTACTCTTTAGTGTTCACATAAAGTAACACATATACTATTATATATGAAAATAACAATAATAACTAGACATACTGGTGACTTAAAAAAAAACCAAAAACCAAACACACCAAATAAAAACTCCACAGTGTATACATAATACCTATGGCTCTATTTATAGGAGTGAGGATTTCTCTGCAATCTTGTGGTTGACAAATGACTCACCCGAGCTATCCTACAACATCCATGAAATTTCCCTAAAATTATGTTGCATAATTAGCAAACAGCATTAGGAAATTCACTGCAGTTTATAAAATATTAAAAATAGTTATATATGATTATGTCATTAGTTCCTAAAGCACAGAGCAAAATGCTGAAGTTATTTTATGAGTCACTCAAACAGCAAGTCTCAATTTTCGGTGTCAATGGATTGCTGCTCACTGATCACAAGTTTTTATTAAATTTGATTAATATAATTGCTCTTAGTTTGGTGGCAAGTGATACAACAGGTGTGTTTTTCACTTCATAATTAACTTCTGGGTCAATTTAGACATCAGCTTATTAGTTTAATAGGACACCAAAGTGTCCAAAGCTCAACAGCAGCTCATCACCTGGGTCTTACAGTGTACCCAGCCAGTCTCTCAAAGGAGCATTGGGTTGTGTGCAATTTGGTTTCCTGGGCTGATTATGAAAGGTTCAGCTTTTGAAGTAAGTGATGATCATCCCTCCAATGAAGTGAGCTGGTTTTAGATGGTGTTTTTCAGAAGATGCTCACCCTGCTAATTAACTGAAAACATTAGCCTGAGCAGAACCCTTGGCTACTGCAATTAGATGGCAACCTGCACCCTATCTAGCTTCCTTACATTTAACTTGAGTATCTCTGCATTAAAATCATCTCCCTGTGCACTGACCTTATGCTGCTCACATGTTCCTGTCCTTTTGTTCTAGTCCTATCAGAAGAACAAATGAGAGATCAACTCTGTAAGTCCTGTGTCAAAGCACTAGCTTATTCAAAGAGGAAAAGCTTTAAGTGAGGCCAAAAGACAGACTTTACCTGTGTTGGAGATAGCCTCTAGGAGTCCACATCCTTAATATTTTATGACCTTTAAAAAGCCAGTTCTAATTCTGAGGGAAATAAATAGAAGAAGCTCAACATGTCTATGACATGACTCTATGTCAGAATCATCTACCTAAAGCTGACCAGTTCTCCATGCATCTCCTGAACAGATAGTGGGGCTCAGAAACAAAGTACTAATCACACATTATTATTCTTGTTTGTTGCTGTCAGCTTTCTCAAAAGAAAAATAAGTTACTCTACAATTCTCAAAGACATTCAAATGCTGCAGCTAATAGACTAGGGAATATCTTTGATATTTAAAAGCCACAGAAAGCTGAAAAAGCATCTTGCAGTTCAACAAATCTAGCAGGTGCAATATGTCCTCTCCTGAAGCCTTTGCTGTCAAATATAGACCTTTGTGGAGTGTAAGAATTCACTCCAGATGTGTAAATATACAATAAGATGCAAGTTAACTTCAAAAAGTAATACAGAAGTCAGCATCAGACACTCCTAGTGTATTGTCATTGCCTGACTGTAAGACATTGTGACCTTTTAACTAACGCTCCACTAGGCTAACATACGTTAACAGAAAATCACCTAGTCTTACCAAAAATAAAGAGCTGCTATCTTGATAACTAGTTCCTTTCATCAACCAACTTTATAATTAACCTATTCATCAATAGAATCTATATAAATTTAATCTATTTAAAATGTATAATTAATATGTCTATTATTTCAGTTTATCTACATTCATTAAGTCTCATAATATTTTTTTGTACCTTATGTTACATAATTCTACTGGGTTTAAAGCTATTATTTAAAACACAAGTACAAATTGAACTGCAATTTAGAAGTTAATGTTTCAACAAGGTTTCAATTGGTTAGTTTGTTCCTAGTAATAGATTCGTGCCTGCAACCATGTGGTTTATACTAGTGTGAGTACTAAGATTTAAATATTCATATATATATATTTAAATTTGCTTTTCCTATTGCTGCTTCTTGAAGACTAAAAATGATTGGCAAACTAAAACTCATTTTCATAGATTAGAGCTTACTACCACTGAATCTGCTACAACTTTGAAAGCATAGTGTAGTATGACAGAGCTTTTTTATTCTAATATATAAGGATGAATTAGCACACTTTGTATATACACACTTACTTGTTTCGACACGCGATAAGAGAAGACACCAACTGGTTCTTTAAATGCACATTTAAAGCTGTGACACTTAACATGTTTTCTGTACACAAGAGAGTAATATGTTATGATTGGTACTTTGAAACCACAACCATAATATTTAGAAAACTGAAAACGATTGCTATAAATCTGAAATTTCAAAAAAGTTCAATTCAACACACAACATAAGCAAAACTTAAACAAATCTTCAAAAATATCATTTATGTAGCTAATATTTATTCTTGACGGTTTCGGATGGTGGTAAAAAGAACAAAACACAACAGCAAAAGTGGAAGCTTTTTGTTGGTGGCAGCAGCGATTTTACTGGAAAATATTTGTAATCTGGGTAGAATAATGACATTTTCTACCATCATGAGATCTTGAGATAAAGTATGACCTTCCCTAATAATGGGACAATCTCACATGGATAAAATTTTTAGGCATACATTCCTAAAGAACAGAATATTGGCCTCACCGTGTTCCTGAAACCAACAGGATCAGAGTTAGCCAGCACTGAATAATTCAAAGAAATCGAACAGAAATAATGTAATAGGACTCTAATAATCTAGTGAGCTTGTGACTATTACAAATATATATTTTTCTTCACACTAATTGTATTTTTACTTCTCTGCTTTATGGACACTGAAATAATCTTCAGCCTTCTTAAAGGAAGAATGACTTCTAAATATCTCATTGATTTTCAAGATATATCTTTTCATTTCTTCTGTAAGTGATCTTTTGTCAAAAAAAATTCCCAGCAGCAAGTGGCATCTGATGTCAAATAAAACATGTTTCTTTGTTCCTTAAGTTTCACCGTAGTTCTCTATCTGTCTTTTGAAGAGTTGGGAGGGAGAAAACATATTTGGGGTTTTGTTTACTTCAAAAATATGTACACATACTGAGTTTTGTGCCACTACCTACAGCAGTAACAGCTCAGTTGCTAGGAAAGTTTGCATTCCTGTGTCAATATCACTGATCAGGCACAGTTTTGGTACCGTGGTCTTTTCTAGAAAAGCTGAGTGACAGCTGACAGTATGAAATATAACACATCCTGGTAAGGTCTTCAGTCTATTCACATCTATCCACTCCCATGGATTTGTCTGTTTTTCTGTTTCTTCAACCAACACCTTACTGGATTAGTGAAATATTCAGGATGCAATTCTTTATTACTTTTGCTGCAGTTTCATTTTATTTATTTATATGTTTCTTTATCTATATATTTTCTAAAGTTCTAGATCTCACTACAAAGATTTCACTAGGATTACATTTTGCACAGGCAAGACAAGAATAAGAGTCCTGTTTGCTTTCTGCAATGCTTTTCACAATGTTGCCAATTTTTACTAAAACACACAGTATGTGTATGTTTTGAGAGCAACGGTAATCTTTAACACCTCTAAAGCTTACTACTGCATTAAAGTAAGGCTGGCTTTATTTTCTGCAGCATGCTGTTAATCCTCCTCTAGTCATACGACCTCTGCAATTGATAGCCTAACTGCATTGTTTCATTCAATAAGGAGCTGATATTTTCCCTGGTTAGTGCCAATCTATACTATTGACTTTTTTGTATTGTTTTAATGAATCCATGCATTGCAACCTCTGATCCCATAAAATATTGGTCCAGATACACAAAATAGCAGTGCTTAATAGATGACCTTGACTGCCACTCCCACTTTCTGCAGGAGTGCCAGTGAAAGCACCTTTAATGCAGAAAGCAGAGGGGCATATTTAAGTGTTGGGAAATTCCTGGTCTGCACCCAAAAGAGAAGGAACGTGGGTATGTTACAAACACAAAGAAAGGTCAAATCAGACTCGTGATCAAAGGTAACTCTGTCTTGTACATAGACTCAGTCTTAAAGTTGGAGAGGTGAGCAAAAGCTAGTCGAAGTTCAGAATAACAACTTCCACAACTTTAGGATGATTAATATTGGATAAAATTCTTCGTTTCAGAGTCTTGATGAGCAGGCCATAATTAAGACAGAACACACATTTTCTCTCCCCCTCTGCAGAATATCAGCCAGATAGATTCAATGATGTGACAGCAGAATGAAGAGATCTGTAAGTGACAAACTTATGCTTATGGAGAGCTCAAGGCAAAATGTTGAAGGCTTCAAAAGAAATTCAAACCTAGAAGTTTTACATTGTTCCATTGCCACTAAGTCTTTCCACATAACACAAGTGCGTTCCACATGATTATTCCTACCAATCATGTAACAGTTGAGTAAGACTGAGAACATTATACCTAGGGGCTGGCGATTAGGTTCAGAAAAAACCCTAATCTGTTTTGGAAATATTATCCACCAACATACATATAAGAAGGATCTGAGATATTTTGCTAGCACAGCACCATCTCTTTTTTTATTGTCCTTCGGTACAAAGTTACTGTGAAGTAAGGAGGCAATTACTGTTAGAGAAAAGTAACCTGAAGGAGAAGACTGGAGCAGCCTTGCAAATTTTGGACAACTTATAAAGGCTTCAGAGTGAGACAGCTGTTCTTTGGAACAACAAAGCAGATACATCTTCCTGTTAAAAATACAGAGAGAAAAGTTCAATTTTCATTGGGGCATTTTACAATTTCTCTCAGCTGTCTGCAATCCCCCAGTCCATGTCAGGTAAGAGGAGTGTGTTGAAGAAGACTATCCACTTGCTGGAAGCTGGGTAAATGAGAGCAAAAGCAAAAAAAAATACCAATTACAATGCAATTACTCCTCAGGCATGACTGTACTGGAGTGCTACCCACTCACCAACTGCCCATATCTGTGGGCTGTCTCTAGTTTAGCTTTACTATAGTTAAGGAAATGTTGCATTAGTTATCTTTCTGGTAGATTGCGTGAATTTAAGTACTGTACTGGTTCTTGATATTTTAAAAGATATGTTGTTTTTTAAGCTTTTTTCTTTTCTTGGAAGACAGACAAGTACAGCGAGTTTGACGAGCATAAGACAGATTTATGACTATAAACCCATGTGGTTTGCTATTTTTGTATCTAAATAGTTGTATAGATAATTCCAACATGGATAATTTGCTGTCTTACAAAGCATGTTACAATAGGCCACGATGAATCCAGAACTTACTTCCATCTCCAATTACATTTATTAGGACTTGTACATCCATGAGTTATTTGAATTGGAAAAAGCTCAGCCTAAATTAAAGAGCTTTGCAGAAAACTGTTATTTGTTAGAGAGTCCTGGAACACAGTAAACACCAAAAGGTCACTCTTAGACAACTGAGATTTTGAAGTAAGAAACACATGGGTTTCTCTGATATTGTGGAACACTAAAGCACAAAAATAGGAGAGACAGAATTAATGAACATTATTTTTTCAAGTCTTATCTTAGCCACAGAAGTAGAAAACACAGGCTATTAAGAACAATAAAAAAAAACAAGTCATATTGAAAGACACCAATGGCAAGCTACTGTATTCCAGGAGCAGAGAAAGGCAGGAAACCAGCTCTTCGTTTTTGGTCATTCATCTACATGCTCATTCTTCTGTGGGAAGGTCAGCACTCCCACCTTTCATCTACATTTTCTACTCAAGAAATATTGTAGATTTTTTCATTCTTTCATCCTCTTTATTACTTCATAAGGAGAAGTTATCGTAGGCTTTCAGAACAGCAAAAAGACGTTTCTACAGTGTCTGACAAAGTGATTCTAAAAGGGAAAGGGCAGCATCTACTAGAAAACAACGTAATCTGCTTAGGTGTAAGGATTAGAAAATTCATTGTGCTATGAACATAACAAGCAGTCAGTCATTTCAGCAGAACTTGCTGACGTCAAATATAGTGTTTTGAAGGTCAGCAGTTGAGATGATCCACATTACTACAAGTTTAGAAAAGACCCAAAAGTTCTTTGATGTGCATAAAATGTCCCATAAATAATTTTGTTGGCCTTTGCAAATAATTAACTTTAAACCCTAAGGATCTACCCCAAGGAAGGAGAGGTTCATGATTCAGCACTAGGCTGAAGCCATTATTCACTGTGTTCTAATTATTTATAATTGTATATCTACAGTGAAATAGACTGTAGAGAGAAAATACATTGGAAAAGAAAAACAAAAGAGAAAAAAAAGATACAATGGGTGGCCTTGATTCCCTCTTAATCAGCATACTGAAAGCACCTCTAATGGCTAAGCAGAGTGGAGATTTGTCGTAAGTAAATGTTATGTTACAAAGCAAAGCTGAATCACTTTTGGTTCCAATTAATTAAAAAAAAAAAAAAAAGAAAAAAGAAAGAAAAAAAAAAGACTAAGTGTGTACCATGACAGAATTACACCTGGGACTAGGCAAGAGGAAGAAGTTACACAGGTATGTCAGTGTGTCTGGTTCACACAGCAAAAAGGTTATATTTTGGTACTAGCATTGATCTTCTCAACTGTTCTTCCCATTAGATGAGTCATCCGTGACATAGATCTGTGTTTTAGAGGAACTATAAAAACATATTTACAAAATGACCATCTCTGAGTTTTCATCTCACTAACTGACGAAGACGTTTAGACATGATTAATGTCCTGAACTAGAAGAGTTATTAGTCACATGCTTCAATGAAACTTAACAAACATGAAAAACATTCTTGTAAGATTATTCATGTGCTTGAACTTAAGCAAGTGCTTCACCACAGATAACCCTAAACCCCTATGTAATTCTCTGCCTCACATCACTGTGTGCACACTGTAAAGCATCAGCCACTTTGCTATTGTTATTTTGGCTATTTGCTCCACACCCTCAGATTCTTCTTTGACGTTTAAAGTATTGCTCCTTTGTCTTCTTAATTTAGAGAAAGGATTTTGATCTGCACTTTTTCCAGTCCATATTCTAGAGAAATGGTTGCTCAAAAAGTTAAACGACTCAATAGTAACCTGGAAGTCTGGATATGCTTTGTGTTCCATCACAAACTTACAGTGCAACTTCGAGGAGTTATTTATTGCAGCCTTTACCTTTTAGATCCTTTGATATCCCTTGATAGGGTAGTGAAATTATACCTAATTAATAACTAAATTACTTAACTTTCTATACAATACACAAGAAAAATTAACAATGCTGGCAAAATTAACAAAATCTGAAATGCTGCACAAGGAAGAATCTAAGACATCCAGCAGAAAATCCTGCTATGCCAAGTACACGTGAAAGGTGCATGTAAAAGAAGGGGGAACTTACATACATCCTCCTTGAGCTGTAGTGTAACTAACATTGATTTCTTCCCACTGTAGAATCTTCATCTGCAAAACCTCTCCTGGTGGTAGGCACTCACCGTGACTGCTCTTTAGGACACAACACAGGAGCCAAGTAGCATCACAGAGCACCTCTCATTTTTCTGGTACTATAATGCTTAGGAACTTCACCCACCATTTGACACACCCAGGCATCAGGTCAATAACAGACTTTGGGTTTCAATAACCTTGCAACTATTCTCAGAGATGGTATCTGTGCCTTGGTAGGCACAGGTAGTTACTTGTACATGTAATTGTAGAGAAGCATCTAGACAGTGACTAAGGCCAAGATCTTGTTAACAGAGAAAAGCACTGACAAAACAGTGCCTTTAGTATTAGTCTATGTTATTGAATAAAAATAATTTTAAATCAATAGCCATTTTGAGGTTTTACTAACCAGCAGAAAAAGAAATTGAGAAGAAACGTATTTCCTGATTAACATTTTGTTTGCCACCCAGAGGCTGGTACTGAGTAAGCCTGAAAGTCCTCTAGTTATTCTCTGAAAAGGTTGATTTCTGAACTGTAATGAGATAAACTGTCATCATTTTTCATAATGTACTCTATTTATGAGCTTCCAAACTATACAGTTATGCATATTGTAGCTGTTAACGCACATATAGACACAGGTACATCCATGGAAAACTATGATTTCCGTTATCTACAGATAATCTTATAATTTAAAAGTATAAAAGACAATCTGTTGTTTTTCTTATTGCATAGGGCTTTAGGGTTTAAAATAATTTAATAAAGATTTCAGATGAAGCTGGAATTGTTGGTGACTCATAGGTCATCAGTGGGTGGCAGGTGAGGGAAGGGAAAGCCTAAAGCAGTTAAGGTTTTAATGAGACTCAGAGCTAGTTTTCAATTCAGAACATTATTAGTTATTTTTCCTGTTATTTTAACCAATACAGAGTGTTAAATAATTCCTCTTTTCTCAACTTTTGTTTAGTCTAATTTGTTCTTTCCCTTTTCTCCAGAGATTTTCTAAAAAGCAAAAAGATTCTAACAGTTACAAAAAACTGAAGCGTTAGCAGGTACAATAACATTTTAACCACAATGTTATTCTTAAAAGACAAAAAAAAAAAAAACAAAAAAAAAAACCACCTCAACGAGAACAGTTTCAGTTATCTATTTTGATCCTTAAAGCTTCATAAGTTTTGAGTAAAAATATTACTATGGAAATATCATCATTTCAGTGATGCATCTTATACAGCATGTATTTATCTAGAACTGAACTTGTGAAGAGAAGCCAGAATTTGACAAGCTTCTGCAATTTCCCAAGTAAACCCTTTTGAATATGTTAACCATTTCTTATTTCAAGAAAGCTGTCTGCCCCAATTTAGCTGAGATTTCCTGACAGGGGTAGGAGCCAATCTTTTGGATGCTACATTTTAACATACTAGACAGTTCTACCTGAATTACTCAAAGTACATCCCCAGTTGCATTGCTGAAGGCGATCTTTTTCTTGTACTTCAGTTTCAGCCCTAATCTTATGATGGGGAATATCTTTCACCCTGTAAGATGGGAGGCAGTTAAGTCTACAGGAACAGTTCCTTTGGAGAGGTTAATGAACATCTGAGTCAGTTGGACTCACTGAATAACAAGATAGTGAAAGGAACATTCAGTATTGTCCCTAATGTCAAATAGAAGCCAAAGATAGAGAGTTGTCGACCACATAAATTTATTTGAATAGCTTCTGGGCCTCATTTTTCATAGGCCATTGTCCTTCCATAGAGAACAAAAAGGTTGGCTTCACATTTTTTCCCCCAGGAATCTAAATCGTCACCTTATGCTGGAAAGACAACTGATTCATTAACTTCTCATTTAAAAACCAGAAATATGTTTCTGGTACACTTCATTCTTTACCCACTCTCTCCAGCTTCCACAGTCTATCCTGTCATTCTTCACCAATGACTTTAAGAAGCAAACATGACCTCTCCTCTTCACACATGGAAGCAATAGAACCTCTTGTGCTAAGCAGAAGCACAAATAATGAACATGGTCCACAGTCTGCCATCACCAAAACAGTTTCACAGAGGTTTTTATTGTCACAGAAACTAAGAGACAAGGCAAAAGAAAGTCTGAAGATCTGTTCCTACATACCTCTGCAACCTTTTTATTTTCACAAAATGAAGCAAGCACTGAGGTGAAAATCTCTTTGGCTCCACTCTCTGTCTGACAGTCTCAAAAGACAGCGTTCTCCCCTTTCCAGTTGCATAAGACTCTGACCAGCTTGAGAAAGTATAGCAGGTTCGTGTGGCAAGCTTTTGGTAGCTGGAGGGCTACAGGCTGCTAGAAGCTTTCCCAGTGCCAGCTGGCACTGAGATGGACCTGCTGCTGACCAAGGCCAAGCCATGTAGCAATAGAGGTAATGTCTCCGTCAGGAAGAATAAGATAGAGGTAACATCTTTGAGAGGAGGAAGAAGTTGCTGTGCAGATCCTAAACTGTAGCAGCAAAAGGGAGTGAGAATGTGAAAATTTCTCCACAGACACCAAAGTCAGTGGAGAAGGAGGGGGGAAGGTGCCCGGGCATTGGAAGATTGAATCTCCTGTGACCTGTAGTGAAGAGTAGAAGGACCCACATTGAAGAAGTTCATGGAGGACTAACTTCTGTAAGAGGGACTCCACACTGTAGCAGTGGGAAGTGTGAGAAGGCCTCCTCTGAGAGGATGCAGCAGCAAGGTCCATCTGTCATGAACTGACAGTAATCCCCATCCTCCACACCGCTGGCAGGGAAGAGGTAGGAACTTGGGAAGAAAAGTGGGGTGAGGTGTTTTAAGGTTCAGTTTTTATTTATCATTTCCCTACTTTGTTTGTTAATAAATCAAACCAATTGTCCCCAAGTTGAGTCTGTTTTGCTCACAATGGTAATTGCTGAATGATCTCTCTGTCCTTATCTCGATCCCTTAACATTTCTCTCTCATCTGTCCAGTATAGGAGAAGCAATAGGATGGCTGACCTGGTAGTCAGCCAGAGTTAAACCACAACAAATGCTCAGCCTCTGTCTACATCTAGAAGAGATATTGTTTCTTACACATTCCTTGAACAAGTGACTAAATGTTGTTTCTTACAAGAAACAAACAAACTAACCAACCACCGCAGCAACACCGCAAAACTGTGCTTCCTGATCCAGAACGTTTTGTGCAGAGCTGACAGCATAGTAAGCACAAGTTTGTTACTCTGTTCCTGCTAATTCATATGGGAACACCCTGATTCTGCCACAAAATGACGGTTTGACGTTAAACTCTCCTGCAACCTCGAGTTCTATTCAAGAACCTCCACAGCATGTGGAATGTCACCTCCAAACTGAATAGAGGCAGAGGTTATGGCAATCTACAAGACTAATTTAATGATTAATTCTAACTCAAATCTTGAAAATGTCTGGGATTTAAAAGTAACAGGTTGTGATTCTTATTCTAATGATAGTCGTATGAGCACACTGTTCCAGTGACCTCATTACGGCTGCATATTGCAGCACTAGTGCATTCAGAGAAAACAGGACACCAAAGATAGCAGGTTGTGAACATATTCACCCTCCTTCTGCTTCCACATTAGCATCTATGGTGTGTAATATACAGATGCTGAAGGAAAACATTAATGAATTTCATATTTTAAAACCTCTAATGTGAAAGCTGTCCTTGATCAATTAGAATGACCCCAAGGCTATACTTGCTATTGATATCAGCTTCATAACCTCAGTATACAATGTTTCATAAAGACCTTAGAGAGGCAGTGAAGGCAATTTTATGTTTCCTGATTTTTTTTTTGTTTTGTTTTGTTTTTCTGCAGAGCTCACATTCAGTCATTTTAAAGAACACGTTTTCCACACAGCTGCTTCAATACCTTCACAAGCATCTTATGCAGGAAACACAAAGAGCTGTTCTCTAAAATAACAAAGTAGGACTAAGGATTGCTTTGACCTGGATTTAATTAGCAAAACCTACAAATAATTCAATGACTATTAGTATAGATTTTTTTTTACATTGGTAATCAATGATTTGTTGTTTTTATCGTTGCTCTACCTGAGCAAGAAAGGAAGATACCATTTTGCTAGGTATTGTAAATAGAAATGATGAAAGTTCAATCTCTTAAAAAAAAAAATAGAGAATTTGAATTTTAAAGAGAAACAATGGAATTAAACAGAACAAAGCCTGGGGAGAGGGAAAGAAACAATGCTATTCAGAATGACAGGTGGCTTTCTCAGTACATCAGGGACTTTCTTTTTGTATGCATGACAGTGAAAAAGCTCACTGAATCACAAATGATTTACGGTGATTTTTATGTGAGATTAGAGTGAGGCCCTTCAAAAATATGCACGCAGTTCGATTTGTAGGAAACAGTGGTAAAGATGTGGTTTTGCATGTAAGCTCCCAAACAATTCATAGGCCAGCTGAGATCAAAAGCAAAAATCCTACCGAAAGGGTGTGCAAATGCCAAGCTATAACCTACATCATGGTTTCTAGGAAAAAAAAAAAAAAAAAAAAGCATAGTTCTCTAATATTACAAAGAAAAAAATAACTGGAAAATAATATTGTTTCAAAATTAACAAGACTGCAGCAAATTTAGGCTTAATTTGTAACAATAAACTATCTCTCTGCAACTTGTGGTTCTTTTAGTTTGCAAATACAGAATTCCCTAAGAGCCTGCTGTTACTATGGAATTTGACATAGCACTTTCATAATCTTGTATATAATGATGCCCAAGCATCAAAAGAAAGAATAATGTAATCCACGAACTGTGAATTTCAGAGAGTTAATTAATGAAACACCCTACAGCACTAAATTTGGTGCATTTTTAAATAAATATCCAGAATCTGTGAGCATAATTCTCTCTATCTTGTCAGCGTCTAATTCTCTCACTATCTTGTCAGTGGGCTTATATTACTTTTCTTTTACTAGAAAATATAGTTTTTTCTTCTCTTTTACACAATTACTCCATGGGCTTAGCAAACTCCCCCACCTCTGGGGCTCTTGAATTGTCCTAATACACTATAATCTGTTCTACGTAATCACAGACTGGTATCCTTAATATCTACACCACTCTGCTTTCCCTCAGGCACAAGTTGAACAGTGGGAAAAAGAGGAAGAAATTTCCCTAACTCCTGCTAGGAAGGTCTCTGTGCAGGACCATTACAGCCCTCTGGAACTAGGAATCCTCTGTTACCACCCAAGCCCTTCCATGGCCTTTGCCTGGGCCATATAGCACAGACCACAACAGAGTTACCAACACTGGGAAACAGCAATGGAGAAAGACAGAAAAGATTGCTTGGTCTCCAAGAACAAATTTTCTTCTAATTGGGTTCCCCTTGCCCAAGTTCTACAAGCAGCACAGGTTCAACATGATGATAAGGAATTACTCGACCAGAGAAAGTGGGCTGTCAGCTAGAAAAACTACTCTACAAGATATTAAAAAGTAAAAAAAAAATCAAGATCATGCTTCTATTATCCCAGGGCAACAAGGAAACTGAATTTAGGCTAAGCTGGCCTTCAAACCAGAATAGCATTAACCCTCTGGTCTGAATTTCTGAGAAACAGCTGCCAAACTTGAACACCAAAATGAACATTCTGGTGCATATAAAAAAATGTTCAGAACCTTTTGGAGACTCAAAAAAAATGTGATTCTGTGGCAATTCTTTAACAGGAAATAGGCTTCTAGTTGAACTAGTGATACTTCCTGGTATGGGGACTTTAAGCATTGCAGCTGATATTTGTGGTAGAAAGCTAAGCCTTTAGCCTTTCTGACCAACCAGAAGATTGTGCTTGGCTACTATCTTGGACAATTGCATTACACACACTCTCTGCAAAATCAGTGATTTAGGCACTTGAAATAACAATTCAAACAGTGCTCTTATTTGCACGATTTTAAAAAGGAAACAACAAACATTTCTTACTTTTGTGAAAAATCTTATACTGAGACTATGAAACATACATGAGGAAATATTCTGAGGATTAAGTCAAGTGGCAGCAGGCATACTGAACAGTTGAGAAGGAAGGAACACTGGATTTCTGAAGGGTAGATCAAACCCACTTGATTATCTCTGAAACAATATTCCCAAACTGCATTGAACTGAAATTGCTCTCTGTCTTCTTGGAGGACACCTATTGCTAGACTTTTTCTGGAGAAAAGGAACATGGCTTCTTCCACATACATCAAAGGAAGCTCATCTCCCAGGATGCTGTTCCTTTCGAAGAATCTATTAATAGTAAACTTGAGAATTAGTCTGTCTGATGTCCTAAATATGTAAAAGAAAAGTCCAGAATTTTCCTTACTGACAAGCAAAAATCAAACAGAATGTTCTATACTAGTAAAAGTTTGGAAAGTAGTCTCTGTTGTACTTGTACTGTACTAGGGGAATAAGTGAACATGATGAAGTGAGAGTCAGATCTCAAGAAGCTATGAATCAGCATATAAGTCATAGCTGTGAATAAATGGAGAAAATACAGTTTTCCATATCCTACATTGCTTCAGATATTCTTCTGTTGATTTAATTTCTGAGCATCCTTTGCTCATAAACTGATAAAGCCAGGAAATTTAATAAAAAGTCTTTTAAAAAGGCTACTTTAAAGCTAATAGGACCCTTATTCACTGGTATCTTTTTTCCAGACTCAGGTAGTTCTACAAAGCTTTTGCAGAAATATCAAAATGATGTTATTTTTATTTGAACCTAGTTTCTTCTTTCCTCTTTCCCATCCTTCTCACAAACACATGTGCTAAATGAAAGTCCTAGAGTTCTTTCTCATACCTTCCAATCAAGCTGGTGATAATTTTATCACATAAAGCTGGAGTCGTATTTTCTATTTCTGAATCATACTACTAGGTTTTACAGTAGCAGGTACAGTACCCCTTTGCATCTTACTAGAAAAAGTAAGAGATTGAAACATATTGAATTTATCCCATTTCCAAGAATCTGACTAGATTTCAGCCTGTAGTTTCTACCACAGAAAGTCTCTCCATATCTGCTGCCAAAACTTCAGCGTTTGCTTGCACCTTTCTCTGAGGCTGGAAATGAATCCTAAGCATGCAGCATCACCTTAAAATATGTTTCTGAAGTGTGGGAGGAATTTTAAGATCTGAAAATGAATAAACCACAGAAAATGTTTTGAAGCCAAAATATGATGACAGAATGACATAGTGACTGCGTCATGACTTCTTTTTTTCCTTCTCTGGTTAGAGCTGCCAGCATTCAGTCTTCTAGAGATTTTGGTATGTGTTAAACAGAGCAAAGCCATAAAGTTTTATAAAGGACATGAGTTTTTCACAAGAATTAATCATTCACCTTGAAATAAACCAGATTTCGATACAAAATACAAGTACAGGGAATTTCTTTCAGTTCTAACTTTCAACAGTTTCAAGAAAACCTTCTTCTAAATAGTCTACTTTTAATTTGTAGTCTGTAAGATAGAAGTTAGAGTAAATTTCAAGCTTCATGCTTACCTCCAGCCAGCAATTAGGCACTCACCAGCCACTTGAAGAAGAAGAGTAAACTCACCAGCAGAAGAGTAAAAGTAATTGGAAGACAAAAAGTGACAAAACACTTATGGGTCAAAAAATACTTTCATAAGTGAAGGAAAAAAAGGATCAAAATACTCAGTCCACCCAAAGGGATGAAAAAGAAATAATTCACCACCTCTTACCACCAGACCGATAGCCTGCTAGCCCCCTGATCAGTAGCAACCTTGGAAATACTATCTACTGGTCTTACAGCCAAGCATGATGCTACATAATGTGGAATATTCCTCTCTTCATTTGGAGTTAGCTGTCTCAGCTGTGTCCTTCTCTATCCTCTTTTCCACCCCAGTCTACCCACTGCAGTGGCAGAGTGAGAAAGAGAGAAAGCCTTAATATAGTGCAAGCACTGTTCAGCAATAGCTGAAACATTGGTGTGTTACCAACACTGCTTTAGTCACAAATCTAAACCACAGCATCATGCAGGCTATTAAGAAGAAAAATTACAGCTCCATCCAAACCAAACTGTGGAGAACATTTAAGACACTGCAAGCACTAAGAGTGACTTCAACAAACTACAAAACACTGTACTTATTTACGTTATTTGTGTCGACAACTGCACTCCTGAATATCTAGGTTTTATTTGTTTGCAAAAGCATTTCACCTGAAAAATTGTACGTCCAGTATAACTACTGCTCATTTGAGGACTTCCCATTGCAAATAATTCAGGTATCACCTCTGATGTGCAAAGAGATGGCAATCTTAACAGTCGCTTATGCCATTGGGATAGTAAGGCCAGGCTTGTGCAGTAGGACTTGGTGAAGGCCATTCACAATGTCCACTCTGAAGCTTAACTCTGATGCAGTCCAGTTGTCAGTAAGGTTCACACAAGAATCATATCATATCTTCACTACATACTCAAGAAGTATTTGACTTGCAGGTAAAATTGCATTCAAATTAGTACAAAAGCTTGCCTTAGTTCAGCCAGGACTTTTACCATGAGTTCTGATAGAATCCCAACTGACCTAAGCTCAACATTTCTCATTTTAACCTTCTTTTCAATCTATCATTCTTTAGCATTCATATCTCAGTAAGTTATGTCTACATGCTTCACTTCCCCCTTCAGAAGTAAAGCAGGCTGTCTGTTCAACCAGTAGAGCTTCAGACAGCAGAAGGATTGCCTGTCAAATGTGTATTTGCAAAGAAACTACTAGAGGTATCATGAATACAGATTTGGGAAACGAATTAGAAAATATGTAGCTAAAAGAATCACTAGTTTGTCACCACTGAACACTGGTATCATTATAAGAAGAAAATGCCATTATTGACTGACTATTGATTTTAAGACTACTCTAATTTTCTTTCCCAAATAATGCTTTTAGTTTTCAGAGCAAAAGTACTGTAGGAAAAAGGGAAAGGGAAAGGGAAAGGGAAAAAAGGCTCTTTCAGCTAACACTGAGACTGGATTATAAGAAAGTTTTAAAGCTTCTTACAAGCACAAGATATATTGTGCGAAACACATAACAGTTCTGTTGAATAACTGTAATAACAAGCAAAGTTGGTAGAGAGTAAGGATGTAATAGGAGATTTCCCACCTATAACTGAACTGAAAGAAGAATCCAAGATGTTGTTGGAAAAATACTAAATCCTGGACATCTATTCTCTTCAGGTATATTTGCTCTATGTATTTGTGTTATAATTCAAGGGATGAATTATGCTCTTTATACAATTGTCTAAGCAATGGAAGGCAGTTTAAGGGATCAGACAATCCCTTAAAAGAAGGAAGGGGAGGTGGGGATACTTAAAAGGATTTTCAGCTGGCAAAAGCAATATATTTGTAGAACCCAATCCCAAAATCTCTCTTCAGTATAATCTTGGATTTGGGGAAGAAGCTCTACTAAATAATTCTTTTAGGCTTTTATGTGAAGAAACAACCATATACAAGGATAAAATTAGGCAATTTTTATTCTTTGTTTCTATTATTCTAAGTAAGCAAAACTCCAAGGAACTTCTTAATTCAACAGGTGTCTCAGAATTTAGTCTCAAGTAAGCTTCAAGCAATCTGGAACTTTACATAATGACTACAAGGGTAAATTCATAATTGGCAATAGTAACAATGCTGTTCTGGGCATCTCCTTTAATGAAAAAAAATAGTGCTTTGTTCTTAAAAGCAAGTCAACAGTCTTTCAAAATCTCAGCCTGAATTGAAACACAGGCATCCATAGTGAAAGTCTCTATCTTCTACCTTTCTTTCATCACACTTCATTTTTTTACTTTCTGCATTTTGGCTCTTTACTTTTCTTCCTCCTAGCTCGCCTTTCACTTTCTCTCTCTTGCCTATAGCCACTAATTTGGCTCACGTTCTCATGGCAGAGGATAAGAACCCCAGTGCAATTCAAAGCATGAATGCAGAGTCTGAACTCGTAGGATCTCAACGACCTTCAGCCAGCCATGGTGGATTAACATTCAAACTAATAAGTAAATAGTTACAGAAAAGATAAAACAATGGCCCAAAATATCATTTTATGCTTAAGACTAATAAAGCTAGCCTTAAAAAAAGTCAAAACAACAAAAAACAAACACCAAAGAAAGAGGGGTAGAGAGAAGGAAAGTTCAGATGCAAAAAGGAAATGGAGAAAGAAAGTAGAAGGAACACATAGGTTGTAACACAATCTTTGGAAAATGAAAGAGGACTGTATCTAGCAACAGGACAAGGGTAATGGGATGAAGCTGGAATACAAAAACATAAGGAAAAACTATTTTACCATTCAGGTGAGGGAGCCCTGGCACAGGCTTCCCTGAAGGGTTGTGGATTCTCCTTCTCTGAAGGTTTTCAAAACTTTCTTGAAGGTGTTCCTGTGTGACCTGATCTAGGTGGCCCTGCTTTTGCAGGGGAGTTGAACTAGATGGTCTCTAAAGGTCCCTTCCAACCTCTTCCATTCTATGATTTTATGAAGTTCATGACTCCTAAATTGATTCCACTTCTACTTTTTTGGTCAAACTTCTTGCACTGTGACATTACATTTCAAAATTCAACCTTCTTAGAGCCAAATTTGTCCTCACAGGAAAACAACTACACAAAATAAAGCATCATTATTAAAGGCAGGAGTTTTTAATATTTAAACAATAAAATATGTTACATTCAATAAATATTCATATGCAATAAATACTAATTTTCATGCACACTGAAGTCAATTATTACTAGAAGTATTTACCTAAGTCAAGAATTTTAATAACCTCCCAACTATATAGTCTTTGTATCTCTAAAAAGAAACTAAAGATATAGCTGATGGTTTTATTTTGATATAGAGGTGATTTTTTTTCCTGTTTGTAAATAGAAGCTTTTTTTGATACTCCAGAATAAAACTAATTCTAGCTATTATGGATGTATGTTTTCCTTCAGTGTGTCCTTAAAGGTCACAATCATGAACTATATATCTGCATGTGCAGTATGGAATGTATAGGAGAGAGAAAGTCAAGAGCTCTTTCTTATGATTCTTTACCAGACACCCATTTTCTGTTCCTCAAAAATAATTAGAATGCCTTGCCTACTAGGAAAAGTACTAATTGGACATATCTGCCATCACTGTGCCATGTCACAAAGTGAAAAATCCTCACTAATGGTTCCTGAAACACCAATCTGAGGTAGGTGGCATTAGACAATTCACAGAAGACAACTCTCTCTGTAAATTAATTGTTTTTATTTTGTTCAGACTTTGCTGATTTATTTTGAACTAGTCATCGGGTAGTTAATAAATGTCATTCACTTCATTAAAAACCAAAGTTCTTATCTGTTGTAAATAGCAATCAAAGTATGTGTCCAATGTAAGAGAGTAAAGGAACTGCTGTCTATAATGCCCACTGCTTACTATTGCAAACAACTATGAAAGCAATATTTAAAACCATATACGGACTTTTCAAAGAATTATGCTGATCTACACTTTTTTCATAATATGGAAAGAGTGGCATTCATACAGCAAAAACAAAAAAAAAACCTCACCCTTGACTCTCATATGCCAGGTAAACGGTGCCAGGTGAACAGGAGTCGATTGGCGGTGAACAGCCTGTCACTTAACAACGGGGGATCATCACCAGTTAGAGACTGAGGACTGAGACAGCAATAGGTGAAAGAATTATTAGTCTGGAAACTACAATTGGGCTCCGATATTAAGCTATGTGGGAAGTCATATGCATATGCAGACACAGCATTACCAGGGTGTGACGTTAAGGGAAAAGAACTCGGGCCTCTCTAGAAGATATTAATCTAGTAGGTTAGCAGCAACTGCACAGAGTTTTCAAGAACCTAATTGTTCCATTTAGACACTTCATTTAAGTGCTTAACCCCTACCATCTATCAACTCCTTCACTAACCAGATAGCTGAAGCTTTGAGGTCCTACACACAACTCAAAAGCCATATGCAAGACAGAAGCAGGCTGAGATAATTGGACTCTTAGGCTTAATTTGATGACTTGCACATGAAAGTCAATTCCACAATACATAGTTTAAAAAGATAAACTTGTTCATAAATTTTCAGGTCTCCTCAATTTTATCTCTGTAAACAGTTCAGCCTCCTCACTTCTGCCAAAACAATTGTTTTAGACCATATGATTCACTCTAAGCAAGTTTGCTTACAGCCAGGGTTTAAAAAAAAACAAAACAAACAAAAAAAAAACCCAAAAGGACAATTGAGCTCCATCTGACTACCTTGGGAGAGGGTGCCTATCACACATTGGATTTTGATTACTTCAAAGTAGCAACTATAGAATAGAGTTACCTCCCTGTGCAAATCAGATCACTCCTCAAGTCTAATTGAAACCTACTAGAGAGACAAAATTCATTAAAAAGAAATGTTGTTAACCTGTAGTCTTTTCTCTTTGCTGTTTAGAGTGGTCTACCTTCTTTAAAAAAACCAAAACACAGATTGTTGACCTTTTACCTTGTGCATCACAGTTCTTTCTTGCTGCGACAGGCTGCAAAAGTTGTGTACACTGAAGGTTCTCAATCCCGTTACAAGTGAGACCTAGTCATCCATTAAATCCCCTGGGGAGTAATACAGGTGGAGGCACCTTATTAGGGCAGCAGTGGTTCCCTGCTGCCAGACCAAACATCGAAACTAGCTAAGCCTGTCAAGAAGCAGCCAAAGCCACACTCTGTCCTGTTGTCATTGCAATGCAGCAAGCCAACTCACATGACGCTGAAGTCTCACCTTTTTCCAAAGGCACGGGACATAATTTAAAGACAACCTTCAATTGATTTCTTATTTTCTCTTAATGTGATATGTCTCAAGAGATTCACTTTAACTCTCAGGTGCTAAGAGAGATTTACTTTAACCAAAATACAAGATAAATCACTTTCAACACCAAATGACTGGCAAAACATTTCTAACTCTTATGGCTAATGTAAATTATTTCTCAAAGCAAGGGATATTTCACGGAAAAAAAATCTCAGTTACATTAGCATAAGTGAAGAGTAAATTCCTTGTTTTCCTTTGCCATAGGCAGCATACTCCTCAAGACTCAGCAAGACAACAGACTTATTCTTTTATTTTAAGTGCAATATAAGTTTGAGACTGTCTTTCTTCAGCCTCTGAATAAACTCTACTGAAATTGTTCTCCTTTACTTTTGGCTCCCTCTTGGCACTGAAAAATTAACTTATGATTATAGAGTTTCATTTTGGAAAGATTATTTCATATACATAAAGTATTTGTAATGGATTTTTTAAATGTAGAACAAGAGTAAGAAAAAGTATTGTTAAATATGAATAAACTTGTTCATGCCTCTTTGCTCAAGGTTGCCTTCATATGTTAAATGCTTGCTTCCAGCCTCTAAGAATGAGAACATCTTAACAAAACAATTAAAAAAAAAAGGTGTTTGAGATTTGATAAGCAAAATTTACTCTAATCTAAAAAGAGAAAATAGAAGCTACCTGACATTCTTAAAGTAGATTTCTATGTTGCTGGTTTCTGTCTATGAAGTTGAAAACAAAAATTAAAGGAATTTGCTTTAGAGAAATCAATTGTCTCAAAGGACTAGTGTTAAGATACTAAACCATGTAATACAAGAAGTAAAATAGTTCGATACAAAAACAATGTACTTGTTGTGTAACTTTAATAGCCTTAAGAAAAGAATCTTAATACTGACATTTTATTAGTTCTGCTTAATGTCTCAGGATTTACAGGTAGCCAGCTTACAAGGAACAAATCTTACTCAAGGTCTAAATACTAAATAAGAAACAAAAATCTTTTTGCAACAGTGAGCATGAACCTCATGTGAACATGAAGCTAACAGCAGTTACATGATGTTTTGGGAAGGTGCTTATCTTCCATCATCTAATCACTAGTACAAATCTCTGTTAACATAAATATGGCACACAGCTTTTTCCTTTAATTTTATTACCTTAAAGGTAACTAGATGAGTTTAACTCTCTGCCCTCTTTAAATTTTACAAGAGGAGGCAATCAACAGACGGTCTAAAACTGCATAAGTATGTCATTCTGCAGTAAGAAACCAAGAACTAGCTTTTGCTATCAAATCTTTTTTTCCTAAATGCTAGTGAGAACACTCACCAGAGTGACGGGAGAGCCTCCACTCTCTAATATCTCTGTAAACCAGCCTGCCAACAATGCTGTGCTTCAGAGGCAGTATTTGGCTCAGCGCACTACTTTTGTCAGTAGACAAAAGGAAGTAGAACCTTACCTAGTTAATTAGTCTCAACATATCACTCCAAGATAACCTCCATAACACAGTAAGTACATTTGGCAAGTTTAATTAGACTTATGAATAATTAAATGAAGAGATAAACAAACCAGTTAATTTTATATGGAGGTTGCAAAGGATTACATGGGGGGGGGGGGGGAAAAGGGNACTAGGGAGGAAACAAAAATTTTTGAATACAGTGAATAAGGTTTCAGAGTTATATATATTGAAGAATGCTTAAGATCCTACTGTCAGCTCGTCCTTACCTTTTAGAAAAGCTTTTTAAAAAAATATTACAAATGAGCTTGTGAGAACTGGTTAATACGTGGTCTAAAATCATGTTACCTGTTACCGTAACTCCCCACATCAACTTAAGTCACTAACCACAAACCAGGTCAAATATGATAGCCATCTCCGTTTCTCAAGCCTTCATGGTTTCTCCTGCCCCCAAAAGGCATTTAACAGTATAAAAAAATCAGGAAGGGAAATACATTTTGATAGGACTTCTGTGTTTTTAGCCCTCAAGGAAAAATTAGGATTAGATACCTAGAAAACACAATATCTCCCTAGAGCTGGAAATTACTACCATATATGAATCTCTGGGCACATTTTCACACAATGGGTGAGAAAACAAAACAAAACCTTTGGTTGTTTACAGATAGAACTGAAAAGGTCTTGGGAAGTCTTCAGGTTCTTTTTGTAAGTACAAGGATTTTTCTTGGTGTAAATTCACTCGACATAATCCCTGTTGAACCGTATCTATCTATCACTCACTGAAAAAACAGCAGAGTCAAATCCTCTAGTATTACCCTTGTCTACGTCAAATGGGCTGCTGGACCATTTGAAAAGTCTTTTACTCAGACTTGATATTGTTTTAGATGTTTTGAGACTTAGAGGGCCTACCACCTTTTACAGACCTGAGGAATTACTGTTATTTAAAAATAATCAAGTCTCCTCTTGATCTATGAAACTAATATCCGAGCATCATATCTCTAAAGATACAAATGTATAACCTCATCACAGACACACTAGAGCAGTTATTACTAGCAGATTTAGTTTCCAATGAATATTCTAAATTACATGTTCTCGTTCCCTAGAAATACATGAGAATAACTTCTTTGTCTTTTCTCAAGAGATTTTATGGATGCAAAGCAAATGTAACTGGCAGGATAATGAAGTCAGAGATTTCAATTAACCCTTCCATTTTTTTTCAGTGAAAGTAAGGGTGCATGATCCCTTGTTATATGTCTCAGTTGTTGTTGATGTACCATTCTATGCTGATCCATTTGTAAATAAATGACGCAATGATTAACAACACCTTCAGTTTAGTTATAGATGTTACTGCAATCAGAGACAACAGCTACTAGCATTGAAATTATATTTGTAGAGAAAAGTGGATAGCTTAGAAGTTGTTTTTATAGAAACATAGTGGAATGCTTCACATGTTCCAGAACAGCTGAAATATCTGCAGGAAATACACTTCCAATACAATGAATGTATTGATAATGTACAGGTCAGAAGGAGGAGTGTCAGCTTTCTGAACAGGAAACACTGTATGTCTTATGGGAGCAGAAGGGGTGATCTTACTAGTATATTGCTGGAATAAGACATCTCATGGGTCACCTACTTTCTTCGGGCCCATTTACCAGTATTACATTTCAGGTAAAAGGTTTTTAATTTAGTTTCTTTACACATGAGTATCTCTGTATATAAACTTTTAAATTAAATGTGTACACACACACACACACACAGAGAAAGAGTTAAAAGCAAAAGAACAACAAAAACAACCCCACACCCAACCCAAAGTTATCTTTTAATTGGTTGTGTATCAAGATATCTCTTGCTAAAAAAGTTTATATATTATGTCGGAGTCAGTAATAATGCAGATTAAAAAAAGAAAGAGGTATTAATGTCTCTGAAATTGTTTTCCATACTACTCAGAACAAATGCAAGATGTTGACCAAATTACAAAGCAATTTAGCATCTATCCACCTCTGTAGTTTCTGTTTGGTGGGGAAGTGATCGATTTATGGATAAGATTTTAGAAAGATACTAATGTCCATGGAAAAAGAAGCGAGTGGAAGACAGAGATGCTGAGAGTCTGCGTATCCCAATTATCACATCTGCTATGCCAATACACCTCTTGCAAGCAATCACGTCATTCTATTTCAAATGTTCAGTGTTGTTCTGTAGAAATCAGTATGGGCTATGGCTTTTTCTAGCAGCAGGAACAACACCCTGAGTAGGAGTAGATGTGGGCTAGAAACAAAGGCCTACGTGACCAAGATCACACGAAAACTGATGAGCAACTTTAAACAGAAGCATCAGGACAAGCTGGATTTATGCCTACAAGTACTGCATGCAACTGAAACACACACAAAAAATCCAAATGAAAAATTTTCATTTGGTCCAGTTCCTTATTTATTTTTAAGCCGAACACTTCAGTAGTTCAATAGTTTGGTAATTAAAGAGCCAGGTGCATTGGGATTATTCCACTGTATACAGTTGTTTCATGTTGATTTTATCATCATTAGAGTTACTCAAAGTAATTCACATTTCTTTCAGCTTTAATGAGAGAAAAGTGGATCAGAAGAAAGTCCCCATATTACAGCATAGGAAGTGTGCCCATGTTCTTTTGAAATCAAATGGAGCCAGGAGCCCTAGATCTATTTTTGCCTCAGTTTATCTGTTTGTAAATGGTTGTGAAAACTGTTCTGGAAAATAATACTTAAAAAAAAAAAAAAACACAAAAAACCTAAAACAAAGTATGTAAAGATTTTTTAATAATATCACTAAGTGGAATTTGTTTTTCCTAGTTTCCTTTTTACACATTGTTATTTATGAATTTGATGTCATAGTTGGTTTGCAAGTTACTCATATTTGTATCCCTATGCAAAAACTTTTTTTTAAACACTAACCTCATCATTTTTTACTTTTTTTTTCTTTTTTCAACGAATGTAAAACTGCTGTAGCTCCTTTTTTCTTAATTAATCTTCCTTAACTGTACGGCAGCAATACAATGATTATAAATGATCTCTAAACTATCTTTATAAATTAAGGCCCTAAAATAATCTTGTGGAGTTTTAATTTTAGTTTCATTTTTCCATAAAAAGCCTGACTATTGCAAAATTACTTTCAATGACTATATGTGCAGCTGGAACACTCTGTGTGTGCATGTGCATGTAGGGGCCAAGGACAGAGAATTGCGTATTTCTCATCCGAAGGAGAACACAGACAGTGACAAAGACGTAGCACGGTATGTTCTTGTCAGAGATCACACACAAACTGCCTAAATCACAGCTTATGATCCTCCCACAATGGGATATTTTTGTTGTCCTTAATGAAGCTAGGCAGGTGTTTACAGTTATGATCTATGTCTGTCTAAAGTTGGAATTAAGCACAGACACAAAATAGCAGCGCTTGACGCACTAGACCATGACATACAGTACGCACTGTAATTAAAATAAACTCTACTCCTGATCTTTTTTTTTTTTGGATGAAGGAACAAGAAAAGCTACAAAGGAGCATTCTGGTTTGTGGAAAGCTACAAACTATTCTGAGAAGTGTAAAAAAGGATAATTTGCAGAATGAACTACAATTCTGTAAAACACCTTTTTAGCCTTGGCTCACTCTTTGACAGGTGATTTTGGGGGAGGAAGAAGGAAGGGAGCTTTCCATCTGTTGAGGTGTTAGGATTCTAAACACGTTCCTGAGTTAATTTTGACTCTTTAAAATGTGAGATAAGTTAATATACTCTAAACCAATATATCATGTCAATCAACAGTGCTTTTCTCAATACCAGCCCACTCACTTCCGCCTCCTGCTTTCAGGCTTTAGAGGCTTCTTGCTCTAAAACTGTGTTTCCCTTAAGAAATGGAATCTTCAAGTCATATCAACAATTCAGAGATGTCTCTAATAAAATAAATCTGAATAGTATGAATAGAGAGGCTTGTGTTTATTCATTTTGTGCTGATGTCGCACTTTACCTAAATAATTGCAAACAGTCAGAAATACAAAGTAATACTTGTGTTTTTTTTCATTTCTTGAAAAATGGAAGGGAAAAATATTGTAAAGAAACATTAGCTATGTTATAAAGTAATACTAAAATAGATAAGTTCTACAAGATCGATTTTCTACATCCATTTGCAATATTTTCAAACCAGGCACAGAAGACTGAAGTATATTAACATTTGCCAGATACTATAAATCCAAAATATTTGGAATGTTGTATCATCATCTTGTCAGAACGTATGAACAAACTTACTAAGTCTAGACCTGCCTAGTGCAATATACTTTCCTGAAAGACCTGAAGATCACAGTGCACATACAATAATTTCCTCTGTGTTATCCTTCAAGAATCTTAGAGATTTACAGAACCTAGAAGTTGTATCAGGACCATCAGGTCTAGTAAGGTAATTCAGGAAATGTAGTCCTTAAATTCGTCAAATCCCTTTACGTTTTTGGTTTCTACAACATCCTGTGGTAATGGATTGTACAAGTACACATTTTGGAAAAAGTAATTTCTTCTATAAACTACAAATTAATTTACAAGCTAAAAATTTCATTTGATACACTGGCATATCCCTCTTTCTTTTCTTATCTCTTCTTGAAACTGTAAGATTTGTACTATAATCCCTAGAAAAATATTCTATAGTTTGATTAATCAAATATTTTCTAGATCAAAGAGGTCCTTTTTAAAAAAATAAAGTAAAACTAAATGAAGTATTCAAAATTATAATTTACCAAGTTACACAACTTTAGAAATAGATTTATCTCTCAGCACGTATCAGTTTCCTGATTTGCGTTAAGCTTTTCTGCTAGCAATGCTTAAGATTCTATTTCCTTGTGACAGATTTTCATGGAGCTGCTTTGGCTCGGTAACGGGGAGGGGGCTGCAGTGCTGCCCTCATAAACAGTTCCCAAAACTTCCCTTGCCACTGGGTGCGGACCCAGCTGAAACCTGACTGGGCCAGTCTGGTGCCTCTGCTGACATTATTTAAAAAGAGAGATTTGTAGTACATAGGGGAAGGTGGAGGAGCAGAGCAAGTTGGAGATGACCACACAGGTTTCACAGAGGAGAAGCACTGGACCAGAGACTCCCCTGCAGCCTGTGGCAAGACAGCAGCTCTCCCTCTGTGACTCAGAAAGCAATGGCAGGACTAACGGTTGCCAGCATCTCTGGGAAGACTCTGTGCCAGATAGATGAGTGTTGGAGATCCTGACCCAGAGGGAGCAAAGAGGATGAATACACATTGAAGCAGCCTGGGCAGTGTGCGAGGGACCCCACACTGGAGCAGAGAGAAGCTGTGAGGAGCCCACCTGCCTTGAGGCAAAACAAGTGGCAGAAGCCTTCAGGAAAAGACTGACTGAAATCCCCATTTCCCTGCCCACCTGAGCTGTGCAGTGGGGGTGGAGGTAAAAGCAGTGGGATCAGGTGCCTGAGCCCAGGAAATGGGGAGGGGTAGGAGGAAGCAGATCTTAAAGGAAGTTGTTGCAATTTTCATCATTCACCCTGCTCTGTATAGTTTTCAGTTGAGTATTTCTTTGGTTTTGGTTGGTGGTGAAGTAGTCTTGTCTGTATTTTCCAGGACCATAAGTGATAAATGATCCCTCCCTATTCTTAGAGGGATCCAAAGGTCCCTGACAGTACTTACGGCCAATCATGGTTCTCTGTTTCTAAATGGGCCTAAACCATGACACTGTTTTTTTACCAGTGATGAATACCAGGCTAATTTTTCAGAGACTTGTTCCCAGAAAGAATGACCCAAGTCCTTGGAGTGTGGATAATATGCTTAAAGATGTAAACTATATGCATAATTAGATACAGTAAATAAATATTTCCTGCTAAAAAAAGTGAACATTGATAACCACAGTATCACAACGGTGAGAATCTGAAGTGTTAAGTATTTAAATAGCTGAAGAAAAAAATATTCTCTTGTATAATATTGGTCTTGTTTCTCCCTCTCCCCTTTTGTTAACAAAGTAAAGGAAAAAAGCAAAACCAACACTGTTCCCATCACTTCCCCGAAAACCAAGCAACTCTAATGCTAATTCCAATATGAGCCTCTGATGCAGCAACATCTTGGGGACATGTCTAACTTTCAGGATGAGTCACATCACTATGACTCAGAATCAATAGTAATTTTAATGTGCAAGAAAATGAAGATGGTCTTTAAGATCCTTACTTGGTTCATATCCTGTTTCAAGAAGTATTGCCTTATGGTTTTATCAGTGAAATAAACAGCAGCTCACCTGCCTTGATGCAATGGTCATAGGACAGAATTTTCCCCTGTGAAATCTGTGAATTCTTGAAACAGTGGTGATTTATCCTAAGAAAATATGCCTAAAAATCAACAGGTTATTTCTGTGAACAAGAAAGTAATGTAGATTCTTTCTTATTTTGATCAAAATGGAACAGTACCCTAAAAATCACTGAAACTACTCATGTAAGTTGGCCCAATGTTTTGGTTTTTTTTTTCTCTCCACTAAACATATATATCTCTCAAATGTCAGCTTACCATCTGTTTTATATGATGTGTATATGAGGACAAAGTTTTGGTCAGGTACTCATTTAATCTTTTCCCTTTTTTTTCCACCGAGTCCCACAAAACCCAGTCTTTTGTATTGTTTCCAGAGCATTTTGAATGAGGACCAAAGTTACATACCAAAGTATATAATTTTATGTTGTTGTTTTCTACCTTGTAGCAAGCAGACTGTTACTCCCAAGTTTTAAAAATATCATCATCTTCTGCTGGCACAAATAGAATACAGGAAATTTCACATATTTCTCAGGCACTAGCTGGGATTCACATTAGAAATTAAGCAACATGAAGTTGACAGACCAGAGTGGCTAATCCTAGCAACTATCAATCTGAAACTGAAGGATGCACAGGAAATGCAAATCATTGGAACTCCAAAGAAAGAGATCCCAAGTTATACCATTTCTTAGAATGGAGACACATTATTTAGAATTTACTTAGCATTCTAGAATTTTATTTAACTTTTAATTGTTTAGAATACAGAAACAAATTTAAATACACTTCTTAACAGTTTTTTTTTATTATTATTTAATAAAGAGGGCTAAATTAGGCATGTAATCTAAATATAGAAGTTCAGAAAAAGAATATAGGGAGAAGGTAGGGTTGGGGCAGGGACTGATTTCTCCACCTTCTCCCAAGGACTGAATCATAGAATGGTAGGGGTTGGAAAGGACCTTTGGAGATCATCTAGTCCAATCCATCTGCCAAAGCAGATCCACCTAGAGCAGGTCATTCCTAAATTCTACTAAAGATCTGGGCAAAAAGTTGTTTTACCAAGTCTCCTTATTAATACCTTTTAAATAAATTGATCCACTAAGTATCTACCTTTCACACACAGACTATTTGCACCAGACTCGTCAAGCACAAGCCTCCCCAGCTGACACTTTCTTACATATCGGAGAGTCTTCACTATCCAAAAGCTACTGCATTTTGTCTATGGTAGGAATGGAATGCCAGAAAGGAAAGGCTGAAGTGCAACACATACGTTACTACCACACTAATGCATTCAATAACTGAAAAGATTCCAAACATTACACCAAACATTTCATCCCCAACAGCTAATCTAGCCTCAGGGAGCCTTAGAGCAATGTAGGTAGTTGCAATAGCTCCTCCACACAACTATAAAAGCTTCATGGCGCAGAAAATGTTGGATGACAGAGGAAGGATTTTCACTTCCATAAATAGCTCTATAATCACAGGCATCTAGAGATTTGGAGTATTTCATGTTCTTCACAGGCATCCTAGAGTGACAAGGGATGCCAGGGGGACCCTTGTCTTTTTCAGATGTCAGGGATTGGCCCGTCCCCTTTGCAAGTAGTTGTCAGGCCAGACTACATTGGTTACAGCCTTCTACTTCAGAGAGGCAAAATAGGCATTAAGTAAACACAGCAGATGGAAGAGATGCAAACAATCAGACGATGCAACCTGTTAGAACATTGCTTTTGGCAAGGTTACATTTTCTTGCTAATCCATAACACTTCACTGAGAACTCCTATACATAATTCACCAACAATCCTTGCCCATTTGTAGTATAGGTTCTTCATTTGTCTCATCTACAACTAGAGTAGTATTGACATTATAATACTATCTTGAATTAGAAATTCAATGAGATGTAAATTGAGGGCAAGAAAGGAGAAGGGTCAGCTTGTCAATTATATCAAACAACAGCCTATCTATTTGTTAGTTGTTTGAATATGTCAAATTTATTTTGAATTATATGTATATATGTGTTTCCTATATGTGCTTCTACAGTTCCATCACCTATAACCTACTGTAAATGTCACGTTGATTGTTAAACTCAGATCTACTTTGAGGAAGGCTTTACCTCTCAACCACTCCTAGCTGCCCAAGATAGACCTTCTTCTGTCTAAATGCAATTCTGATCATTCATGCTCACAAATTTTCCCCTTACCATTGAGTTGTGTGTTTCTGTTGTTGATATTTAAAGATGCTTTCCCACAAGCATTTGGAGCAAACAAAACTATTGTTAACCATTTAAATAAAGCCCTGTAAAAATAACTTGAAGTAATTTGTATTAGGAAAACAATAACACCCTGATTTTCCTTCTCTCACACAACCACACAGAGAAAGCTTCTTAAAGCAACATCACATAGGCAAACTTAATTTTTGAAAGATTAACAAGGACGAAAGATACAACCCTGCATAATCAGAAAGTTATCCTTAGATGTTTCAAAAACTCTTGCCATAGTCTTCCCTGTACAGTTTAAAATTCAAACACTGAAATTACAAAGGTTACTTTTGTTCATAACAACATGATGGAAGAACTCTAAAAATGATTCCTCAAAACCTAGAATATTTTTTGCCTTTGTAAAACCAAACGCAGAACTGGAAAGTAAACAGCAAACTGCTCTGTTTATAGAATAGAAAGAAATTAAAAATTATAGACATAATGGAAATTAAAATTGAAGTTACATGAAATACACCTTCTGCTTTTAAATGGAGTTTACATCTTCAATAACTTCAGCATGAACAGTAGCTGTAAGCATATAGAATGCATTATCAAACAGTAAATGAGCAATTTACAGCCTAAATTTCCACTTAATTTAAATCTATGAAAACTACACAGAAATTAACAAATAGATGATCATAGCAACAAAAAGCTGGCCTACTATAGAACAGAAGAAAATGCATGGACACAAGAGCACTCTAAAATAAGATGGTTGTCAAGAAAACCAAAGCTAAACTATAAGTGCAAACACAAACTTCCTTGAATCTCATGGTGTGAGATTCACGGGCATTCAAATCACCAAAAACAAAACCTGACTTTGACACATTATCTCACAAAGAGTCCAGTTAGTCTGAGGGGTTTTTAATAGAAATTTTGTTGCTGAGCTTTGCATTTGACCCTGAACATTCACCTAATTTTTTTTCTCTTTGCAAGTTTTTAAAATTAACAATAAAAATATTCCAAAGAACTTCTAAATTCAGCAGAGATCACCATTTTTCTTATTTACCTTTAAAATATATCACATATTCTTTTAATCCCTTGATTTCACAGGATGACAAGCTAATTATTACAGTGACTGACTACTCACTGTTCACTATTTTTAGTTGCATGTCTATCAGTTGGAGGATGACAACCTATGGCTTTCTAAATCTAAACATTTAATTACCCTAATTTTCTTTCAAAAATTCTTGTTATATTTCACTACTCAGACACAGAAGGAGCAGAGTTCAGCAAAAAGAATGACTGAGTATAGTAATTAACTTCAATTCAGCAATATGGGACTTACAACACTCAAGATTACAAAATACACATAGCTATATTAATTTTGCTTCTGTCTTGCAAAATTTGCATAAACTAATACAAATCCAGTCTATGAAAGAAACTAAACAAATTACCCAGAGCGTGTGGGATATCTTCATGTGTTTGCATCAAATAATCGACCAACACCATGAATGAAGGGAGATATATTCCTACAGCCACACAGGATTTAATTCTCTGATTTTTTAAGGACCGAGTCACACAACTCATTCACAGGAAATGAAGTCCCACACAATTCTATTCCCTTCAGTATGTTTACATATGCATTGAACTTGGACTTGCTAGAAGAACCTGCAAGCTCTTTTCAAATTCACACTAGTCATCAACAGACCCTGGGCTTCCTAGTATAGGCAGAGAACAGAAATAAAGTGTTTATGGTATCACTGCTTTCCAAAGCACAACTCTTATGGACCAACATGTACTTCTGTTGATAGATAGGTAATTCAGACATAATTGACATTGAAGGTTTCTATCTTAATTTTTGCCAACAGTAGAACAAAAATTAAGAAAAAGTGAAAGAAAAAAGAATAAAAACAAACAAAAACATGACAAGAATTCTGAAGACTAAATTCCCCTACTGGTTGTCTGTCTTGGATGGTAAGAGAGGGTGAGTTTTATAAAATATTTGGAAAGGGATTTCACTTCTCTTTAGCAAAGAGATAACAACACATCCTTTTGCATCACAGTGGGATAAGTATCTTCATTGGTAAAAAATGCTTTGGTTTTAAAAAATTACTTTAATGTCCAAGTGAGGAGACCATAGGTTAATCTAAGGGTTAGTCTATGTGGTAAGGCACAGTTGACACAGATAGAGATGGTATTCATAGCACTGTAGTTATATCCAAATAGCCTTGGAGAACAGGCAGGTTGACTCTGTAAAATTGATGAAGCAACACAACCTTCATCTCACTGCCTATGAACCACTCAGCCACAGCTACACTATAGAGCACCCACCAAGAAAATCTAATTACACTCCATCAAATACTATAGTTAATCTGAAATTCATACCTACAATGGGTAGAGCTAGGAAAATAGAGCAATCAATAAACATTAAGAGGAGAAAGCTGTGTGGATAGATCCAAGACTTGCTGAATGTCCTTTTTACTCCAGTCTCTTTCACAGAAAGGCTCTGGACATGATAGAGCTGGTTAGGAAAAAGTGAGCTAGTTCAGTCATTTGTCCACTTAACTCTAAGACAAGTCAACTAGCTTAACAGCAGTATGTCTACACTATTTCATTAAGGACTTTCTTCAATGCATTGTTCTAACTATTGAATGAGAAGTTTCCAAGAAACCAATGCCAGTAATGTTGGGCAACCAGTCACGTTAACTAGTTGGGCCTGCACTGAGGCAAAATGTAGCATACAGTTAAATCACCACTACATACTCTCTGACACAGGAAAAAACCCACACCAATGATATTTCAACACTGAAGAGGTAAGAGAGACAGATAATGTTTGAAATCTTCAGAGAGCCACAAGTCTTGATTCAGGAACGTGGCAGTAAAGCACCTTCAGTTCTTAGATGGCTCTCAAATACAACTTACGCAGGTTTTATTGTTATAAAAAAAAGTTTTTGATGTAAAATTTGCCATAAACTTCTGAACATCATCAGTTATGAGTAGACTCAAAGAACATAAAAAGCTACCATCTATGTCAGTTATAGTATAGCTATGGGAATGGAGTGTTTGTTCAGATAACTAGTAACTAAAACTCTCAAATTATGTCACTCATTAGCAATCAATCACTGTATGGTAAGATCTTTTGATTACTGCTCCAAGCTTGCTTGGATTTAAATACTAATCTGCAGAATAATTTTCTTCTTACTTCCAATTATCTGTTCCTTTATTTTATCCACTTCCATTAAAAAATGCAAATGTGTTTTTACTTCAGTGTTTGCTATACAGAATCATAAAATTCTCACAAACTGTTAGGAACGTGGGCACCAACGTGAAGTCCACTATAAAAGTCACTGATCCATTAACTAATGAAAAATTTTCTATGTTAGACATACATTTTGAGAAGCCAAAATACTCCTGAAATACAGAGACTTTGAAGAAAATACATAGTGCTGCAATAGATAAACTTGGCTTTCCACCCGTGGGAGTCAGTTCAAATGATCTCAGCACTGATAGGTGCTGAAATCATGAGAGAACACTGAATGAATAACAGGCTGCCAAAAGACTCTTGGGTTTCCCAGTATTTTTTCCATTTATCTAGTGAGATCACTTAGCAGCAATACTTATGATGAATTCTGATCTTAATTGCAACCCCGTGATTTCAGAAGATATCTAATATATGCCGAGGTAAACTGAAAGCATCGAGATTAAGTTGTTCATAGTATCATAGATAAATATATTTTTCAGGTTTCTTTTTCTTTTGAGTAACTGGAAGTACTAGACTCTGTAGTGCCTGTTCTACTTGCTTATCTACTAATAACTAAATCTTGGTGGAGAATGCAACATGTACATGTAAAATCTTATACATGACAGTTATTCTGCTCTATGATAAACCTGAGGGAGGCTGTATGGTTCTATGAATTGATCATACTTTCTTCTTGATGATTTTCTTATTATGTGTGGACATTTCTACCTGTCATCTTACATCTTATTCGAGTAACTTGATTTTTTTTTCCTCAGTTTGAATGAGAGAAACACACTACAAAAAGAAAATAAATATATATATATGTGCTTTTGTTTAGCTTTTAGAGAAATAGCATCTATTGGCAAAAATGCTTCTCTCTGCACTTTGAAAATGAATAAAGGAGCAAATGTGGTCAAGGCAAAGTTAATATCCTCTATGTCAAAGATGGAGTCAAAACCAGCTTTTAAAAAGTGCAGAAGCCCCACCTGATATTAGTACCCCCAAAAAACCACGTCTGATAGTGATGGATAAAAGACTGAGAGACGGGTAGTGAGTGGCTGGAGAAGACAAACCCCATCGAGCCGCGATGCCTGCGGAGCGCCGAGCGATCCCGGCTGGCGGCGCGTCGCTAGGTGGCGCCGTTCCCCGGGCGGCGGGCGCGCTCCCTCCCGCAGGGCCGGCGCGGGGGCCGCGGGGCAGCGCAGCCGCCTTCGCGCAGCGGGCTGCGGGCGGGCGTGTCTCGAAGTGCTGGAAGGGGCTCGAAGTTAAGGCACATGTGCTCTCTGGGAAGAGTCGATACAGTTTAGGTAAAACACCCGAGTACGGACACTGAATGTCGTAAATAAGCAGCGTCTAGAATGTACCAAGCATTTTCATCCCGCGGTAAGGTGCTGATGTCCATTCTTGTACATACTGTTACTTTGCAATTTTTTCACATGCTACATTACTTTTACTTACATACCATTTCAGCTATTTTTATATCCAGAGATGATTTTTGAAATACTAACTTGGTGCTTTGGGTAATTACAGGCAGTGCCAAGAAATAAGGAATTCAAGCTGAGCAGTTAATACTAACTTAACGTCTCTGGGAGAGCCCAACAACACGTTCCTCCTCAAGGGTCTCACATTGCTAAGCTGGGGGGCCCAATTTTTTTGTTCCGAGCTGCTACGGGCAGTCAGCCTTCTCTCCCATGAGGCAGCATAAAGAACAGTAAATGGAACACATTGTATTTACAATTCCTTGGGACACTGGTGTAGGCTGACATAAATAGAGATATACGGAGGTTTTAAAGGTGCAGACCCATATTATGATGAAAACATGCCAAAAAAAAATGTGATGATAGCTTTCCTGAAAGTGAACAGAAGTTGGACAAAGTGTGACATCACAAACTTGTCAACATTAAGGAGCATCAGTTGAGTGCTGGCAAGGCCAGGAGGGGGAATTATTCTGGCAGCCAGACCTATTATAAAAAAAAACCAAAACAAACAGTGCAATTTAAAGCAGATGTGTTACCTGGTACCAAGCACACACCATTGCCAAGAATAACAAGTCTAGAAATAATGAATAAGCTGCTTAATTTATTTCTATAACAGTTAATAGATTGAGAAAAGAGGAATAGGCTTTGATTCTCCTCTGTTTTACTTTGTTTAAATAGACTGATCTCTCAGTACCACTTCTGTTACTACAAGGTGTAAGCAACTCAAAAACATGAAACGCTTTCTTACTAGAGACTCTAGTCTCCACAATTACATTAAACCCTGGAGAACTGATTCATGTTGAAAGTAGAGAACCAGGTCTCTAAGGTTGAGTAGGCTACATGCTGCATAATTCTTAGTTGTGTTTGCATAGAAAAGACCCCCAAAAGTAGTACTCAAAGAAAAAAAAAAAAAAAGAAAAAAAAAAGTCAGAGCTGTAAGAGGAAAAAAAAAAAAGCAAATCACCTTAAACTGCTGAGGTCTGCCACTCCTACCCCAACAGCATCCCACAGAACATCCACTCTGGATCAGCTGATCTTTGTTGGGGAAAAAAAAGATAGTAGCCGTAGGAAAACACTGTAATGCGAGTCCTGATGTAACCCAACCGATAATTCTACTGCACAGGCTATAACTGTGACAGCTAGCAACACAAATATTCCTTTATACATGCTTGCAAACTTTGACAAGTACATGGAATTGCTGTTATGCGAATTCCTTCAAGAACAAAAATAAGTGCATCTAGACTCTACACATGAGCATTTCAGGTAATGTTTTCTCTTTTCCATAGGGTAGGCCAGTGTATGTTAAGATCAATGGAGGACACTTAGGTTAGGGAATCTAGATTTAACAGAGATCTTTTATTGTGCAACTAACACAACTTCACAAAGTGTAAATATATTAACAAATGTTGATGTATAAACTTATTTCAGAAAGTGCCAGGTGCTCACAAAGAGCTTAGCTGCAAATGCAAATATTCAATCATGAAGCAAGAATTTATGAGGAAAGAAATATGCAAATTTCAGCTGAGTAGGCCATTTTTCAAACTGTTATACATTTTTGCACCAGACTGACTCTTTATTAGAGCACTGTATAAGAAATTTACATGTAAGGAGACAAATCCACAAGAAAAGTTCCAATACATTGGTTCAAATATTGCAGCAGCCTTTTCTTCTGTCACCTATGTATTAACAAAGATGCAATATTACAGTGTATATGTGCAATGAAACCATTTGTTGTTGTTAAACTTAGTTAACTTTAACAACCTCATTTCCTTCAATATAGTGTTTTTTAAACCTATACCTGTGTAGGTAAGAGGAGAGGAAAATTTTATGAACACACATAACTTGCCTAAACTGTACAGAAGTGAGAGAAGAATAAGGTCTACCACCTTTAACTGCACAATCTGATTTATGCTACTGACAGTTAAATCAGAACCCAGTTTACCAGATTTATTTTTAATGACTGTTGAAAAAAAGAATTGCTCCAAACACAATTTTGTAATAGTTACAAGTAAAGGAAGTTAATATTCTAGAAGAAAATAAATCAAGATGTTCCATAATCAATGGAGGTTTGTGTCTGCTACCTATGAAGCTTCCTAGGCAGGTAACTCTGGCCCACTTTATACCCTTGGGGCATTTCAGCTATTACTTGGTTGACAATTCATTCTTTGATTCTTTCCTGGTTTGTTGCTGAAATTACAATATATGGCCAAAAGAATCTGTTTGTCGTAATTCCTTATTGAAAGAGCATATGTCAGTAGATAGAGAAATTAGTGAGAAAGTCCTTTTCTTTTAGGTAGTGCACTTAAAGGATAGCATGCACCAAAATAAATAGGTAAATTTCCATGCATATTCATTCTGAAACAAAACATGTAAGCAATCAGAAAGCATCAGGTATCTAAGAAGGGAAAAAAAATAGATGAAGAGCTGGAGAAGAGTGAAAAGTGAAGAGAAATCTTAATTACCCCATTCTTGAGACTATTCAGAAGTTATTTTGGTTGTTTAAAGATGACAAATTCCAATCATAAGTGAAATGCAAATAGAACTGAATGACCAATTCTCTCTGTTTTGAGGGTATGTTAAGGAACAAAATTCAGAAAGTCAGTATAGGTACATGTTTTAAATTGTTATAACACTCTTGGCATCAACTTGGCAATGTTTCTCCCATATTCATATACCTCATCAATTGCTATTTCAGGTGCTGAAGTGCAAAACTACATTTGAAGTTTAACAGCCACATCAACTTTTTCTTCCCAACAAGCCAATGCCAGTGGAACAAAACACTTGTTGCAATCCAAGATCTATTGGTATCACGTGTGTACTTCCCTCTTCAAATCCAGGCAGAATAGAACTCAGAAAGAATAGCCAAATTCCATTCCTCATCAGTCACCACGAATCCTGATTTCTGCTCCTCTACACAAATTGGGCAATGTTTGCACTGACCACGGTAGGAATCTGGAGTAGCTCTACTCAAGTGGCAGAATAATATTCAGCAAGTCAATAGATGTTGTAACCGCTCCCCTTTTTGAAAATGCAGACTTCCTACGACTGATCCTCAAGATAAACTTCTTTGAATCAGCGTAAGAGTAGTTATAAAGCCAACAGAACTAGGAACATAATGCTGTTCACATTTTTGCTAATAAGCTATTCACATATAAAAGTCTGAGCAACACACTAGTAGAGCCCATCACTACCACATATCCCACATGTAACTAGTAAAAAAAAAAGGGTACTTTTAGCTTCATGTACTGGGAGAGATGGCTTAATATCCCTCCATCCTTTGACCTTTGTCTTTCAGCAGCTTCCGTGCCATAAATGGGATGTGTACAGATATACAATGTCATGGTGCATTTGTGAACAGTTTATTCTGCAAAAATAAAAATCCACCAGCATTTACTTTTTAAAGCTGTGGATTTGTTATGTACAGTTCTACTGAGATTTGCATTTCTTCCTATTTGGTGAACTGTATGAAAGACAATGAGTATGAAGTTGAGAATATCTGCCATTTAGAGACCAGCTTTAAGAGGCAAAAAAAACTTGTGTCATATGCAGTCATACCATGTATTTCAATTTCTGCATTTATCTGCCAGAGCAAAGCTCTATTGTCCATGACTAGTGTATATTTAATACACTTAGAGCAGGAAGTATGCTTGAAAATATTTTTTTGTTATTTTTGGCATTGTAATGTCCAAGTTTTCTGCTAGTATAATTTGGCCTAAAAAAACAAAAGAAAAAAAAAATCAATGAATCATGACTATTTACACCTGCCAATATTCAGTCATTGTGAGTTTATTTTAAATGGAAAATATGAAGCCTGACAAAGCATAGGGAGTTTACTGCATATAGTATACAAAACAAATACACACTAGTTTACATGTGAAAAAAAAAAACAAACACCTCCCTGCAATGTTCAGGGTTCTGTAGTCCAAAAGTATTCTACCCTAAAGATATCCAGACATGGGCTGTAATCCAAATAAAACATCCAAAACAACTACTTAAAACCAAACTACTTGTATATATAAACAGCAAACATGCCCTAGAACTTTTCTATTGTCATATATTTACACAAGTCACAAATCTTCGGTTTCTGAGCTGTCTGATCATGGGAAACACAACTTACATAATCTTACAGTAGGTATGCAACATAGCATTAGACATCTAAGCAGGGCTAGGAACATAGCCACACGTGTGGATTTCTAAAGCATATATTCAGGAACATCAAGATCAAATAATTAAAAGAAAATATATGAATAATAAATGGATCACTGATCTACTTGTAGCTAAGCTTTTATTGGAATAACTTAAGAGAAATTGAAAGAAAGTAACAAGCAACAAATTGAGTAACTGCAGAGCAATAATGAATCCTGACTTGCAGAGTAATACTGCGCTTGCCTTAATTTGATGGAGAATCTCACCAACTTCAGGTAAAAAAGGATACAAAAAAGAAAGGGGACCTACACAAGTTAAAGACATGAACAGAAAAGGATTGAAATGTATGAACATTCATTGAGCATGTGAAAATGTCCGCCAACATCTAGAGAAGATATACCTATCTTCATCAGATGAGGCTAGACATTGTGGTATTTAAGGCAGAGTTGATTTCAAACAGAATTTTATTTACGAACTGATAAATGAGTCATTTGCCACCAAGGTCTCCTACAGCTTCACATGAAACATTAAATTCTAGTCTGAACACTTAATTTACACACATATGAAGGTGTTAAGGAATGTAGTGACGTTGAAACAAGTGGAAGAGAAAAAAGTCTCTATACCACCCCAATAAACTGATTTTTCAAAAATATTTTCCAAATTCCAAGATGGAAGCTGGTAAAGATAATTCAGCCTACCTAGAGATGCTGCCATCAACCACTCTTTCAAAAGATACTTGGAGATTATTGATGTTTAAGAAACACACTAGAGAGAAACACAGTACGACACATTACAGGAAAAGTCTCATGAATGAGAAAAAAATAGAATAAAGTTCGCTATCCACCTTCTAGTTTCATAGGTTCATTTCTGTTTTTCAGCTTCTGTAGTATAGTGATCTGTTTCACCTGAGCATACTGATACAAACAATCTGCAATCTCATGAAAACTTTAATCTCTTATTTTTAGCATCGAAGACTTTGACTCAATGTTAGCAGAAAAGCATTAAAACACTTGTCCTTCATCCCAAAAGTATTTGCAGCTCTAGAGTTATCTTTATTTAGCCCACCATATTGATATTAATTTTCAGTGCTGCAAGTTGGAATGTCAGTGTACATTAACACCTGATCTATAAAGGGAATGCTGAGATCTCACTGGAAGTATTAGTCACTGCACCCTGGGAATGCAGGGTGTTTGTGTTTGTGTTCTTGGCTCAAATGTCTGAACTAGACATGCCTTGATTCTTAATGAAACATATACACCATCAGATTCATTATCCAGAAATTCTTTAGGATTAGATTCTTTCTCCAACTTATTTAGCAGCTACAAACCTCCATGATAAATCTTTTTGAGGGGCAAGAGGGCAGACTATTCAAACAAACACCAATTCCTTTGTATTCTTTACCTATAGGTGAGTAACCTGTTTCTCCCTCTTTTGGTTTGATTGGTTTTGTTTTCCTTAAGGAAACCTTTCAGATTGTTTTGCTTTTAACAGCTAAGAAGATATTTCAGCCCAAGGCTTGCTATGTCACCAAGATGACAGTCAGCTTAAAATCTCATTCAGAAATCAACCTCATTTTGAATTTCTGTTTTTAGGTTCACAAATACAGCATATTACAACAAGGTGATTTCTCAGTCTTATTGATAGTTCCTTGGGCACTCCAGAGGGCATTTGTACCAATACCAGTTACAGCCTCAGGTAGTACTTCACTGCCTGAACCACTCTCTTTCATGTGCTCTCTGCCGCCAGCTACTTGGACTTCTCTATTAGAATACAATCATTGGAGCTACACTCAATTTCCCCTTTTTATCTTATATTTCTCTTTTACAGCTTTACATCCAACCTACTCAAAGGTTCTTTGTCTCTGTCTTACAGCGAAAGCTTTTACTTTTCTTAGGAATTCCAGTTCCAGAATACATTTGTTCATAAATTCTGCAGGTGTCCTTTTTTGTGCTCCCCAGCCCTTTTTGTTGTTATTTTGTTGAAGCAGTGGTCAAGTATCACCTTCTCTACTTCCAAAGAGAGGTTTTGTTGAGATGGAAGAAGAAAATAGACCTGATATATTCTGTATTGCTAGACAACTAGACAACTGCCACAGTTAGATCGTTACTAACCTTTTTATGCACAAAGAATATTTGTACTTATTTGGTGATATTTATTATATACTGTTAATTGCATAAGGTGTTGCTGTAGGCTTACACATGATCATGATCAAAACCAGGAAGAAAGAGGAAAAACAGCATCATTAAAGGCAAGGGAAAGAAAGCTATAACATCAGATACAGTTTCCATGGAAATAAAAAGCTACGAAACTTTTTCTTTGGTGTTTTCAAACAATTCTCACTATTCAGACACCTGAACCATTAGCTTCAGCTACTGTACAATTAAAGCATCTATGCCAATATTTAATTTCTCAAAATACATTCTGTTATGTAATGCAGCGTTTTGGACAGTGGAATTTAAGACAACTCCTCCTCACATTCTGTAAGCAATTTAACATCAGGAATTTTGGGGAATTATCAGGGGTGGAAAAGTTAACTTTTAGGAGAAAATAAATAAAATTTCAAGTTGCAATAAGTATAGTTGCAATATTCTGTTGCAAAAAGCTACAAAACTCCAGTTAAAAAAAAAAAAAAGATGTATAACAGACCAGGAAAAATGCCCCTGAAACAAAAAACTGTTCTATGAACATTCAGTCTCAATTACTATCCTGTTTGATGGTGTAATCTACATCTGTAGCTTGTTGAACGTGCACTTTGTTGGAATGTAAAAAAGCCCCAGGTACTGTTCAGAGAGGTCTGGAGTTTCATTACCTCATTTGATATGCTGGAGGTTTTATCCATCTCCACGCTCTCCAGGTGCTAGGGAAGAGTTACATAAGAGTCCTAGAAAACCACAAAACCATCCTAAACCATTAAATCTCACTTTAATCATGCTAAGTCAGCACACAGATTAAAAAAAAAAATATCACTTTCATTAAGACAGTCTGGAGCATGTTACATATTCCTAGAAATCAGCTCTGGAGTTCACATTAAGGCTCCTGATAGCTGCAACCCTAAATATGCAATTCCCTATGCAGAAAAGCACAAACTTAACATCCCCATTTTTTTTCTCGTTCAAGTATCACTGGAATTATAAATATACACACAGAGCCCCCACTCATTTCATAAACAGTATAGTTTTTCTGAATTCAGATGCAAATACACTATTCTTTATCACATGAGTAACCTCAAAAGCATTAAGTTGCATTCTGGAATAGAAATCTCACCCTTGAACCAGATTCAAAAGTTTAGACTCCAATAGGAGAGAGAGATAAAATAAGAAAAATACTTGACCTGTATTTCACATCTAACTTAAAATGTCATAGGTTTTCTTTTTCTTTCAGGATCTATTGCTCTTTCCATTATCCACCTTTCACTGATTTTTTTTAATGCAGATAAATTTCAGAAATAAAAAAAACAGTAAAACCAACATAAAACAGAATGTAAGGAGTATGAAAACTTGTAGCCCTCATAATTTACAGCATTTTGAAATAAGCAGGTATGTTGAAGCTGAAAATATATAACTTTGAGACCACGGTGAAAGAAATAAGTCTTGTATTGATTAATTTGACATTAATACATTATGTGGGATTATTCATGACTATAAGATATGAGACTTATATTTTCCATACTGACAGACAGATTAAGTGGATTCTAGCCTGTATTACAAGTTACAGGTATCGCACTTTGCAGTACTACTAATGACTTGCAAAATTATAACAAAAGGTCTTACTTGTATTACAGAATTTTCCCTGAGTATTTGTCAATATTTGGTACTTTGGATATCCAAAATTAAATCTCTACAGCTTCAAAGCAATTTTAGTTCCTTACCCCTCAGCTTCCAGAATGACACAACCCCCACCAAATAACTCTTTAAAATGTTCTCTGCTATACTGATGAAACATTTGTTACGCACTATTCAAACACACACAGCAGTGCTAAGAATAAAACCTATCACAGAACTTCTTATATACAAAGACACAATGATGTCTCCAGGTCTATGTCAGGACACTGTAAATCTGTCTGTCTTCCATATAAGAAATCAACACAGGGAAGGCAGGCAATATATCTGGTCAGTGGCAGTCACACACAAACTATGAGCAACTTTATCTCAAAGTCTTCAGAGAAGAATCCATGTAAGATTTTTTCCACAGAAAATGCATTTACATAAAACAAGATCTGCACCAAGCTGCACAATCTCTGGACTTTAAAGTGTAATGAGACAGATCTACAAATTCTTGAATCAATACAGAAAATTTAACATTTGTTCAGGACCTACAAATAGATGGAAGAAGAAACCTATACTGAAGGACAGCAGCAATAACAGAGGAAGAGGTGCAGACATACAGAACAGCGAAATACATTTGGAACTATATCTTGATGTTCATGTTACACATAGCCAAGGAAAAAATATGTAAGACATTCACATTCTCTAGCATGTGCTATAAAATAATTGCTTCTTTATTACATTGAAGCCTCATGGGAAGGACTTTTATGATTCAAATAGAATTAATCATTACACTCTTCTAAGAACAAATGAGTGAGCAAAATGAAAAGCAATGTGGGCTTCCTATGTATTTCTCACTTGTCAACAGGTTGAAAATAAAAGGATCTTGGATATTCTAGGATCTAAAGCCAGGTAGATAAACCAGAAATAGAATGTTGATTGGTGTTAAATTTGTTTTTATGGTAAAGTACAGAATAATTCTTCCCATCTACCTACAGTGTATCGGGGGGAAGGAGTCCAATATTACAAAAAGCCTGTTCAAGTGATGCTATGGGTATATTAGACTGTCCAAAGCAGGTAAATAAACATTGCTTTTCTGTTAGTTTTTAAATCACAAGCACTGTGTGTTTGCATCCTTTCCAAGAACATAAACTGTACGTTACTGGCCATTTGCCTCAACTATTGCTGCAGAAAGTTGATAAGTGAAGGGAAAATGAGAAAAGGGAAGAAAAAGAGGTGCAGATGGACACTCACTGTGAAATCTGAAAAAAAAAAAATGAGCAGATTTAACAAGAATGATAATTTGGAGTAGAGCCGTTTCTCTTCTTGAAGGCTAGAGGAACAACATAGAACAGCAGTAAACAATTAACTGGCAAATTATTAGCTTGTGCTAAAGGACATACACAGAGTACCGCAGTCTTTGGCAACATTAAAATTTCAGTGAGATTTCATTTTTCTGGAAGAGGATTATGTAAAAGCTCTTTTTGTAAGTTAGAGATTGCTGCATTTGAAAAGATTGTGGACTTCAACTTAAGACAAAATTGAGATCAGAGACATAAGTCTGTAAAAAATACTCTTGTGAGATCCAGAAATAGAGCTAGAAAGAACAAGAAGTCTGAGATCCACTGAGTATAAAAAAAAAAAACGTGTAAAAAGATATTATAATAATGATAGAGAACTGACACAATCAGATTTACACACAGTCACATTTTATGTTTCATCTGGATTTGGAACAATCTTCTGAAAACAAATACTACACAGTAGCTTGCTATTATAAAACACATTTTGTAAGCGAGTTTACTACAGTTACTAGAGCTCAGATTGTCATATAAAAAACCCAACTGGAAGGATGTAGTGCTCTGCTACTGTATTGGTCTGTTAGCATGACATTGATCATGCACAAAAAAGAGAACAGTAAAAGAGTAGGATAATAATTCCTTGTTAGTGAGAGTTTATGGAAAGGGATTGACTAATGTTTATTAGATATTTTTCTCCAATAATTTAATTGTTATGGACTAAAATACCAACCAGCAGCATTTATTTTTAACATTGTGTTTAAGCGAAGAGGTCTCAAATGTTATGGCACAATTGCTGCTAAATGAGTATATATCTGCAGAAGTCTGTTCTTGTGTTTGTGGTCTTCAGTATTTTATTTTATTTTTTAATTAATTGGGAGCAGAGAAACCTGACAACAAAATCAGGAGTGATAAAGCTCAAAGATGAAACAAAGCTTTGGGAAACAATGAAAGAAGATCAATGAAGCACAATCATGGGGGTTAATCTGGTTCAAGGGAGAAAAAAACCCCAAAGTTTGATGCAGCTGGAGAATTTAAATCAAATAATTATCAGGGTATGTAACAACTGAAAAAGTCTGGGGTACTCATTCATCAATATCATCAACTACAACTTGGACCAACAGCACAAATAAGAGCCAAAGATGCCTGAAATGGAATTCTAAATAAGAGGGGAAAGCTAATATTTGATGACAGCTGTAGGAATACAATCAAAAACATCATGTCCTGCCTTAGTATTCCTGTGAAAGAAAGCTGCTGAGGAATAAGAGAAGGTTTGGAAAAGAGCCACAAGACCGATTAGAAGACTAGTAAACATGCCTTAGAGAGAGGTTCCAGCATTCAAATCTATTTATCTTAGTAAAGACAAGGTTAAGAGGTGATTTGATCTAATGCGTTAAGTAGCTACATGGGGATTAGTAATGTAACAAAAGGGAGTTCTTCAATCTCTTTTAACAAGCACCAGTAACTGGAACATGGATCTAGACAACTACAGAATGACATCTTTAACCATTACTGTAGCTAACTATGTGAAAATCTCCAAATACTATGGAGAATTCTCTAATTACTGGAAATATTTCAACAGAAAGATTAATTAGTATACATTACCTCTAGCTTATCCCAGAACAGGATAACACAGTGCTGAGACAATAGAAAGTGCCATGAGGCTTTACTGATGCTTATATAATCCCCTCTAAGGCAGCTACTAATTGTGCCTTAACATTTTTATATTTTCACCCACTGTCTCCACTATAGCACAGTCCTATTAATTATATTTGCCCTTCCATACTACTTGAGTGTTATTTGAGCTGTCTCAGAAATTCCATCTGATGAATATACACCTATATGTACACACCACACATTTTACATGAAGGAGCAAAGAAAACCAAAAAGCTGCTCTTTCCACAAAGAAAACTTAAGCCGACTCAAATATTTTCTCCAGCTTTCTCCAATCACTCATTGCAAGGTTTTTTTTCTATGAAATCTGCAAAACCTACAAATTCAACAATGACACTCTATAAAATAATAAAACCCAACAAAGTACATTTTTATACTAACAAAAAGAAACTAATAATTGTATGTAACTTGAGTATCCATAGACTTTGGGGTGCTTGCTTGGTGTCTTTAAAAAAAGAGGAAAAGAAAACCAGATCTATAATGATGAAGAGCTGAAATGGATGCTCACCACAAAAAAAATAAATTGTTTATTCACATCCACATTCATCTTTCCAAGATCATACATGAGAAATTCACACAAAGGCAGGAATAGCTTAATTGTATGTGCCTCCTTCATCCAGTCTTGCTCCTTGTAGAACACAAAAGCAGTCTTTCTACTCCCAGCACAAATAGCGCAACGTACCATGGAGGTTTCTCCTTCAAACTAGAAATCAGTTGTTCAGGAGTGAACTTATCTTTCCAGATTCTCAAAAAAAAAAAAAGTAATCATAATCCATCTTTCATATATGGTTTTTACAGCAGTCATGTAGAATGTCAGAAAAAGAACTGAAGCCTCTCAAGTTTCCTTGTGCTTTAGCTCTCAGAACACACTCTTTTCACTGCAGCTCCATAACTACTGCTAGGTAGAACAAGTGTCCACTTAATGCCAGATTCCAGCAAAGCTGTGTCAAATGCTCAGGATTACACAGGAAAACAAAATGCTGGTAACACGCTGTTTGCAAATAACTTATGTACAAGTTCTGGTGTATTGTTTGGTCAAGTTTTGAGGAACCATCTACCTTTAGAATGCAGAGAACATGCCAAATCCTCCATTGAGTGTCACTGTGCAGAGTTAACTAAGCCGTAGTCCACCAATGCAACAGGAAGTCAGCAAAAGGGCATCATTATCACATTTATAGGGAGGAAAGCGAATCACAAACAACAGTATACAGAAAACTACTGTTTTCTTTAGACTAAGACACCGAGAATCCACGCTCAATGAAGAAGGCAAATAAGCCTATACGTATCAGGAGACTCAGAAAAATTTAGAATGGATTTCCTCCACCTAAATCTATGCATTGCTAATCCAATTTTGAGTAGGAAGTAGCAAGACACACACTTGAGAAATCACAAGCACATACTACAACAACTCATGTAGTTGCTGAATTAATCATACTAAATTACACTTAGAGAATATGCTATTGTTTTTCTTCCTTTGCAGTTAATTCCAGAACATAATTTGGTACTCTTGTTAAAAAAAGAGATGGCCTATAAAGAGCAAAATTACAGTAAAAAATTGCCTCTACCACTGCAAATTTACATTTTCCTTCTAAAAACAATGTCTCCTCAAAGAAGATAATGAACTGTTTTCTATAGAAAGGATCCCAATAAATGAGAAAAAGAAGCTTAAAACCTTCATCACATATTCTCCTCTTAAACAGATGAAAGCGAGGAAATAAAGCCTTAGTGTGGAAATCCAGATAGAACATGCAAGGTTAGAGGTTATTAAGCATTAAGAAAAACATATTTATTAGTTCAAGTGTATATATACACAACAGAGGTGTAACCGATAAAAGAAACAAATCAGGCTGTGAAACAAGGAAAGGTGAATAAAGTGATTCAATATGAGGGGGGGAAAAAACCCTAATGTCCTAATTATGTATTTGTAATGTGGACTTTTCTTAATTCTCTGAAGCAATGTCCTCATCAACCATTGACATTTTGCACAAGACATCTATATACTCATAATGAGGATTTGTGACACGAGATTCTTCAGGATTTCTTTCTTACATTTAGGTTTAGGAATTTTTTTTTAATCTTTTCTTTACAAGCAACTTCTGGCCCTCCCCACTGGCACAAGCTACTCACAAACCTCTTCCACAATGTCAAATTATCGCCCGTGACTTCATTCTCCTCCTTGATTCAGTAAAAAATGGTAAGTTAATACACTATTCTAAACAAATAATAATAAAACATCAATTTCCAGAACAGCCAACTTAGTTCCAGATAGAGAAGAGACTATATCAGTAAATAGACCTTCCCTTGTGTGAGGGCTGTGCTAAAAAGCAAGGTTTTCAACACCCTTAAGTATTTAAGTAGTCATGAACAAAAGAGACCTTTACAAAGTAAAATACTCCTGTATTAGTTCTCAAAATAGAGAAAAACATACTAATGAACATGTGTTATTTTACAAATGCCTATGCAAACACCACAAAAAGATGGCAACAAAATTTAAGAAGAACTTCCTTTAAGGTTATGTTGAACAACGTGATTTGTGAATTCATCTGTTAGCACATGAAGAGAATGTTAAATGAAGTGTCCCATACTGTCTGCTGCAGAGACAAATGCTGTTTGCTGATTCTTCATTAAAATTTTGCCACACAACTAAGCTTTCAACATTCAAGGAAGTTAAATAAGGATAAGGTTTTAAATGCAGCCAATTCAAAAGGGTATTTAACCATTCACATTAATATTCGGGGGGTGGGAGGGAAAAACCACTATAATTTCTATTTAATTTCACCATATTAATAATTCATCCCCATATCACAATGCAAATGTTATGATAAAAATACTAATTAACTGACCTCAAAATTCAGCCCAGCAGTTATGTACTCAGAGCAAAATGTAAGCATGCAGTTCAAGAGTACATACAAATCTCCTTTGTGTCAACTGAAAACAAAGTAACTGCTCTCCTATGTTATTTAGCATAATGTCTTATTTGAGTGGCCTATTACTATCTTAAACTTAAAAGACTAAAGAGAAAAATTCCAACAAGTTCAATAATGCAAAGAATTTCACTGAAATAAACACGTTCCTACTGCTGTCCTCTAAGTGGGCTAACATGGACTTTGGATGCAAAATCTAGGAAACATCAAGTAGGAGTAGGGAAATGATTTAATGGCAACATCTGGCATTAGTGAGGCTTCTACTGATTCATTTCTCCGTGATTCAGAAAGGTTTCTGACAAACTGGAAAAGGTTCAGAAGGAAGTTACAAAAATAGTCTTAAGTCTAGAAAATTATTTACTGCATAAAATTAGAAATTAAATCCCTTTATTTCAGAGCCAAAAAGGTAATGGGAGACTTAAAGCATTATAGAAAATACAAAGATCTTGGTAGCACTGTAATTTTGTTCTGCTCCTCACTTCATCTGTGGGAACCAAAGTTATGAAGCCAATTTTAGTTATAACCAAGCTGTAAATTTTTTAACAGCAGGCCAGCTAAACAGAACCGAGACATTTTCTATAACTGAGGAGTCTAATGTCAATGCCATAACAAACACACACTAAACAAAATCTAAGGATTTCACAATGCTTCTTTTGGTTAAACCTTCCTAGCTCGTATAACAAAATATATCACACTAATTCTAAATTTGCAGTTGACTATGAGAAAGGATCTAACCATCTCTTCAGGAACCACTTCCCTAGTTATTGGATCTGGAACTTTGGGCAAACAATATACTGCAACATACTGAATTTCAAGATTTCAAAGATCCAAAATTTCAAAGCCACCATTTATCATCAAAATACATTTAGAAGATTTTCGGTTTCTTTATGGATGAGACGCGACTTATGGACATACAAAATCTTGAAACATACTTCTATATTTTTATTATGTGCTACTTTACTGGTTACAGTTGTTCGTATACTACTCTACATTTATAAACACATAAATTTGATTACATCACATTGTTGTCTGTGTCTTTGAAATAAACTTAAATAAAAACTACTCACTGCCACCCGTACAGTAATTCTTTGGTAATTATCTCATGTTTGCCAGCCTTCATAGTTGTTTCTTTAAAAAAATCCACATGTGCTACCCAGGAAAAAAAAATAGAAGTACAAAATGTCCCTTGATATTTGAAAACAAGTTATTGTATATGCCTTTCTTCACGTTACAAATTGTGTCTCAAAAATATCAGCACTGCAGCCCTTTCAGCCTTAATGTGCCTACGCTAGGTATATGTTACTCTACTGTAGTCCTTTTGCATAACGGTGGGTTTTAATACTGCTGGCTCCATTAATAAAAAAATTACTTTGAAAACATTAACAAACTCTTATACGTTGCTGCTGCTGCAGCTTCCTCCTGATACATTCATGTGTCATCTGCAATGCACTCTGAAAATAAAGGCACAACCAGTCAAAATATTTACATATTTCCTCATGAAATACTTCACACAAAAACTTAGCAGGCATAAGTAAGTTATGATGAGTATATGTTCACTTATCTTCAGAAAAGTACTTTGACAATTTCCTGGCATGCTCAAATAAGAAAACTAAGCCAGACATCAGTCTCTGGAATGCAATGCAACCCATTAGCCATCCTTTTTCTTCTGTTCCTCAGTAAGGATAATCAGCCGATACCCACCTTTTTTCACAGAATCCCACAGAATCCACATACAGTGGCATGGTCCAACATCAAATAAGAACATGTCTCACCAGGATAAAAAAGTTTGGGGTTCTTCTAGTTTGATAGACATCAGTTCACATAGGTCTTTCCTTCATTCCACTTGCTAGACTGAGAACAGAACCAAATCTAACATCCATGTCAGCTAGTTTAACTTAGAATTACTGCAAGAAACTAATGGGAAAGAGGGGACCCATGATACTCTTGGTGGTTTGTTATTTCCAGCCATACAAGAAGCAGTACATTACTTGCAAAATGAAAATAATTCCATATGGAAAGATCCATACTATCAGGCTACTAAATTAATTTCTGCTCCAAAAACTAGCACCAGCATGAATATGTAGGCTTCTAGTTATAAAATAAGTCCTTGTTTAATGACATTTAACTTAGTGGAACAGTTCAAACAGGAATATTTATTTCCTAATTGCCTTGTTCTGCTAAGTGCTCAGTAAGTGCTCATAAAATAGCAAAAACTAGGAGCATTCAGGCATCTTTCAGGATCAAGTTCCACCACAGAATACAGATATCAGTTAGTATTACAAATGAAAAGCATAAAGCAAACAAATGAATCCATGTACCTTCGGAATTGGTGTACAGAGGTTAAAAGAAATCGATTACTAACAAGTGATACATATGACAAAGGCAGAGGAAGACAACCAGCTCAGAAAATTAATCAGCATATAAATTAATCTTCTTACCTAAGAACAAATTGGAGTCTGAAGTATTGCTTTCAATATACTAGAATGTTAAAACTTTCTGCTGGAAGAATAGTAACATGGTATAGCAGAATTTCTGAATTCCTGAGGTAGGTGGATATTCAAATAGGGAGGCAAAAAAAGTTTCCAATTTTCTTTGATTCTATTTATCTAGTTCTACAGGTTTTGTTTAGTTTATTGGAGAAAGCAACTCTTTTGTCTGAATCTTGATTGGCTCACTCAGAGTGTTGGCTGAAATAGTTGTAAGCTTTACAGCCCTTTATGCATCAAATAAGCTGCTTCTACAATGCTATAAGAAGAGATTTTTAAAGGAACAGAAACATGATTACAAAAAGTAGATGGAGATATGTATGAATGAATCTCATTAATAACCTATATTCCCTTTCCATCTAAAAAGTTCTAGACTTTATACATTTATTTACACAAATAAAAATGCTCTCTCTTCATAACTCATCTTGAATTATATCAGTTTACAAGTTATCACTTGTTATGGAATCTACCATATTGCACCATATCTTATTTAATCTAACAGGAGTAGTAGAAACTAGGTCCCAGCTTGACCAGATGAACTGTTCTGCAAGCAGGTCATTTCCCAGCTGCAAACTAGAGATCATTTGAAAGACTTATGGACCTCCAGTCTAGAGCCTCTAAGAGTGCAGCATAGTATCAGATTACTTACAGATGTTGTGTGGCCATACTGTACATACTATGCCAAAACATACCAAACCTGGCAATGCTATATAATACCTAGTGCTCCACCTGATTTAAGTCCAAAGTTGTTCATCTTCCAGCTAAGATCAAGTCTCTGTATTATGCTCGCTTTACTATTGTTTGTCACAATTTCCGCCTACCTGGAAGAACAGTCATCTCCATCTCTTAATTTTTTCTTAGTAAAATAAGGATGAATATTTCCTCGTCTCACGGATGGAACTGAGATATCGAGCTTTCTATAGTCAGCCCACGTGGCCTCCCACTACAAAAAGAACCTTAATCTCTTCATTCCCTTGCATATCCTTGTCTTTAGATGCTTTTACAAATCTTAAATCAATTGGAAAACTTCCCTTCAAGAACAGCTTTAAGTTATTTACTTAAATCCCTAGTAAACTTTATAAAATAATCCATATTGGAGATTTACAGTGACATGCTTTTATTTGTATTTTGTATTTATTTGTATTTTTATAGGCAGGGAAACTGAAGTAAAACATACTCAATAAAACTGTAAGGTAAATCATCTATAAACTTCATTTAGAGACAATCATGTACTGTCAAAATTAAAAAAAAATAACTTTTTTCTCTTAAACTTTTAGCTCTTATCAGTGCTGACACTATTAATGATTAATTAAAATAGAGATATGCTGAGTGTACGAAGTTTTAAACTAAGCAAAGCAAAATATAAAGATGTTTGGTGTTATTTTTTTCCATATAAAAAGTAAGTTTTGTGGATTGAGATAAGAACAGTTTAACATCTAAAATGAAATAATAGTAACAATAATAGTATTACTATAATAACAATTGTAATCAAAATAAACAGACAGAAATACTATCAAAGGAAAAAAACCACATCAAACCAAATGATGCACAATGCAGTTACACTGACTACTGCCTGAACAGCAACCCATGCCTCCCCACCAACTCCCCCGAGATTATATACTGGATGTGACATCCTGTGGTATGGAATATCCCTGTGGCTAGTTTACGTCAGCTGTCCTTGCCATGGTCCCTCCCAGACTACTTGCTGGCAAGGCAGGATGAGAGGCAGAAAAGTCTCTGATGCTGTGCAAGCACTGCTCAGCAATAACCTAAGCATTCCTGGCCCAACAACATTTATTTTCAGCATAAAACCAAAACACAGCCCTGTACCAGCTACTAGGAGAAAAAATATCTCTGTCCCAGACAAAACCAGGGCACCATTGCTGCTCTGGGTCTTTTAAACCAGGCTAATTTCAGTATCCCATTTCTAACCACAGGTTCACACGAGTGCTTTGATACCAGTAAATGTAAGCAGGCAGTTGGTGTAGGCAAGCTTTGTTACAGCACCTCTATTAGTGATTTCCCACTACTTTTTTATTCTTTATCTACCAAAACCTCTATAGAACAGAAACATGGAAATACATTTCAAGCTGCTTTGTGTGATGGAACTGAATAAGGAGATCCAGCAGCTGGTACTGAACAGGTTACATTCTTCCTAGAAGTCTTTATAGACCTTCTAATTATATAACTCTAACATGTTTTTAGAGACAAAACTGAGAGGTATCCCAACAATGCCTAAAAGCACAGTGCTTCCCCAACTGAGGCTGAGGGTGGAGGGAGGAAGACTGTATTATTTAAGCTTCACAAACTGAATTTCCCAAGTAGAATTATAGATATGCACCATATTCACTGGAATAATTACTCCAGTTTGATTTAGAAATACATTATCAACCAATACTGTGAGAATCAAAATATCTGTTTCTTTCTACGCCAGCTGTTTTCTCTTCTTATAAGAATTTCACTGGAGGAGTTCAGGTGCCACAGATTTACAAAGCAATTTTTTCCATATCTATTTTTATTATCTTGTACTCTACCAGTACAACAGTAGCAAAGGCAGTACATTAGTAGGGTGACGAAGACAATAAAGGCAGGTCTTAGTTTATTGTCACAGTTTAATCCCAGCCTACTTGCTGGTGGGATGGGGTGAAAAGCAGAAAAGGCCTTGATGTTGTGTGAACACTGCTCAGCAATAACAAAAACATCTTTGTATTATCAACATTGCATCCAGCACAAATCCAAAACGTAGCCTTATACTAGCTACTGTGAAGAGAATTAGCTTTACCCCAATCAAAACTAGCACATTTATGTACAAAGGCCAGGAGATGAGAGGTAGCAGAGTCTTCTCTCCCTCAGGCTAGCTCTCGTTCTACTAAGTCCCATCTCTAAGAGTTTGTAACAAAGCCTATTGGAATAATTTCATATTATCCAAATAACATGCAAACTACGTGATCAGCAACTGTGAGGAATGCTGTTGGAAGTAGTGAAAATGCTATATCCTTAGAGCTTTCCTGGAATGGTTTAATTTTAGAACCATCAGAGAGTTTCATAAGTCTATTAAGATTTACTAAGATATTTACTCTTCTTTAGCTATTAAAAGGAAAGATCTCCCTTTGACCTTTCCTTTTGTCTGACATTCTCTTACAATAAAACACCTCTAAGCCATTCAAAAATAAATGCCAATCTGATGTTTTCTGCTGCCAAACCTCATGATTTACTATAGATATTTGAGTGCACTTACTTACACATCTTTCAAACGTAACAACTTGTAACCTAAGAGTTAAAAAGAAATAACATCAATGGTTGCAAAGTTATACAAAGAGCAGTTGCTTAAAAAAGCTTCGTAAAATGAAATTACAACACTGGTAAAACTATTTAGTGCTGTACGTTGTTTCCAGATCAATAGATTAGTACTTTAAAGCCCTCCATTTATTCAAAGATAAGAAACTGGATATAACTGCGTAGGTTCCTTTTTCCTTAGCTATGTTCTTCAGACCTGCCTAACCTCGCTAAGCCTGGTGTAGAATATAAAAATGAATGTACTATATTGAGTTTGACCAAAGATTTGCCTGGTGACCATGGCCACAGCAATTCATAATTAAATGTATACATGTACAGAGCAAGGAATAGCGATAATTTCTACTGCACTCTGTTTCCAGCTACTTTCTTGGGACTGTACAGATCACATGTGCTTTCTAGGAATACAAGGGAAATTGTAAAGGTACCTCTTTTTTTTAAATTAAGGATCTTTTACAGTGTCCATCTGTCTTGCACTGTTGGCTTAAATTTTATAAAGATACTAGTCATCAAAGTGTTTTGTTACTATGTCATAAACTCCTACAGGAACATAACTTTTAAAAGCCGTATATCATATATTTTAGATATATTTTTTACCAAAACATTGCATTACTCTTATTCATCTGATTCTATTACCTGGATTTAGGTAATTAAAAAAAAAAAAAAAGAAAGAAATGTGATTCTTCTTTACATAACCTTTCAGCAGTTTTTAATCCACAGTACAATTCAACATTTTGCATATTGCTATGGCTCAAGGAAAAATTAATATAGTTTAGAGATTTCTGGAAGGAATCTGATCTTGTTCATAGCCATATGGAAAGACTCGAGGATGCTCACTTTAGATCTTGTATTAGTCACTATTCTTACATTTGGCTATTACCACCATTTGTCTGGGTGTGATGACAAAATTGCCAGAAATAGGCAGCTTCACACATGGTATGAGAAGTCTCGCTAGGATGCATTCCTTCTTCTGAGTCGACAGTTACTATTTGTAGAGTTTTATATCTTGTTTTTACCACTCAACACAAATGTTTTAAAACGTGCTTGTAGAGTCTTTTAGGATATAGTCCTTCTCTCACAAAAAAATAATAGAAAAATTCCTATTGATTTCAGCCCTTTTACCAGAACAGTCCACCTAAAATAACTCCCTTGCAATTTCCCTTTTTGACCTTTGAGAGGTTTGGGGTGGTTTGGGTTTTTGGGTTTTTTTGTTTTGTTTTGTTTTGTCTTTTTGGCTGTCACTTAAAGCAAAAAAAGAAAAAAAAAATCTACCAAAGAGCAGACACAGACTTCCTGAATCACTCTGTTAAAGTTCATACTTTACATCATTTTTACCTTCCTCCCACCTCCTCCCTTCCATCATCAGCACACTGTAGAACCACTTTCATGCCACGAAACATTTTCAAATATCGAGTTTTATCATAATTTTCTCTTGATGGGAAACACACACATCTGTCCCAGTCTTTCCCCCAACCATCAATTTTTTTTTTTATCAAATTTCCTTTATATGGAAACCAGGCTTCCTTTCTCTCAGTCTATCTCAACAGGGTTGTTATGCATCTGGGAACATCAGGAATGAGTTAAAAAACAGAAAAGTTCATTTCTGCTCAAAGAAGCTTAATGTTCAAGGTAGGCCAAGAGGACTAGTTTAATTCACCAGGATATAAGGAGAAACACAAAGCATTTTTAATTATTTGTTTAGATAACAGTGTGACTAGACACATTATCCTTCTGTCTCTTAGAAAGGCCATGAAAGGAGGTTGAAGGTTGGCACCTTCCAGAGGGCCCAGTATTTGTCTAGACAGTTGGAGAAACAGATGGTGAAAATAAAGTCACAGAACAAATTCAGCTGAAGAGATCTCGGGAGGTTACCTGGTGCAAAGCTCTGCTTGACGCAGAGCTCACTTGTTGTATGATGAACTCTATTGCTATACAATGAATTGTATGATGAATACCCAGTTGAAGTTGATGACATCAGATTCTAGTTCTATGGCAGAAAAATAAAAGCTGTCTCCTCAGGATAAAACACACTAAGGAAGTAGAGAGCACTATCATTCTAGTAGAGGAGATTTCATTTCAGGAAGATAAATTATAGCCAGGAGGAAGAAATATTTTGGATCCTTGCATTTTCAGACTGAAAGCATTTTATGATCTGTTACAATAGATCCTATATATTCCTACCCTCTCGATATAACATTAATTTTCAGAATGGAAAGATATATTCTGAATGGTTCGACAGTTCATCTTTACACAAGGCCCTTCCATGCAATGGATTTATCCACTGAAAATTCTTTTATTTCTTCAGCTATATTAACACAGGCTTTGTCAGGAATAAGGAAGGAATCTGTATGATAGGGAAGGAAGAGAGAGAGCAAGAGAGGCAATATTCATCAAAGTTTACAATGTAAATCTATTCAGTAGGTTAGAACTAGGCTATGTGTTCTTGTGCACCACCAAGCACTTGACCCAGACTCTAGGGCATCATATAGGCATCTCTGAGAAGCTGAAATAACTTGTTATGACTTATGAAATTTTTCTCCTTTGTGTCAGGAGATCAATGACTGGAATCTGTCTCTCTCTGTAGTGTCACTTGATAAAAGCAGTTACCCTGAAACGCGGGGCAGGTGGAACTGGCTGTACCGGTGTGGGGCCATGCGGGTGGGCTTGAATCCCTGTCCAGAATGCCAGAACGCACAGCTCAGGGATGCCTGAGGTGTGCTCCCTGCTCACAGACACAGCTCTTAATTAACACCAATTTAAATGCCTAACAAAATAGGTAGAATAACATTTTAGCTTCACGGATGAAAGATTTGAGGTAATTTCTATTTCATCTTTCTTCCTTATCTGATCTCCCAGCTAAACAAGCCTTTGTTCCTTCTTTACAGTTGGCTCTGATTACTTTCTACAGTTTCTCTTTATACTCAGCTGTAGGACTACCTTCAAATACATCTCAAGGAACTTGGGATCCAGGCAACTACTAAACCTTTATACAAAACGCTTACATATTCAGATCTGCACTGAAGTAGAGAAAAAAAAATAGAACGTACTATGCAAGCTGCATAATTCAGGAGCTGTCCAAGTGAGGAAGATCAGAGTGACAGACATCTTGCTTTAAAGTAATCACATTTTGAGTGAAATAACTACCAACAGGAGGTGAAGAGCCACATCCCTGTAACAGAATCCAGCAACTTTTGCACATACTGCTACCAGCTGGAACAAGAAGAGTATAAGAAATCTTTGTCTCACTGAAGTGTTTTCAGCTGGCTTAGTAATTTGGGGTTTTAATACCTTTTTTTTTTTTTTTAAAAAAAAAAGTACACACTCAATTTTGAAGGTCTGTAACAAAATAATCCAAATTTCTCATATATTCTGTTAGACTTAGGAATGAGTTACTTAGGGCGAGTATTGATGTATTCTGTTATGATGACTAATGTTTTCAATATATATTGCACGCCTTTGAAAGAATTATTGGTACAAGTACCATAACATCTATAATAGAAGATTTATAATACAGGAGCCAGTGGAATTTACTGGTATAGCACTTATAATGCTCCATTCACTCCCCCAGTTGGGCTGTACTTTAACATTGAGATAAGGGAGCCGGTTCATTTTTTATGCTCCTCTGTTTCTAATGCAATACATTAATTTGAGGACTTGTTACGTTTTGTTTCTCTTAATATGTTGCTAACACTTCCTTTTCGTGATTTGAGGCAGTTTAAAAATTTGTGTTGACAAACCAAAGGAATATGAAAAAATATAAAAGTCTATTATCAAGCAAATTAAGAATCACAGAATCATTGCAATTGGAAGGGACTTCTTGAGATGAGCAAATTGCCCAGGCCTGTGTCCAGCTAAATTTTTGTTATCTCAGGAAATTTCTAGAGCACAGAGCATAGCTGTGTCATAGTCATTTGCTCATTTTCTCAAAAATTACACAGATATCTATGGGAAAGGAGAAAGAAGAATTTAGCCTTTGTCTCTAGTATCTATAGGATAACTTTTCCTGTACTGTACAAACAGTATCTCAATTCTTAAAAAGCATACCGTAAATAACTCTAGAGTTCCTGAAATATTTCCTTGAAACCTAATAAGAATTTTGGGTTTTCTGGCTGGTGTTTTTGTGTTTTGTTTTTTTTTAAGGGGGGAGAGGGGAGGGGAATGGCATGAAGTGAAGAGGGATGTGTTTGCCAGAATTCGACTGCTTCTTATATAAACAAAATTCTTTCTAGACAGTCAGAAAGAGCAGACACAAACCATTAGGATGGTTCTCTAAATCAATTCCTACCATAATCCTTAATTTTCTGAGAAATCATTATAACAATCTACATTATAATGACACTTAGGCCATAAATTTTAATCCAAGAAGAGTTAGAAACATCAAAAGGGATCAGTTTTGCTGTTCTCTTGTTAAAGCTTTTCTACACTTGATAAGCTGGAAATTATATCAAAATAAGGTCCATCACATTTCTATTTTCTGTCCTAAAGAAAAACTACAAAAACATCCAACTCTAGAGTTAAGGTTTGCGTTTTGAAAGGTTTAACCTGGGAATTTTTAGGCTGTCACAGAATACTGAATTTGGTATCATCCAAAAAGACCATGAGAAATCTCTACCCAAAATTCATCAGTTACTTGTTGATAGCCCTTCCATATACTCACTCATACTAGAAATGTGAAAACAGACTAAAGAAATCAAGTATTGCAGAAGCCAAAGTATAGTTTTAAAATTACGCAAAAGAAATTTACAACAAATGCCTCGTGTTAGCTAGATAATGCAATAGGTGATAATGACATTCCTGGCAAAAGGTCAGCTCCTCTCAAACATCTGTTAGGAATGAAAACATTAAAAACAAAGCAGTTTCATATTGTGCAGACATTTATGCAGACATTTGCTTCTGTTTTGATCTGCCACGGCTCAAACTCCTTGAACTTTATCCTTCAGTGGCTTTGCTTCATGTTTTTTTTTCTCTACCAAACTTCAGAGAGTGTCTCCCCCTCAAACCCACAGTGACTAGCACTATCGCAAATCTTGAATTTCATTTAAAATATGTGCTGCATTTGTCTGGTTATGGATTAAAACCAAACCTGGGCTGTGTTTCAAGACTGTAACAATATTCTACCACAACATTATACTGTTTCCTATTTTGTGAACATTTTGCAACACTCAGTTTACAATTCCTGTCTCCCCGATTAGTGGTTTTTGTTCCCTTCCTCATATGTCTCATAACACCAATTTTTAATTCAGTTCAAGATTCAGAACAACCATCCAGAAGCACCTATCCCACCCCAGAAATAAAAGATAGTTTTGTAATTGTCAGGTATTTTAGAAATATTTGACTAAGAACCCTCATCAGATGATTTCTAGACTTTAAAATGACTAAATTACTTTCTTCTAAAAATCTCATGTAATTTTTACAGGCTGATAAGTGTCCAGCTCTGAGGGCACGCTCAGTACATAGGCTGAAAGTCAGCAGAAAAGCAGTTCATGGATTGAACCTTAAAATCCATTGTCTTAATTGATAGCCTTCACAGAGGCTTTTTCTAAGACAATAAAATTTTACTCCAGGTATTCTCTAAAGGCAAGATGAACAAAGCCATAGGCTTCCAATCCCCTCAAAAGGAGTGACCTTGGCTTCTTATCATGAAAAATAAGGACAGTAACCACATTTATGCAAAATGATTATCAATTAAAATACATAAACAGCACAAATTATGGTGCAGAACGCCACCAAACATCTTTGGCCTTCACACATACTGTGGTTTTTTTGAGCAGTCTCAATTCAACTAAAGGAGGCCAAGTCTGGGTTCACACCAACCTAAACTATAATCCAGTTGCTGAAACACGTTGGAATACTCCTGGGCTGCATGAGCTTTAGGTATGAATAGTCTTAGTATGACGGTGGCTAAGAACTCAACTTGCCTCCTGAAATAATATGATTAAACCACTCTTTTTAAATACTTACTCACTTGCAGGAGTGGATATTCACTCTGAATCCCTAAAGGCTGCAAATGGGCTGCACACAGCCATGATTTAAACACCTATATTGTTCAGAGAACATTTGATTTTTTTGTAACGCTCCTGTCACACAGTAACCCTTATTCAGTGTGAAACTGCAAAATCCAGCTTTTTTGTTTACTAAATCTGTGAAGACCACAAGACCTTAGCTGGGAAATCTGGCATACACACAATCAATCCGTCAATAGAAGAGACAGGGTTGGAAAAAGGAAGAAGGCTGAGATGCCTCATGATGTCACATGATGAGAACAGACATAAGTGGACATCACATACGTATAATTAACACTGTTTCCCTACCATGGTCTTTCTAGGAGTTCAAATAGCCAGAAAATGAGCTGGAAGCAAAGGCAAGTTGCAGGAGCTAATTATCAACCTAGTCTATGCTTCCTGTAACTCATACTGGACCTTCAACATTTCGCAGCACTCATGGATTACGCTGAACATGGTAGACAGAATCTGAATCTATTCTGAATTTTATTCACATGATCTTCCTGCTACCTAGTGCAGAGCTCTTTAATGGAAATTAATTCACCGAGGATGAACAATGTCCTTATTGTTAAGGCCCCCACTACTAGGAGCCTTAACAATGAGGTCAATGTAAATTTTCTGGGCACTTGCAATGAACTTTAAGTCTTCTGTATGTAATTTTGTCACGTCATACCTTCTTTTGACACAGTCTAGACTTTCTGTATGAAAAACATGAAAATAATACTTGTTTTAGCAAATTTGTGTACAAACCTGGTTTCATGGAAGGTATGTCTGAGTTAGTGGCAAGTGTCCCTGCCCATGGCAGCAGGCTAAGGAACTAGACGATCTTTAAGGTTCCTTCCAAACCAAAACATTCTACGATTCTCTGACTTTTAATCCTTCTTAAAGCAGTCAGATGTTAGCTAACAGTAACTATTACATAGTTACAGTTAAAATATGAACAAAAAAGGGAAGTTTACAGAATCTGAAGACATTACAAAAATGATGTAAATCAACTGTTTTTTTGGGAAAAAAAAAAAAGATCCTTTAGTAGAAAGCTGAAAAACTATTTTACAGGTGTAACTTTCAGTAAGGGTCAGGAAAATTCATTCATTAGAATTACGGGAGGTAAGAGTTTCTTATAAATATTACAGGACCATTAAAAAACATCATCACTTTAAAATGGATTTAAATCATATTCATTAATTATTAAGCATTACTCTAGTTCTTCACTGATGTTTTTAATGGAATGAAGTTTCCTCAACTGCAGTAATGTCACTGCTATCTATTTATAGACAACTTGTCTTTAGGTATAGAAGTGCCTTTTCATGTTGATATCAAAGCAGCTTTTTCTCACTTTGTGAGAAGGCTTCTAATATTAAATGAAAGTAATCCATTACTTGCTGAATGAAAGAGACAGAACTGAGGATACCTGTGAATTTAATAGCATCCCAGGTAGTTGTGCACAATACTATCAATAACAAAGTCAGATTAACAGGGTTTTTTCTTTAAAAAGGTTTATGATATCTGGACAAATGATGTCAAAAAAAGCAACCTGTTGCTCACTGCCAATCTTTTCTCTTGATTTCTTTGGATTATTAATCATAAACATTTCCAAGGTCAAGTACAGAGAGAATGAATTTGATATTTTCTTTTATCTTAAATAAAAGTGTATACTATGCTACCTGTCAGTCTTAATCTATCTCATTACTGAGGGTTTTTATTTCTATTGAGGATGTTAAATCATACCCCTGATCACCTTTCAAATATGAAAATACTGATAACGAAAACAAAAACCCACAAAGAAACAAAAAAAAACCCTTGCCTCTCTAAAAGTCTGCAACAACTTGTAGACAATCTGAGTACAGTTTATACCAATAGATATCTAGATGCTAAATGGAAGTGCTATCTGTCTGAGCAAATTATGAGTGCTATATCTTACTATTCCTATGCATGCAGAGGCAGGAATTGCATCTTCGTCTACCCCACAGATATGCAGTCAGAGCAGCACAAAACACAGTTTAGAAGTAGTGGTCTTCAAAAGGATAAAAACCCTTCAAAAAGGAATTTTCATCCCGGCATTGCAATTAAAAGAATGTTTGCTTAAAAGGATCTCAAAGGCACTGCATCTTACTGCCTAAGGTTCTCCTCAACCCCTGAAATGTTACTACTTTCCAAAAAAATCTACAAGTAACAAAGCTGCCACAATAAAAGGAGATAAAATTTTAAATACTCTCCAAGATAATGCATTTTCCTAAAAAACCTTAGCAGAATATATCTGTGGTCTTAGACTGAACAGTTCATTCTTCAGCGAGAATAAATACAGATCTGTTATGTAAGAAAGTACATTAGAACAATTCTTTTGCATTATGTGCGTATCTAAGAGGCTGAACTCTTTTTTTTTTTTTCCCTTTTCTCAATAGAACAGCACAAACAGCAACCTGAAAATGAAAAAAAATAACACAGTCACTGCAACATAAGACAACGACCACAGCTTCAAAAAAAACTGCCGGAGGTAAAGTCTCAGTTCCTTCAGCTTTATGCCATCTTCAGACAAACCAGGTCTCATTCTGACCTCATCATTTGCGTGCGTCAGCTCTTCCAGTCCTATTTTTGCTTCACCTCTCTCATCTAACAATATCAGTGTCCTAGAGAGTTCTGCCTGTTAAATTTAAGTGTACTCTCCTTGGTGCCTTAGCTTTCGGTAGTAAAGAATCCTCTACATTATATACAGATCTGGGATGTAACCATGGGTAACAAACTGCAATAGGATGAATTCTTAATTAAATACCTGCTTTAATATTGTTATTCACACCAATCTAAAATAAAATCCCCATAGGATAAAAGACTTATTGGCATTATGTAGAGCACAACAGACTACTACCCCGAGAGCCAAATTAGCCATTATGTAACTTTGTGAACTTCAATCAGATAGTTTTTGGGGGTTTGAGGGGTTTTTTAACTGAAGTAGACATTTGAAATTACAATTCAATACAGGACAGGAGAACAAAAGCTGGCAAGTGTTTAATAAAATACTAGTGGAAACTCATGACCAGACTTATAGTTATTACCAAAACAAAAACAGTACTACTCAACAAAAAGACCAGCTTTTACCCCCCCCAAAAAAAAAAGTAGAAATAGGTTGTCTATTGTCAAGTGATCAAATCTCCCTAGCTCCCTAAGTTACTAAGACAGAAACCTTATTTGTAATAACAAGACCTCGGTCTCTTCCATTTCCAGTGGCTGTAGGAAGCCTCCTACTTCCTCAGATCTGTTCTTGTAGCCATCGGCAGAGCTCCCCAGAGGTGTCCTTCACAAGCACACACAGTTTGTCTATTACAGACCCCAACTCTTCCACTACACCGGCTTTGCAATCACTCGCTTTGTAAGTCTTAAGCTGCCAAAACAATTCTGCTAGTCAAATAGAAATGGTTTGACAATGAAGCCTCAGGCAGAATAAGAGCAGCAATATACTTTCAATTTCCTCTTAGCCACCATACTCCTTAGTATCTTCCTGCCTGTTAGGCTAGAGATTACTGCAGACTACCAGTGCCTTAAAAGGCCTCTACCTGCTTACAAAATGCTATAGATGACTGAATGTCCTGTCCTTTCAAATGAGTGAATGGTGTCAAGCAGGTTTTATATGATCCTAGGCCTGACTCCTCATCATACGGCTTTTGTGAGATTGCAGATGGTGCTTAAACTGAAGTCCTGCCACACAGACTCAGATGCAAATATTTTCCAGTCTGTTACCAAGCTGATGACAAGAGATAAGAAGGCAGCCTGGATATATTCTCCCATCCCACATACAGGAAGAGCTCTTTTCAGGGCCAAAAAGGGACATTTTTTCCTGCCCTAGAGTGAACACTGTAGCACTGCAGCTGCACTTTTATGTGCATTTCAGGGAAGAAAATAGCCCTTTAAAGCCAAGCAATTCTCAGTTTTCCTTTTAATTCAGATTCCCTTTGGAAAAAAGCATGATGCAGGCATTTTCTCTTAAACCAGAAAAAAAAGATGGAAATCTTAATTGGTCCTTTTAGCCTTTCAATGCAAGCCATGTACAAACACATAAGAACATGAGGTACTGTATTTTTAACCCTTTAATTGTCTTTTACTGTCACTAAATTCTTATGAATATCAGTATTTCACATCAATTACCAATAGCTTGTGTTGAAGTACAAAAGAAACTTTGCTAACAGCAAAGAAAAATTACAATAGTCATTACTTCAAACACACACAAAAGATAGAACTGATATACACACAAGCAAGCAAGCAAAACCAATTTATAGCAAATATTTCACTTGACAAAGAACCGAGAGATTTTTAAATCATTCAACTCATCAGTCACTGGTTCATCTTGAACTCTTCTCAGAAGAAATTGCAGAACACTTGGTGAAATCTGGAGGAAGGTAACCTTTCTCACAGTGCTAGAATCATGAAGAAATGGCACTTACTGAAACTTGGAGAAACTACATTTCTCCTGTAAGTAGTTCTGTGTGAACAGTCCAAGTAGATCATAACTGTGGATGAGCCTAGAACCCTTAATACTGAATACACATTGCTAAAATTCTAAAATAAAGCAGAATTAAATCCTTCAACATAATTATTAATATCATATTCATTTTCTTTTCTAAGATAACTCTAATCCTAGCTAGCCAGAAGCCAACTGTATTCTTACTAAACTTTTATGTAGAAAAGTGAACCAGACCACTTTCCACACATCAGGTGCAATTACAGCTGCATAGCAACACTACATAAGAGAAAATACATCGAAATCTCTGACTAAATGAATCAAGTGTCAAGGTCAAAAAACAGTTTAAACATCTAGTACATAACATTTGATAGGGTAAACATATACCCCAAATTTACCTGAAACTGAGATAAATTCACTAAGTCACCAGAAACTCTCTCCATAGAAGTAACTTCTGAAACCTGAAGTTTTATATTCTATTGAACTTCAATATGAAGCCCTAAGACTGAAAATGCACAGTTTTCAAAAATCCTGATCCCTCAGCCACTCCCATCAGATTTGTTCTCCAAACCCTTCACCAGCTCCATTGCCCACCTCTGGACACGCTCCAGCACCTCAGTGTCCTTCTAGTAGTGAGTGGCCCAACGACGAGCACAGTATTTGAGATGGAGCCTCACCACTGCTGAGTTCAAGGGGACAATCACTGCCGTGGTCCAGCTGGCCACACTATTTCTGGTATAAGCCAGGATGTCATTGGCCTTCTTGGCCACCTGGGCACACTGCTGGCTCATGTTCAGCTGCTGTTGACTAATATGCCCAGGTCATTTTCCTCAGGACAGATCTCCAGCCACACATCCCCAAGCCCATAGAGTTACATAGTTGTTCTACCTCATACAATTGGCCTCTGCCCATCACTGCAGCTTGGTCGAGTCCCTCTGAAGAGACTTCCAGCCGTCAAGCAGATCTACACTCCCACCCAGCTTGGTGTTGTCGGCAAACTTACTGAAGGTGCACTTGATCCTCATCTAGATCACTGACAATAAACAGATCAAGTCCCAACACTGAGACCTGCAGAACACCACTGGTGACTGTCCAACAACTGCATTTAGCTCGATTCCCTATGGAATCCCTGGGCCTATCCATTCAGCCAGTTTTCCACCCAACAAAGAGTATGTCCATGGGCAGCCAGTTTGAATTGAATTTAGTTTGAAAGCACATATTTATGAATCTGTACTGGTGAACACCATTCATTCCCCTATAATCTATTTTGAAACAAGCAAGTTTATCTTAAAACAACATTAACTTGATAAAAAACAATAGTATCTCAGACTTTCCTCATAAAAAGACAGTGGGAAAAAGCCAAGGAAATTATGTCTTTGCCTGCAGCTGCAAATATGCTAACACACTGGATATAACCCTTAATCTCTCTTTCAGTACAGACAAATCACAAACATCATGCCATGTTTGTTGTACAGTGCTTGTTTCTCTGATTGATGACATCTATTAAGCTATCTGCAGCTACTCTATTGCCTCTCTACACTTATTCAATTGTTTCTGCTCAGTCAAATAGCTTTAGCTCTTTCAGGACATCAACTATTTTGCTTTTAACTACACCTGCCGCCAGACTACAAAGAATGGCCTTCTCACTAAATTCATCATTAAAACCATCATGCAAGGGAAGGGGACACTCTTAAAAAATGATGCAAGCTTTCAGTGACTAGGATAGTTGGATTTCCTGCTTCTAAACAATGTTCTGCCTTTAGAAACATAGGCCCTAAGAACACAGACTCTACATTTACAGCTGTTTCTATATAAATGTAATTAAGAATGCCTCTAGAAGTTGAACTACAAAGAAAAGCAGGGACTTAATTGAAGTACAAAAACCAAAAAAATTTCATCCCTGCCCTTAGCTCTTCAACAAACAGCTTGCTGCTTACTCATTGCTAACAGGCTAGAAGTTTCTTCTCTTATAAATTAAATTCTTTAGCCACTTGGTCATACTTTTCCAGGAACTGTGGTCAGCATCACAGTTCACATCTCCTAGTGTTATGCTGACTAACAATAAGAACTGTATGAACTGCTGTGAAAAGGTGACAAAAACTTCTGAAGGGCTGAGGCTTGGGACATCGAAGAGCACTTGACTAAACTTACTAATACCATGAGCAAGAAAAGTTATTTCAAAAGCTATCCAACGCTCAGAAAAAATTAATATTCTGAGATGTGGAACTTTTTGAAATAGAACTGAAGGGGAAAATCTTAAGTTGGTAATTAAAATTTATAGTTTTCTAAAAATTACTGGCAAACAACTTTCCTTCACAAAGGACCAAAGAAGCTCCAATAGCACATGGTGTTTCCTCCCTCGTGATTGTGTGGGTAATGGTATACTTGTATTTAGCATTTAGACTATAATGATTTTCATCACTTAGAAGCTACTCAAATGAAGATACCCATGCTTTTGTTATGCATGTTTATGCACAACATGTTACTTTTATTTAATTCAAACTAGTTTTGAAGAAGGCTTTTTAGATACTGAAATATAAAGTAAGACATACAGAACTCATTATCACTTTACTGATTTAATGACCAAGAATTTATAAAGCAGCAATAATTCTTGGTCATGCCTATCTGTTTGGTCCTTATCCTCTTATATAACTAGTTCCAAGTGACAGAGAAAGGTGAGGACCTTACACTGGGTCCTTACTAGATCCTTCTCTCTCCATTAACTGTTACATTTTTATTGCTGCCACAATGAAAACTTCTCTCCACAGCTAGCAGTTATTCAACTCTATTTTAAATCTGAAGTAGTATTTGAATCCAGCACCAGCATATGGCCAAATTTTAGGTGTAAAAATAAAAACATGCAACCTTGAACTTCTTATCTTTCAGATGTTTTGAACAACAAAGCACTGGGAAATTTTGGTTAGATGTTAAACTGTGCATTTATGGAGTATAGCTAGCCCACCTCAGTACTGACTGCTAGTTGGGTTCTTTGGACAACTAAAGTCTTTTATATCTTCACATCCATTTAAAAGTCAAATTTTCTGTCAGAGTATACTTAATGAAACACCAGGCCTGAAGCTAGAGGTTCAAGCTCCAGCCACTTCAATTTCTACGAAAATGAGGGGTTGCATGTTAATGACTTTGTGATGACTTTAAAGAGTATATAATATATTCTCTCATAATTACCCCTTGTATCTTAAGAGACAGATGTTCTAGTCAGGAAGTTCACAAGCAGCTACCATATACAGTATTTAGGCATTTCTGTTAAATATTATTGACTGCTACTAAGATGATTAAAGTTGGTTTTAAAAAATACATTTCAACATTTCTTTTAAATTCAAAAGTAAATTTAAGGAAGTTGATTTTTTTCCCCCCCATCTTCTACTTTCAAAAAAGTATCCGTTTCAGAAGCAGAGCTCTACACGTCTAACACAAAGCAGGGATATTTGTGCTCAGAAGAGTATCAACCAACATCCAATAAGTAGTCTTAGTCTTTTAAGCTTTAAGAAAAATAAACATCAATCATAAAAAGAGACATGGGGAAAAAACCAAACTACTAAATGTTTAATAAGTAAAATAGAGAGAGAAAAATATTGAAGTTTCAAAATTGAGAAGTTTCCCAAATAAATGTCTATACATATATATATATACACATACACACATACAAAAAGATCAAATCTCAAGTCATATTCAATTTCACTCAGCAGATACACAGTTAGGCTTAATCTTGCTTTTATATATTTTATCACTTTTATTATTGAATTCTTTCCTAGATTGTGCCATGACTTCAACAGTTGTAGATAAAGCATAAAACACACTACTTTCTTGCAAAGGGCAGCCTGGACTAATTTTTCTTTGGTCCTTTTATAGCACCTACACTGTAGCAGCAGCAGAGGGAAACTGTCTGCATAGCATACAGCATAAAGCCAGCAGCTGTTTTCTGCTTTTACACACCATAGTGAAAAGCAGCTCCATACCCACCTCCCTTCAACTGATCTCTCACCAACTATAGCTAGGGAATATTTATTTTCATGCAGTTTCATTTGAGTTTAAGATTGTCATCTTGTCCTTCAATAGAAAAACATAGTCACTACTTGGAGACAATTTTGAATGTACAGAATCACAGGGAATATTTACAAGTCTTATTATACAAATGCTGAACACAAGTTAAGAAAATTCACAGCATTCTAAGAAAATCCCAAAGAGGAAAAATGAACAATCAAAACACTGTCTGCTTGATGAATTCACCCTACTACATCTTTGGTTTGGAAACATATTGTTGCTAAAGGCTAAAATTAAGAACATTTCAGAATTTTCCCTTACAATAACCAAGAAGAAAGAATCAGTCTCAGAAACCTGCTTAAATCTCAGTGAAGTAGAACCTCAACTAACAAACCATTTCTGTTACAAGACACAATTTCTTGCCCTCTGACAAAGCACAATAATTTTCATGGCAGAGGTTTCATTTTAAATGTACTTTTTAAGAAGTCTCATGTGACTTTTCTATGTGAACAACTACTAAACTAAATTGCAGCTTTACTAGAATATAACTTTTCCAGCAACTCCACATTATTAAAAGAAAATCTTCACCATACTCCACACTACAACATAATTCTGAGATACAAATAAAAAAAATGTAATCTACTTACTTATCTCCATTCTGCCGCTGTTCTTTTACCATAAACTACCGTTACATGTAGACAAAGTAATTTCCCCCTTTCAGTCCTCCACTTGAGATTTCAACCAGGTGCAATGAATCAATGATGCTTCATGAAAAACATGTGTGCACAATGGCATCATGACAGCAATAGGACTTGCAGAAAACTAGAATCTATTGCAACACAGTAACAAAAAGTATCACATGTGAAATTAAAATATTTTCTGTTCTATCATTATACTTATTAATATAAACTGTGTAAGGTTATAATTTTATTGCCACTGTCAAGACTAAATTGTATTTAAGTATTGTTCACACTACATGGAACTGCCATTGAAACACTAATCATTTTGAAGTGAAAATATTTCCTATTAAATTATCTAAATATACTTGTATACATATATAGAGTTCCAAAACCATACAGAAACTTCCTTTTCATAAGAAAGTAACACATATGGAAAAAAACCCTAAACCAAAGAATGTGTCTGGAAAAGGGAATTTATAGCTTTTGATTTGTGCTTTAATAAATAGTTTGAAGCAACTCTGTTATTAACATTCTTTATCTGATTTTACAAATAAAGGTTCTTTTGTGTTCACATATTTTGCTAGACTTCAACATTTCAAAGCAGACCAATTTGTGAATTAAGTTCTTGAAACAGATACTTTTCATGTCTAGGAATAGAACAAAATGAAGAACTGAAGTACTCAACTGCAAAAGATCTGTCAACAATTCTTTTATAAAACTCCAGTCTCAAGAGATTACAATTATCACAGCATGACATTTTTTTTCAGGCAAATCATTTTTCCCTAAATGGCTTTCTGGTTTATAGTTTTGGGAATTTTTTTTAATGGGTTTTTTCCCCCCTTTATTTAAATGAATAATGACAGTTCCCATATCTGTGAGAGGAAAATTACACATTACCTTACCACTCACTCTTCTCTCAACAACATGAAAACTTTAGACAACTTTAGACTAGGTCTAGATTTCATTCATTTCATTTTCTCTGATATTTGAACTAAAAGCTTCACATTAACACAATATCATAATATCTAATAATAAAATTTAGAGGTAGATTCTGATATCCTTTGCTTTGAAGATTTATCTGTGGTTTAGATCATTAAAATAACCCCAATCTGGCTTTAGCATAACTTTTCTAAGCTTATTACAGGAACCTTCTTCTCTACATATACTCTCTCAAAATATAAAGACCATAATGCAAAACATCCACTGTCTGAGGAAGGAAACAAATGCTGTTTCACCCTCTGTTTCATGACTTGAATAAAAATTCTCTCAAGACAAAGGCAAGTCATTTGCACATTAGTGTTCTAAATCACCAGGGAGAACATGGCAAAGCTTTCCTGTTGCACGTTGTGAAAACTATTTTTATATAATTTTGCAAAGGGCAGAAATAATAATAATTGAATTTAAGTTGCTTGCTATTTTTGGAAACTTGAAATGAACTGGCACATTAATGGGGTTATGCAACGTTTTCTATGTTTCTGAAAGTTTCTATTTTGTAATTTCGCTTTATCCTCTTATACCTCAGAATTTTGTCACGTAGTCTTTATAGAAAATAGAGTTTTGAAAGAGTGACACATAGTAAATGCTAGAAATACTTAACCTAGCTATGTTTTTCTTCACATTAGAAAGGAATAGGATTCATAATATTAATTCTTTACATTCATTAACTGTTGTGCTTTGCAAGCACAGCTCTTCAAAGTCTTCCAACAATTTGGGGCTGAAGCACTTGACAAGATTAAAGAACTACTATTTCTAGTAACTGCCTTAACTGAAATGTTTTCTGTATGCTGTGGACAACTTAATCCTTCCCATATAAAATTTTCAAGGTCTTTTTAATATGCAACAGCCATGAAGCCATTTTTCTGTGCTATTTTCTCCTGAATCACAAGTGTACTTGGCAAAAACTCAAAGCATACATGGCTGCTGACGCTTCATACACTGGCAGAGAAGGTGAAGGTTGAATCACCCTAACACTTAGGAATTGATTTGGAATAGCTCTTCTAGATTTGGAAAAAGCTACTTGTTCTTCCAGCTACAGAAATGTTATACTACACTGTTACAGACCGAAAGAGATACAGACACACAGTTTACGAAGAAAGCTATTGTACTTAATCATGTACTCTATTCCCTGAGCCTTGGCAACAAAGAAAGGGTTGAACCTCTTTTGTGGAGGATGATTATTGAATTGTGCACCTGGCATGCATAAGGCCTTTCTGTCCTTCATTGATTGCTGTGGGCATCAGAAATGAATGAAGCAAGGGAAGACAGATTGGTCTAATACTGTTTCTCAGTAGGTAAGGACCAAGTCAGGGCACATTTCCTGGCTTCAAATAGACCTTCAGGTATATTTTGAATTCTGGAAGTAATTTATTTCTATTCAAACCCCTTAAAATAAATATTACCTCATTTTGAACTGTCTCAGAGTAAATACATCTCTCTTTCTGTAACAAAACACTAAGTTCATTGTCTTGATGAAGGCCATAAACTCCCTCTAGCTCAGGGGCTTTACAAAGCTCCTGTTTCAAGTATTGTCCTGAATGACTTCCAATCCCTCCTCAAGACTGCCACAACCTGGACTACAATCCCCTGCTGAGCCTTGAAGCCCCACTTTTCTCTTTTCTTCTTCACTGCTCATATCTTTCATCTTTCCCAGGGCTATCTCCTAACACCTGGGTCTCTACCAGCTGGGAGAAGAGCTCTGCCTTGCCTGCTCCTTATTTCTGCTAGTCACAGGCCTGAAAGCAATAGGCAGTTGAGAATGCTTCCAGTTACCTATGACAATATTCATCAACTATATCCAAAGTTTAAGCAGCCAAGAAATAAAAAGTTTCTGGGAATTCACAAGCAGTTAACAATACTAAAAAAAGAGCTTAAAAAAAAAAATCTCTGGAAGCAAACACATAATAGGAAAAACAGTATTTAACTCATGGTAGCTATGCAGAGAAATGATTGATAAATTCTGAGGTTTTTTGTTTTATTATTGACTTAAAAATGGCTTTCACTCAGAAAAGAAGCTGTTGGGAAAAAAATCTTTGAGGGTTTCACCTTTTTATATATAATAACATTTTTAATGGATGCAAACAATGGCTTTCAGATTTCTTTTCAGTGGGCAACTAGTTGTTTTCTTTGACTTCCTTCATCTGGTTATATATTAGTAATTTCGCCCCTAAATACAATGTGAAAAGGAGCATTTTCCAGGTGTTGCAGTTTTCTTTTGTCTTCATTTTCTAGATTTCGGAATTAGATCCTGGCTAAGACTTTTTGTTTTTTTCTTCCCAAATCATATTCAGTGTGTTTCATGTCAGTTTTACTACCTTATGTCTAGAAACACTTATCTGACCCAAGAAGACTGTCTTCAGAACATCTAGTTCCATTACAAGATTTGCTCATGAGTCAGATCCTCACCTGCCATTATTCTGTAACTTTAAAAGGGGGAAAAACAAATCAACATTCCAGAGCTTCCAAGCTAAGCTCAATATTTTAACTGATTCAATTCCTTTGGCATTTTATAGCTAGTGAATTTTTCCAGCATAGACAATGGAGATATACTAAGGATATTAATTGACTTTTCTTAATTAGATAGACACAGTTTCATTTAAATGTTGCACATTGCTCTTCATTGTTTAAAATCAGTCAGCTAAGTTGTAAAATATTTAATTTGCCAATTTACAAGGGGTAAATAGTGAAATAAAAATTTAAAGACGCCATTATGTGCATATGACTCCTCTTGTTCATATGCCTAACTAGTTATTATCTGAACAAAATCCATACCTCATAATTCCATCAAAAAAAATGCATTGTTCAGACTGTGACGAGAGACATACTGTTACTACAGTGAGAATACTTAAACTATTCATGCACTGTCTTTGTAAAGTACCTGCTATCATCCCCTGTTAACACCTCTGTGAAAGGACTGTCACAAATCTACTTTATAAGTAGAATTGCAGCAATATTTTGTGGAAGGTGGTGTTATTCAACTACAATACAGACTGAGTCACTACCTAGAATTCTCTTAAATGTTTCTAATTTTCTTTAATTATTACCTGCCATGGCTGTGCAGAAACACAGCAAAACATTCTTTTCAGCAATTATGTTTAAGCACACAGATACTGAGTTTTACTACTACTATGGCTATGATGGTAGTAAAAACACTTTCTAGAAAAAAAAAAATGTTATGTAATGACTCACATTGAGTTGCTAATAATACAGAAGTCAAAATGAGGTCAATTACCTTGTCCCAACCAAGGTTAACAATCTCTTTAAATCTCCTTTTTTTTTTTCTTGAATTAATTAAGCCTTGTTCTAAAAGCATTTAGTCTTCCTTCTAGTTTTTTCTGGATTTTTTTAAATAAAAATCCAAATAAGACACCAATTTTTCAGGATGTAACTTTGAACAATACAAAGTGGTCCCGGTACAACATTCCCTTCTAGAAGGAAGGATACATTTCACAGAATCACAGAATCTCAACGGCTGGAAGGGACCTTGAAAGATCATCTAGTTCAACCCCCCTGCAAGAACAGGACCACCTGGAGTAGGTCACACAAGAACTTGTCCAGGTGGATTTTGAATGTCTCCAGAGAAGGAAACTCCACAACCCGTCTGGGCAGCCTGTTCCTGTGCTCCCTCAGCTGAACAGGGAAGAAGATTTTCCTTGCGTTTCTTTGGAACCTCTTATATTTTGCTTGTACCCATTGCCCCTTGTCCTATCATTGGACATGAACTTAGCACAACAAACACAGGAGAATTCCAGCTACACTATTTTATTATTTGCTTTTTAAAGTGTTCATAGCATGCAACATAGTAAAAGCAGATTTGTTAAGATGGGCATAGATCTAAGCAGCAGTAATACTTGTTTTGTTAATCATATCTCAGTTACCCAGTGGCTATTATTTTTGTTTTGCTATTTCTTTGGGCATAAGCTGGAACACAAAGATCCACTTAAACATAAGGAAATACTATTTTACTGTGAGGGTGAAGGAGCCCTGGCACAAGCTGCCCAGGGAAGGTGTGGAGTCTCCTTCTCTGAAGGTTTTCAAAACTCTCCTGGACACTCACCTGTGTGACCTGATCTAGGCGGACATGGTTTAGCAGGGAGATTGGACTAGATGATCTCTAAAGGTCATCCCCTACCATTCTGTGGTTCTGTGATTCAGTGCTCGGGAGCTCTAGAGAAGCTTACACTGCTCTTTCTTCTTTAACTAGGTTTTACATTATAGCTGCATTGTTAACCAGTTTCTCATTATGTGGCAAGTATTTTCTATATATCTTCAAAAACATGAGAATAAAATGAAAATAAATAGTGCTTCCTCCAAAAAGTATTACCTAATTAATTTCACTGATAGAAATCTCTGTGTCAGGCATGTCCTGCACAGCATAATAAAACTGTAGAGTTGACCTATTGCTTAATGTTTAGGCTTAAAAAAATAGTTTGAATGTCTGGGCAGCTGTGTCTGTGAGTCATGGTACAATTTGTGACCCCCTTGGTTTGACCTAGACTATTGAATCCTCTATGCTGACTCAGCAGCTTTGACCAAGGTATTGAAGTAATGGAAATGAAAGTACCCATGTCAGCCTGACTTCCTATCTAACTGCAACCTGCAATACCGACTGACAATGGGACATAAGGCACTCTTTACTCTTAAATAATCTTCTAGGGATCATATATATCAATGTGAAGTGTTGGCCTGGTAGGCACTGAGGGATACTGCTGTCTGACTATTCAGAGCTCCAGTTACTCCTATTCACACATCTATGACTACATTGATCATGTGACGCACATAGAGGAACTTGGACTGGTGGGAAAAGTAGCTGGGTGTTGCGTTTACTAGCAGAATTCTCTGAAGCTGTGTAGGTGGCATGCCTTGATACTGGAGGTGGCAGAACTCGGTCCCTACATCCAGCACAATGCTGCTGAAACCTTACTTTGAAGTTACATCACAGAGAGTGAACTGTTCCTTGAACTGTTCCTTTTTCTTCTGGAAATCAGACATTCTCTTGCATGTCACTCAATTACCTGTTGCATGTTGTTCATAACTTATATTTTTGCATTCTTAATTATAACAACACACTTTTTTTAACTTGAGATCAGATCAGTTTTTCTCAATCAAATATGCAAATATACCCGTTTATATAGTAAATATATTTTATGCAATTACAGAAATTAGAAGCTGTTAATAGCTTCCTATTAATTGCAATTTATACTATCATAAAAATTATTCTGCACCATAAAACAGGGAAAAGAATTAAATTTAGTCAGGATATGGGAAGTATACTGTGAGGCTCTTGAAACTATATGTTAAACAAAGATACTAAGCTTTAACAAGTGTATCAAGAGTTCTCTACTTCCTGTAGTCAAAATGTGAACTTTATCCAAGCCTTACAACAACTTAATCTGCAATAATTTCCATCATCTCAGTTGAATTGACTGAAACAGCATATAAAATGAATAATCCTATGAACAAAAGAGTGGAAAAAGCCCTTTAAGTATTAATACATTTTACTAACAATGTTTCCATACGGAAAGTGTCTCCACACAATTGAAGATAAAAAGTACTTGAGAAAGGAGTCCTGACATCTTCTATGGTAACCCACAGAAAAGTCCTGAAAAGCCCATTCCTGAAAACCATTTCAACAGAGCACAAATGTGATACTGACACCAGTTTAGCAAAGACATCACAAAGAACAAAAACTTGGGTTACTGAAAGGGCTTTGTGAACCTGCGGAACACAGTGGATTTAACACAATTGTCTTGAAAAGGTGACGAATACTGAGTCTGTCACCATGCAAACTCTATGACATATGGCCAATAGAATGGTGGTAAATATTTAATAGAATGAAACATGAGTCTCTGACGTAAAACCTCTACTATTACAAAGAAGCAAAGGTACAGCAACAAAGCACGTGCTCTGTTTCGACAATGGTGTTGTTTCAGGTTGCCCATATGTACAGACTAAAATTAAAACTCAGTCTGTTACCACAGTGTAATATAACTCAGCAGAAGAGGCCTCTGTATATTTTCTTTTTAGTTAAACCTGGCTTCTATGGTTCAACAGCTTGACAGCAGTGTAAAAGTATATTGTGGTTGTTGGAACATGTGTTGTTCAAGTCATTACTATTCCTACTTTTAAATGTTTGCTGTAAAAGACAGTGGAGTTTGGGTGTTGAGTTCATATGTTTCTCTTTGTTAGGATCTTATGTTTTGTGTCAGGTGTAAAATGCAGATGTAGTACAGGATTGGTGCTTCTAAACATAAAATTATACAACATATCTCAATTTGCTAATCATAACTGCTTATGTGATAGAAGATTAGATTTTATAGAGGACCAATTCACCTTTTCCTTTGGAGCTGTGATTTACAATCAGAATTACTAGTAAAACTAGTTTGGCAGCTTCAATTCCAGTGGAACCCCAGAAAATAGCATATTTGGCAGTTCCGTTCATGACTATAACAAATTGCCAGAACGCAAAATGCTCACATTCAGATATACCATGCCAAAGTTATGTACAAGATTTATAATACAAATCCTAAAATCATGGGTGGTTCTAAAAATCTTTCCTTTTAAAAATAATGAACACTGAAGTGATTTTTTTTTCTCTCAAGTTTTCCTATTTTTACACGATTGGGGCCAAACTTATTTCAATATATTCTAATTTTGGACCAAAATACTATAAATATAGTTTCTTCCGTGAAAACGAAACCAAAAATGTCATTTTCTGATTTCTGCAGAGCTTTTAACATATCAAGTTGCCTGACAAAAAGTTTAAAAGTGGTACAAGATAAAAAGAGCCGTGATACAAGATCCATTAGGAAGACTGACAATTGGCAACATTGTACATGCAAAATATAAACGGTGCTTGCCAAATTTCTGTGATGGAATTAATCAGCCATCAGAAATGTTTGTCTCAGCCCATTTGCTGCAATTACTTTACTTTCCTCCAGCAGCAGTAACTTACTGCTGTACAAACCTACCACACACAATTCAGCACTTGAATGTGCATGGATGTGCTGGATAAATTGCAGGGTTAGTACAATTGTCTCAAAAACTGTTATCCAGTAACTCCTCTTTTTTTTTGACAACCTGACATTTAGCAATCAACATGACATATTAAACATTTCTGAGATGTGTGAATTCTCCTTGTCCAGCAAAGAAGAGGCTGGGTTTTTTTTCTTCCATTAAAAATAGCAATAATCTTTTAAAAAATAAATTCATCCTGCTGGACAACAACATTTCTTCAGGACAGTCAAGTCCCAAAACTGCAGTTATGCCTCTTTACATAATATTTCTTAAACACTCCACATGGTGTTATCTTGCTGTAAGTTATTTTCTGGTCAACTCACTTATTTCAACGCCTCATTATTCATAGTCAAAATTTCAGCTTAACTAAGAACTAACACATATGTAACACTGACAAAAAAAATGATCCTGGCATCAGTTGAAATTAGTAATAACATTTGGAACATTTGTTATTTAAGTTTGTTTATTCTTTCCATCTCCAAGTGTGTAACAAGGCAACTTTTTCTGTACATCATCTTGAGATCTTCCATTATCCAACCATGTTTCAAGAAAACATGAGAAAGCCGTATTGGAATAGCATCTGTTAATGTGTTTAAAGTTCTGCAGTTAGTAAAGATGATATGGAACGCAAACAGAGTCCACTAGATGGCATAAAGCAATAAATATCATGATAAAAAACATAATGAAATTTCTGATTTCTGTTATTGCATCTACTGATTTTTTTTTCTTAATGATAAAAATTATGCACTGAGAGAACAAATTCCTGTTTACTAAAACATTAATAAATGTTAATACTTTCTTGTCTTTTACACATGAAGCACTATAGAGGCAAATGTTGAGGACACAAGCTTGTGTACGGAGGTCCAGTAATAGTACTATGAGGGTTATAAATACAACCTTATCTCTACCCTTAAAGAATACAAGACAATAATTTAGTTCTATATATATAGCTTTCTACACAAAAACCGAAAAAGTAGCAGTTTTATACATTTTTTTGAATATTCAGTCACTATGCCTGATTTTTGCCAACAGTCATTAACAAGATATCTCTAAGATCAAGATTCAGCCTGGAAAATTTCTGCAGTCCTCATGAACCTCTCCAGTCTCCACAACCTTTCAAAGATAATTAAGAATGGCCTTGCAGGGACATCAGCCTCCTCCCTCAACACTTGTGATTGCATCCCATTGGGTTCCTTGGCCTTGCGCGCGTCTATTGCATTTACACGTCCCTTGACTTGATCCTTCTCTAGCAAGCGTAAACCTTCCTTGTTCAAGACTTTCTTGCTTGACTCTGGAGGACAGAGTTTCCTGAGGACAAAGCCCTTGCAATAAAGAGCAAGGAGAAGGCAGCACTGAATCCCTCAGCCTTTTGCATATACTTTGTCACCAGATCTCCTGCCTCATTCGGCAGAGGGACCACATTTCCTCTAGTCTTCCTTGTGCTGATATTATAGCTAAAGAATTCCTTCGCATCTCTCACCAGATTAAATTCCATATGAGCTTCGGCTTTTGTAATTCTGTTCCTGCACACTCAGGGGAATGAGGAAAAGAAAACTAATTCTTACTGTAACTGTATTAAACACTCCTCAGTGTGTTGGGTTTTTTTTCATTTTATTTATTTTATATTTTCTCATAAACTTGTAGCTTTGTTTGTTAAGAACAAATGCTTTCATGTACACTTAATCTTATTCAGGCTTAGTCTACCGTGACTTAAGATAACTACCTAAAAGCAACCCTCAGCCCCATGCAAGATGAGTCTTTACCAATAGCCCCAGCTGCCCAGTCCATCCTCCACTATTTTGAAAAGGTAGGTTGAGAGCTAAGCTGCTCAGGCCAAGGAGAGAACAGTCACTGGAGACGAGAAGCAAAAAGGTTCAATATTGTTTACACCAAAGTCTCTCTGGAATGCAGGAAGTTGTTGGGACTCTACAGGAGTCAGAGATATTAGGAGGATATTCTGCACTTGTGAAGTATAATCTCTAGCTTCATTGAAATTTCTGTTTTCTATATTTACACATATGTATGGTAAATATATGTAATGGTTCGGCACTTTTATGTTTATATGCTGTTCTGTTGATGCTACCTGTAACAGTGGTAAAGCCAACAGTGCTCCAGAAATAAGGACCAGGATGCTCATGAAAATGTTTATTAACCAGATAGGTCTCGTGAAAACTTCTTACTCCCTATTTGGCCTTATGCTGAAGTGTTCTTCTACATGTGACTTAAAACTTCTCAGTGAAGTGACACTGAAGATGTGGCAACAGCATTACTCCTCTTGTGAAGAATGCATCAGATTAGGTACCTTTGTGTTAGTTGTTCGGGCTTAGTTTTTATAAATGCCTCAATCAGCATGACAAATCAACTTTTAAAAGCTTTCTTGATGGCCACTTACATAGCTTCAAAATTCATTTCAGCTTCTGAGGACTGTCAATCTCTTTCACTAACGCAAATGAAGTCCATTTGAAATTAACTATTTGGGGGCCATAATATTTTTTTTAATTATTACTAGTCTTTAAAACAACTCACATGGCTGTGCTGTCATTGTTCTGCCTCTAATGTGCTGACCTCAAAGACTGCACCTATGCAAGCAAATTATTATATAGGGAAACATGTTTTGTCATGATTGTGTATCCATGAACCAGCCCAGTTATGAGCAGCTATGGGACACCTACTTATGAGCCATAAAGGTATTAGAGCGTGTATAATTTTTACTTCTACTATAATTTCAAAACAAAACCCACTTCACAGCTAATTGAATGTAAAGGAAAAAGCAGATGTTACTCTATTTAATTAACTGGTTTAATCTTTACTGATAGATAGGTTCTCTTATTAAAATCTTATTGGAATACTAGATGATTCTCACCCTGTCTGTGCTGATAATCCACAATAGCCTGAAGTTGTTTCAGTGGTTTTGTCTGTTTTGATTGCATATTTTAATGCTTAAGCCATAGATTCACGTGTTAGTAGGCAAAAACACGGCTGGCATTTGAACTTTAAAATTAAAATTCACTCTGATATAACTTGGATGATGAGTTTGCAGCACAAGAAGGATGAAAATAATTTTTAAGTGTTCCTATAAAAAGATAAGATAGATGAAGAAACCAAGATCTTACTAAGTTCAGTCATTTGTATGCTACACTAACTGGGAACATGTGCAACACAAAGAGGAGAATGTAAGAGAAAGACACTTCTTCTGTGTCTGTTTGTAAAATCAAGACTCACTAGAAAAATTACCTCTCTACTATGTATTCATGGTTACCATTCAAGGTTTTGTTCTCTGCCACAATGGAATATCTTTAAAAGTATGCTCATGGGCTTTGATATTTCTCATATGTATAATTTCTTTTTTCTTTAATACACCAACTAATAGTACACTTTACCATAGAATCATAGAATGGTTTTGACTGGAAGAGGCCTTTAAGATCATTGAGTCCGGGCTTTAATCCCAGCCCTGTCAACAACTAGACCATTTCCTTAAGTGCAACTGTCTCAAACACCTCCAGGGACAGTGACTCCAGCACCACGCTGTGCAGCCCGTTCCAATGCCTGACAACCCTTTCAGGAAAGAAATTCCTCCTAATATCCAGCCTGAACCTCCCCTGGCGCAGCTTGAGGCCATTTACTCTTGTTCTATTGCTTGTTACTAGGGAGAACAGACCAACTCTGTCCTCAATACAAATTCCTTTCAGGTAGTTGTAGAGAGTAATAGGATCTCCCCTGAGCCTTCTTTTCTCCAGGCTAAACAGTCCCAGATCCCTCAGCCATTCCTCATAGGAGATGGTGCTCCAAATCCTTTACTAGCTTGGTAGCCTGCCTCTGGATCCTCTTCAGCACCAGATTTAAAAGAGACAAAATTATTGATTTCCCTCAGTTGTGGCTTTTGGATTAAGAATTAATGAAAAAGTTCAAAAATCGGAAATTCTCAATAACAATTCAAGCTTACCAATGAATAGCTCGATGGGCAGCATATAGACCATTATTGTGGATTTGTACTCACTTTTCTGGTTCTTGAAGCACATTGATCATAGTATTGTTTCTTAAAAACAAAATCAAACTTAAGACGTGAAAACCAAAAAAAGGCCTATGTCACCCGTCTAACTTCATCCCACTTTTATCAGTAAATCTATCCATCCTTTAATAGCTTTGAGCAAAAGCTTTCTTTTCTGGGTTTACAAAAGCTCAGATTCAAGACACTAGTTCTGTATTTCAGGTTCATGTGCTTTGTAAGCATTGCTGGGTTCCAATAAGCTATGTCTGCTCCCATAAATTAATAACATTAATTGTATCTCTTTGCAAGTTTCCTAAGCTGAAAACAAAAACAATAGTGGGGAAGTACTTTATTTTTCTTATTTAAAATTTAACAAATCCCTCTGCACAAAAAGCAGAGCGTCTGCATGGGGCACCTTAACACAAATGCACATATTAAACTATTTTGAAAATTGGAAAAGCAACATTTAGCCAAACAAACAGAATGTAGCACAGAAAAAATATTATGAATATGTAGCTCCAATATGTAATAAGGTGTAGACAATACTTTAAAATACATATCATAGCTCCCAGGATATGTTGCTTCATATTTTGATTGTTTAAAAGATCTGAATCTCTGATTTGTGTTTAAGAGTCATGAGATCTACTTCTATTAAATACTTTTTACAATACATCAGGATATACTTGACACATCAGAATGACACACTGGAAGCTGTATTGTAATACACTGTAGGCTGATTAATTAAGAGAGCTTGACTTACATCACACTGCATTACTAAACTGACACAACAGCAAACATGGTGATCTTTTGGCACCAAACTACTTTACTGGTAGAGTTGTTGGACAGTGCAGATGCGAGGGTATAAAAATCATTCGTATAAATTAGACGTGACAGTTATTTGACCTTCTCAGTGATGCCAGCCAAAAAAAAAATCTTTACAAAAGATTGCTGGAAAGAAGACGATACACTCAAGTTTAGAAGTGCCCATTCATATATGTCACATACACAAACTAATTTCAATCAGAGACTAAGTTGAACACTAAGTTGCTACAGAAGTTGAAGATGCTAATGAAGTGCTGAGTCATTGCTGTATCAAAACCCAGAGAATTCATTCATGCCAATGGCGTAAATGATCCTGTTCAGAATAACAAGACGTCATAGATTTCATTTTCAAGTGTATCCTTGTTGAAATCTCCCTTATTTTCAGTTCCCATCAGCTGTGTCTGAAATATTTCGCTATATAAGTATTTACTAAATTCTTGGGTTAGACAATGGCTTCCTAAAATGAGGAATTGTGCTGCGGAAACAGAGAATAGCAGCATTTGTTTACACTTACTACAAATCATTTCTGTTAATCTTGAGCAAACATTGCTCCTAACTTGATCATAGTCTGCCAAATGAAGCACTACATCCAGCCTCATTAGGTAAAACCCAGTTTCTTCTTCAGGCAGTACAAAGAACAACTTCATTTGTTGCCAGGTTACTCCATCTCTAATTTCTTTTGCCAAATGAATTTGGAATTGGCATATAACTGAAGATGCCACAATGAAAATGGGTTGGCACAATTTTGTCGAGAAATTATTCCTCTTTTATGATGAATTTACAAGTCAACATAGTGAGCAGTGGCTGGAAACTGATATCTTTCTGCCTGTAACTGATATATGGCTTCCTGGGATACTCCAAGAATCATCCTAGCCTCACAGAAACTCATGCTTTAAGAATGGAGGGGAACACAGTCTTCGGAGATTTCAATGAAATTCCTCCTGTTGAATTGATAAGATCAATTAAAAGCACTAATTCTGAACGGACATGGTCCCTATCCAACAGTATTCTGGTAAAGTCATGAAAGACCTATTCCATTCCAGTGTTATTAGTGGCATTGTTGAAAACTGTTACTTTCAGAAAATCTTTTAAGTCTAAAAAAACATGTAAAACTTTGGACTGAGAGGCAATCTTTGGCAAAATGTTACATTTTATTCTGACTCTATTTTTCTACAGACACTATTTTTAGTACAAAGAGTTCTTTATATTGCAGAAAATATATCTCAGACCCTTTGTCCTTGCCAGACAGTAGTAGAGAAAACAGCCCCTCCTCTACGTTTGTTTAAAAAACAAAAATCAACTTAACAAACTAGGAACATACAGCAGGGCTATGAGTAAGCAGGCAACAAAGGTATGTTTTCAACTTCCTAAAGATACAGCAACTAAATCTACTTCATTAAAAGTGAGCTGTTCCTTTATATTCTTCCTCCCCTATCCTGGCCACTGGCAAAGTTGCATTATTATGCTATGAGTCATTCTTTCTTCAAAATATCTCTCTGGGTAGTACTTGTTAATTAAACTTTCTCATCCTCTCTTTTTCTCTCTCTTTCTCTCTTACAGTTGTTGGCAACAGTCTTGTATCCTCTCTTTTCAATAGACATCTATATGTAATCTCCCATTATTAGAGTAGTAGGAAGGAACTAACTATCTTTTACCATGTGTGCCTGTTGAGCATACAATTACTAATTATATCAAGTATGCCTCGTGAGTGCTGCTGGTGATTTAAATAGTACATTTTCCTCATCTCTTTAGGACAATGTCATCTATTGTATGATGTTTCTATCTGATTCTTTGGTGGCATTTTAGCTAGTGAACTTGAAAAGTTCTTAAGTTTCATAAAGAAAAATGTGGAACATCTGTCCCTTTTCTGTGGATGTGACTCTGCAGTAGCTAAAACAGCCTGCTGTTCAGAAATGCAAAGCAGGAAATAAAAAGTCAATGCAATAAGTGTGGTAATAATAGCCTGGTGGCAGTGCCATAGCCAAAACCAATGCTCATCAGATTTGTAGCTAGTAAAATCAGAAAGTATGGATGTATTCATTTAGTTTTTTTTTATCAAATGATAGGAAAACATTTTTCACAAAAGCCATACAAAACCAGATAAACTTAGATATATGTTTCATGATGACTCTGTCCTACAAAATATATGGAGAAGTAATTGAGCATGAATGAATAACCTGAGTACAAATGAAAGGATAATAGAGCAGTTATTTATGCTTGGTGAAACAAATTCCCAGGGCGGCCCTGTAGATGGCCAAGAAGCTTATGTCTTTGTTCACAGTCATTTAGTGCATATTTCTGTACAGGGCCACAGCTTTAACTTTAAGCATATGGCAGGATAGGGAATGTAAAATATTAGTGAAGAGTAGCTGATATATTGGAAGAGCCAGATAAGAAGAGAGAAAGCCTGAACAGAATAACACCTAAAATCTTCAGCTGAAAGCAGACATCCACTGTAGAAATGAACAATTATAAAGAATGAGAAGTCTACAATTAGGATTGAATGGGAAGGTATAAGAATTCAGCAACAAATTTAACCTAGGCCAAGGAAATCTTGGAGGAAAATCAGGAAAATAATCTATCTCTTGGAAAATCAATTCACATCTCATTTAGAAAACCATCCCTTTTGTAAGCAGAGAAAAACAAAATAGATTGGTGTGCTCTGGGTAGACCTGACTCTGCCTTAAAGCTCATCTGGTTAATTCTTTAAAAGTCCTTTCAAGACCTATGTTTCTATGGATTCAACAGTAAGATAAAGAAAAGGAATACGGGCCATTATATGTGTGATGTTTGATCTTTTTATTTCTGTCATGTATGAACATCAAAAACGTTTGTTGGGAGTGCAGCTGTCAAATTGTAAGCCAGCATGTGAAAACAGCTGTCTATCCTCAGCACCAACAAACACGAATAGATCTGTCATCATAATTACAGCTCAGAGCTGGATTGTCTTCAAATACCAACAACAGTCTGCACCGTGAGCGATGTCAAATAAGCCTGACTCAACTGATTCAGGATCCATTTTTCTAGAGAGCATGACAGCCTTTCTCTTCGATGAGAGGTTGCAAAAGTTTCTGCTTAAGGAAGTCTGTTATGTCTCATGTCAAATATTTCATGATGCTACAAAGAAATCATTCTAGAAATCAAAAAATGATTTACACATTTAATAAAATAATTATGTAATTTATTTATGTGCATATAATTTCAACTTGATTACACTCCAACAGTCTTGTTTCTGTATTACATCAGTAACTGTCTTCTGATATTTTTTTATGGGTCTCTCACAAATTTTTATTAAGATACAAGGGGGTTATAATGGCGTACTGAGATTTTCATTCCAAAAGAGCTGTACATTGGCAAGAAGTGACTGAGAGATGTCTGAAAGTATCTTCTGATTTAGCAGTGGCCTAGACAAAACTGATTTGGGAATCTTATGCAGAATGAAATTCTATAATGTAAATATGACACTGTCAGCACAGCTGGTGAGCAGGTTTAGCATGAATACTACACTTCTCTGTATATCATTGACACTATGAAAAGACAACAGGCTTGTTTGAGGAAAAGAGCTAGACAGTCATTCACCTTGGGACACAGAAGAAGCAGGGACCAAAAGTATGACTATTTCAATCAAATCCCAGTTCCTCTCCTGAACTAAACCTGTGCAACTGACTTGTGTACTGACTTTCTTCATGAAAGCAGATTACAGTCTTCAAATGTGCAGATTATCACCTGCCACTTTGAAATTACAACTTCTAATATTGTTCTCTAAGGATATTGTTTCTCTTGAGGCTAGCTATTATTACACAGTCAATGTCCAATATCAGACAAGCCAGGATACTCTGCTTTCTCATCATGCATTACTACTACATTTCTGAATTATTTTAATTATCATAACAGTCTAGCATACAATCAAAGTACAAAAGCATATATAAATCAACCTGACTGTATCCAGGCAATGACTTCTGCCTCTCAAAATCTTGTAGCCTGAGGGTTTGCACGTATTTGACATGGAATTTTTGTTATTTCATAGTATTTCCAATGTGGAAAGTATACTATTTTGAATTACTATCTGGAGTAACATTTTAAAAGAAGTAGCCATGTTTCTAAAAGAAGCAAGGAGGAAAGAAGAATGTAAGAAAGGGAAAAGGAGGGAAACTATAGTTGACAGGTAATTTAGTAAAAGAAAAACCAAAAAGATTAATTTCAATTCCACCATCACAGGACCTAAATACTAATCCCCTTGCTGGATTTGAGCCTATACTTGAAATTAACAGTATAATATGAAAGGTCTTATAAGTTGTGTAATAACACACTAAAATTGAAAGTACTAGTAAGAAACTGACGGTTAACAATACAGTAAATGCGAAACACTGACAGAAATAAATTCTGGTGATGATTCCTTTCTTAGATGGAGGTTGCAGTATATGAGTTCAAGCTTAAGTTCAATGTTATTGTCATTTTCCTTTCCATCCCTCTCTCCCAGCCAACCCAGCTGTATATTCCCCGGATATAGGAACCAAAGACAGATAGGAAAGTTGTTGGCCACTCCATTTCACGTGTATGAAAAAGGTAGAGAGTTTTTTCCCTTTGTCTCATGACTGTCTGAAAAAAGATGAGTGCAGTTTGGTGTGTATGAATACAAATATAATTGTGCACACACAGTGACACAGAAACATTACATTGCATAATTTGACATAGTAAACATTGCATAAGTAATTAGCTTAAATTCAGCTGAGCATTAAAGATGCAAGTGAACATGAATTGAAGATGTGAATCTTAACATAGCTCATCAGTGCTCTTCAGGACTGATTTTCATAGTGCCACAGAGCATATATATGTACTCTGTACTGTATCAGAGAATTAACTGGAGCTTCTAGCAGCAGAGAAAACAATGCAATAATGATATACAGAAAAGAATGGAAGCAGTGTTAGGAATGTGCATATTAGGCGGTAATTTGAATCTTGGAAAAATCAGTTTTCTTAGTTGTAAATAATTCTTGTTTAAACTGCTATCATCCCACTTCACACTAAAGATCAACAAGATGACAGGAGTTAATTCCCATTTGTAAAGGCCGTTTTTTCTTCCTGGGAAATCTGGGATCAGAGAAATATAAACCAAAATACAATCTCAGCATGGTTTGCACGCGTTCTTTTTCAAGGTTTCTTCAAAACTCACAGGTTAAAAACAGAAAATCAACTTGTACCTGTTAAAGATCTACTTCCAGCTGGTGATGTAAATTGTGGGAACTGAAGAATGACGTTTTCTATGACAGATCTCTGTGTACCTTTACAGTACTCTTGAGCCACAGTGATAAAAGGAAAATGATTATTTTGGAGGCTTGTTTTCCAGAATAGAACTTACGTTTCAAAGAGGTATTCTTGTGTAACACCATTTTGTTCCCCATGGTTTGCAGAATCTCTTTCAAATTTTATGCAGGCATATGTGAGGAATGTGCAAGGACAGAGAATAAAATGCATTATCACAGATCTACCAGTGATCTCAAAGTCAAAAAGTATTGTGTTATTTGTAGGCATGAAGCTGAGCTAAGGAAAGACCTTTAAGAATCATAAGAGCTATTATTTGCAATATAATAGCCCACAATCTCCACTCCTGATTATGCAACCCATCAAGAATAGATGGATATCCTCAAGAAAGAACCTCCAAAACCCACTCATCTTTTCTGTCAGCCTGCAGAGAGAAAGGAAGTGAGAGGATATGTTTCAGTTCCATCCTGACTAGATGGTGAATATGTCTGTAACAATCACTAACATTTCTTAGATGTTCTCTTTAATCACATGCACAATAATGTAATTAAAGGTGCAAAACCACAGAAAAATTAAAGGCTTGTATAAAGAAGTGATGATTCACAAAGAATTGAATATACAAAACCTGGTTTGAGTCTGAGTCATGTGGAGCTCAGTGTACTACTGATTTTTGCCAAAGGCAATTGTAATAATGTTGAAAAGGATTAAAATTTTAAATATGATTAAACTCATTAAGAACTTGTATTGAAGCTTAAGTGGATGTGGCAGTAGAGAAAAGGCTTGAATGCAACTGTGAATCATGCCAATTTCACTTTGAAAAACTGCTCTCCAAACACTTGAATTCTACTCTGTGGTTAGGAAAGTGAGCTAAACCGGTTTCCCAATGCAGTATGCCTGTAAAAGTGAGGATGTTCACTGACCCGTAAATGCTCTTTGCTGTAGCACCTTTGCAAGTCCTATCTCCTGTCAACCATGTAATAACCTTAGACTATATTTGAAACAGATAGAGGATGAAATGGAGAATGAGGAATTGTTGGACGAATTAAATATGAAGCTTTTCAGTGAAGAAAATTGTCAGAAGCTTGTCAATAATGATTTAAAGATGTGGGATGAGACACATTCTGGAAACGTCATTTTCTCATCACTTTCTATACAGTTTACTTACATTATACATCAACTTCTACGTGTTAATATATAGGTGTCAGGATTCCTACTAACAGAAAACAGAAGACAATTAGAACACTAGATAAATGGTTCACTTTGTATTTGAAAGAAACATAACGGTGTCTCACTATTAGAGTTTCTACTTCTAATAGAGATCATGAACTCTGTCCTCAACTAAACAATTCTAAACAAAGGTTAGAAATAAGCAGTTACTTTCCTATGCCAAACACGGCAAAAGAGGTATTATCATAAAACAACTCACTCATTCTTTTCCCTTATGTAAAGTTCACAAATACGTCTGTTAACAGAGAATCATTATTTATTTGTAGGGCTTTGTTTTCTCAGGGAATTGAAATTTCAACAGTTTTAACAGCTTCTGTAGAATGCTCCTTATTTCTTCATTTTAAAAAAAATCATCAAATTGTCAAAAATATCAGTCTGTTGCTTTGGTAACAATTTAATTTCTCCTCAAAGCAAAATCAGAAAATATGCAGTGGTCCTCACATTTCATACTTCAAATTCTCATTACATCTCCAAACTTGTTACTCTGACCTTTCAAGTCAGATCTTGATTGTGACCTTAAAAATTACTAGAGAGCAGCCTTTGTTTTCACTAAGAGTATCAGCAAATCTCTCAGCAGGTGCAACTCTCCTTTTCAGAAGCTCCTCCCAACTTGACTTGTAAGAACCATTTAAATACTATATAAATTTAGAAGGTCATTTTTTTTTAATAATCCCTAAATTAATAGGACAAGAGTTCATAACATATTTATAGAGCAAAAACTTTGGGCTACCATTGAACTGAAAAACACGAAGTTCATACTATCCTTTTTTCAAGTCAAAATTGATTTATATTTCTAGCCTTGTGACTTCTCAAACTCTGAAACCTTATACCTATTCATTTTGAGTTTAGATATCATTATATCATTTCTAAAAAGTTCTGACCTAACAAAGTTTTCGTTGGAAATCAGAAAAACACTAAGGCAAAAGAGCATCTCCAGCAAACATATATCCAGTTGAATATAAGGGACAAGACCTAATGTAAGACAGAATATTATCAGTATTTTAGTCAGCTTTTTCTAGCTCGGTTCAGCTATGTACTTCCACGTTTCAGTATGTTACAATGGACTTTCAGTGAAGGAGGGAAATATGATTAACTTTAAGCATGTATTGCTGAATTAGGGCCTGAAAATACCAATCGAAATCAAAGATTGATGGTTCTGTTCAAGTCTCTCTGGGATGGTGCTTTCAAGGAAATGTTCAAACTAGTGTATTTTAATTAAATAACTATTTAACATCTAATAAACAACAATTTCCTATGCAGAACAGACTTCAGAACAGAATATCACACCGACACCAAACAAGTGGTACACACCTGCAAACAAAATTTTCTTCTTTCATAAGCAGCTCCGTTCAGTGCCAATATTTTTAAAATGGCCTAGTTCAAATAAGCACCACAGCAAGCCTCAGGTTTAAGATGATTATCTTAAGGACAAAAAAAAAATCACCACCCTGCCAATAGATATGAAAAAGATAATAAGCCTTTTTTGCTTGTTTTTTTTTTTTTTTAATGGGATAAATCAGTGTGAAGATAATTATTTCTGAATGTCAGGATGCTATGGTAAAAACATGCTCATGAAGAATTGTTCTGGAATTTTCATCTGGCGACAGCAAGCTTTGAAAATATTCTCTTTACTCTTACAATTGAGTTCCTACAAAGACCTGTTCCTCCCCACAAAATTTTTATGATAAGTGACATTACTTAGCATTCTTCTTTATTTTACTGGGAAAGGGCTGGAAATAGATAAAGCTTCTTGGAGTGAATCTAGATCTTAGGAGTTACATACATAATTATATAACAAATCCCGAACTACCCAGTTTGAGGAATCATCTGTGCATCTCCTGCCAAAATCTGAACTGTATTCAGAAAGAAGACATTCCTGTACTCCAGGCCTCTAAATAGCCAGGGGCTGCTAGTTCAGAGTGAGTCTTCACTTTTGCAGTAACAAAACCTAATGACTTAAGAGATATCATAATGCTAATACACAGTGTGGGTACATAGGTTTTCTGTTTGTTTTCCTTGCATTTTACAGAAATTATCTGCTTAATGCCAGTAGAGAATTCATCCTGAAACCAGATACTGGCATCCAATTTCTTTTCTCCAAACGAATGTTCTTAGCACTGAACTAAGCAGTCTCCTTTTTGAATACTTATTCTCTGTCATTTTGGTTCAGGAGAAAACAGGTCTGCAATACAAGTCATTATCACAGCGTGGAAGAGTGTTATTATTCAAAACAGACAACATCTTAGTTCTGTCTGCCTGCTCTCCAGAAGCTGGACATCTACATCTGAAGTAAAAATTACACCCAGAAAACATTCTACCTAAATGAGTGTACCAAACAAAAGACTTATAAATCAGGTATCATCAGTTAAAAACTGTGTGAAAGGTTGTGAAAAAAAGTTCAGTTCTTTGAAAGAAGTCTGACAGAAATACCACTGAGAGGAAGGAGATTTCAGACCCTACTCTATCCTCTGTATTATATTTACTAGCTGCAGCAGGTCCCATGCTGTGATTCTGCCTAATCTCTTTCTTCTGCTATGATACAAAATACAGCATTCTGCATTTCATATATACCTAAGGGTTAGGGGCTGCAGTCTTTAAATGTTGAAATACTTCTTTACCTTGATTGTCCTGTAAATAATTCTGTCTTTGTTTAACTCTTTATCTTGTTTGATTCCACCTACATATTTTCTATTGGTCATGTATTGACCATTACTACATGTTTACAGCAATGCATTTATAGCCACTGCTACAATACAGTTAATAAAAGAACAAACAATTGTCAGTGAATGAAAGATATTGTGTAATGATACCAAAGCCTAACTGATCAGGCACAAAGCCTGTATCACCTTCACATTAAATCTGACATCCTTTTGCCTGTTGTAGTGAAGGACTCATTTTCTCATCTGCTCTCCAGTCCAGGAGAGAGCTTAGGAAGTGTATGCAGCATACGATAATGTGGTAAAAATAAGAAGATGGAATACGTCAATGGAACCAGAAGCAAAAGTAACTCATGATGCTGATTCCTGTCATAGATGCCAACAACTCAAAAAGTCGCAGTTCATGAGTTTGTAAAAAAAAAAGTTGTCTATTCCACAAGCTGTTTTGGCCCCTACCTCATGGCTGCATGACAGCAATTTAGTAATTCTTGATGTGAAAGTTTGTCAGATGCATATTCCAGGCAATACCTCCTCCCCCTCGTTGAATCATACAGGCTGTGTCCTAATCAAATTATATTTTTGAAGTGTTTCCTCACTGAATCCCACAAGATTGTTTCTCATATTTTCCCCCACACCTGCTTTTTAAACTAACTATCCTTAAGGCCGCCAGCAGAGCTTTCTTTCTTCACTCTCTTCCCCTCCCCTGACACTTTCCGGGTTTTTTTGGAGGGGGGAGACAAGGAGGAAGAGAGCCATGGAGTTCTGTTCGTCATTTTTCAGTCCTTCCCAATCTGACTGTCAGCTGATAATATCTAAAAATATCAGGAAGACCAATGCTTATTTCTGTCATTTCATGCTTATGCCTACATTTTGTTTAATAGGGCTGAGAAGGAGGAGCTGTCATCTATTAATGGCAGGAAAACACTTGTTCTCAGATCTATTGTATCCTGTTGGTTGGACTGTCATTGACCTTCCTTAATATTTACAAGGAGACTCATTGATCTCTTCCAACATATAGGATTTGATGCTCTCCTTCACAGGCCAAGGGCAGAAGGCTGCTCAGAGAGCAGCACAGTAGTGCCCTGTGGAGTCTTTCACCTAAACTGCTGCCATTTGCTTCCTCACCATTACTCAGTGATTATACACAAGAATTAAACATTATGTCCTTGGCTGCACACTGGTTACCCCTGCTCATCACAAGCCAGTTACATCATACCCTGTTTTTTATTTACAAGGCAGTCACTGTTGTCTTATGAATTATTTCCAGTTTTATTCCAAGAGTTGTTCTCTGTGCATCATAATAACCACGACCACCTGTTTCCTCCCAAACTGACTTGCAAGAGGACATTTATTTCACTTGTGCCCAATCATTTGCTAAAGAGGCCTCATTGGTGGGATATAGCCTAGCCTGTTTTCAGATCTTTGTTTCTGATATTCCAGTAAAACAAATCAGCTGATAACAGGATCTGTATCTTCAGTCCTCTCATAGTTTCTGGTGCAAAAGTGCAAGGGGAGACAGGGTCACAGGAAAAGATGATTAGGGAAGGTTGAAATGTAGTTGTAAGGGTAGCAACCTTGTGGGATTCAGTATGTAAGCACTTATATAAGTAATTTGAGTAGGAAGCATCCATCATATTGAATATAGTGGAGAGAATGTATCGCCTGGCCTCTGGAACGATGCAGCAGAGGAAGCAGTTGGCCCAGGTAAAAGTTAAGGCAAAGTTAGGATTGCTTTTATCCATGCTTAGGCTTGAACTATTTTCCAGAAGGTCTTATGTCCTGGGAAAGTCAAAGTCAGTCTCCATGAACTACTTCCATAGCATAGCATTGATCATTACCAGTCTCTCAGTAAACATGCCTAAAGCCATTCATTACTGCTGAGGGTCGGTTCGCAGCTACTACTTCAGCTCAACCTGGTTTCAGCTCCTCCTTTTTCTCATCATAAATTAGTAGTGCTTAGTAAAGATGTACCATTCAAGTGATAGATCATATTGTGCCAAGTATGAAGCCCTAGCTCTTCAATTACACTCCTAGAAATTATAGCATGTCAGAGATTTTCTGAAAAGCATTTCCTTCCTGAGCACAAATACCAACAAGTTATCTGAAAACCCAAATTGTCACTGATCATATGAAAAAAATGCATTCTATTGGCACAAGTAAACCACCTCTCTGTGATGAAGACAATGCAAATAAAAAAAGATACACATTGCACAGGGGACACTGAGTGACTGGCAGTTTCGTTGAAAAGATTGCATATTCTTTATCAGTTAGCTAAAAGCAAGCTGTGCCCAAACTGAAGCAGCCTGGGGATTTAATTGCCACATTTCTTTTTAAAAGAATCTCCATCTAAGTTGACATATGAGACAGAACACAATGTCAATCATTATTTCAAGCCAAACAAACTAGATTTTAATAGGAATTGGTCAAGGGAAGATTGAAAGGGGTTTTGAACACATTCTGAAGTGTTTCTGCAATATGTACGTAGCAATAGACACATAACAAACCTGAAATAATCGTTTTTATACATTCCTATTCTGAATATTGACTTGGAGTCAAAATCTGCAACTGTCTCCATTGGATGCACTCTGTATCTCCAGTGCTCTCCTTTTCCCTCATGCTCTACAGGTATAGATTCTGGGTTTAGGCCTGAGCAATGTAATTACAAAAGGACTATAAAATCTGCTTAGCTATGGGATAGGAGACGTTTGGGGACAGGTATTTTATTTGATTAAGAAGTCTTTGATAGAATAGATCCCTTCTAAGAATGATGCAAGTATCACAGGAAGAAGCCAAGTGTATAGGTTTCAATACAAGTTTTTAGCCTTTGCACCTTGGGAGTTAGGCACATTGCTAGAGCTACACTTAATGAGAATAAGACTTATGGCTTTTTCAGACTGTTAAAGCTGAGTTGCCAGAACTTCGAGAGACTCTATTTTCTGATCTAACAGTCAGTACAAACCCCAAGTACATTGTCCTGATTACTGGTAAGAAACAAAGTAAATAGGTCAATGAAAATTTATCAAACCAAATGGTTGTCTAAAATTGATGGATGGTACTTGGGAAAGTTCAGCTACATTTGTGGTCTGCCATATAGCCTTGGCAAGAAATTCAGTCTGTCTGAATCTATCTGTACAAGAGAATAACAGCACTTTTCTCCTTATCTGGACATAAAAATCAAGAGTGATTCCAAGGCGTTCCTATGATAAGGCAAAAGTTACCAAAAGCTCTGTATATGACAGCAATAAATAGATACAGATAAATTCCCATACCCTGAGAGTCCACCATATATCTTGTTTTGGGAGGTGTTAAGAATTACAGTGCATACCTTCCTAGCTTGCTCTACAGCCTATCACAGATTAACACAGTTGATCCTCATACCAGTAATAGTTCTGTGTCCTTTGATCTAGTTCAGTTTTGCAGTGTCTCTCTCACAGGACATGTCTAAATCTTCATGTCTAAATCCTACCAAGGGCATCTGTATTTCCAGTCAAACTCAGGGCCGGATGAGTCCTCCCAAAAATACCAGACAAATTCCAAATTACCAATATGAGGACAAGTGTAGACATCCATACATTCATCCCAGTCTTTTGTTATCCAATTGAAAGTGCAGAGACAGGAAAACTAACAAGACTGATGAGTTCATCGGCTGCACTACATCAGAATTATTCCTGAACAGCTGGAATGAGGACAGGCAAGAAAGTGGTGTCAGGGATTTTAGGTGGATGCCACTTAGGCATATCCAGCCTAGATACACAGAGTCCATGTGAGAATGCAAGAACAGGGACTTAAGCAGAGAAGAGGGAAACAGGTATCAGGGAGGATAGATAGGGATGAGAAATTAGCTGTTTAATACTACTCACTGTCAGTAATACGAAATATCTCATCTGGCCTAGTAAACACATCAGCTGGCCTATTGAAACTGCACCACAACTAACAACCAGCCAGAAAAATTGGAGACATATTGACAATACATAGCCAGATTACCTTGGAGAAAAACCTGTGCATATCCTAAAAAGAAAATTAAAAAGTCTTATGATGAATAGATCCATAGTTTCATAACAAAAAATAAATGAGAAACTACAGCACAGAGAATCTCTTAAGACTGTATGAGTGTATCCAAGAACAGAAATTAATAAGTGGAACATCAATTTGATCAAGTGAATGGGGGGGAAAAAGGCAAATTGCATAAAATCCTTTCACAGATGGCTTTTTCCTTCACTGCCACTGCTCTCCTCCCTACAACACTAGTCATTAGAGAGGTCCCCATTTTTTTTTCCTAACCAGGCTACATTAAGCTATAAGTATATATGAAATAAACTATATAACCCCAATCTGAGCATGTATGTCCAGCCAAGGCTATTATAGAATATGCAGGGAAGAGCAAATACTGATAAGCTACTACTGTGTAGAAATCAGGATTAAAAAAGTGTATTCTCATCTCACAGTTGCCCTGCGCAGTCCTCTCTACTATGCTGCCTCACTCTGAGTTATTACGTCACTCTACCTTTGAGGCAAGCTATCTCGTTAAATTAACATTTGTGTATTTATATCTCATCTAAAAATACCTGTAAATATATGTATATAAATACTGTATCCCACCTGCCCATCAGCCTCAGTCACCTCCCACCTCCTGCTCACTAATAGCACAGTCCTGCATCACCTCCCACTCAGCTAAGCAATCCTGTGCTAGCTGCTTTCGACATACTCACAGCTATATATATTTACGAGCACGATAAAACCCTTTTGCAAAGGAAAGATAGCATATCTTTTTGCAAGAGTTACAATGCATTTTAGAGTCACTGTGATGCTCTGGTTTTTTTAACACTGCATTATGTGCTACATTTACGTATACGTGTGTGTCTGGGCAATCCACCTAGTTTGAAAACTATATGCCACTAAGAGTAAAAAAAACCAGTCATGTTTATGTAGGCAAAGGTACTTTTTTTGAGCACAATAATTAAATCTCAGTAATTCAGAATTATCAATAGATCTTACAAAAATGTGAATACAATTATGTGTTATTATATAGAGGTAGATTTCTCTGAGCAATTATAATCTACCATGGAAAGACAGACTTTTCATTACTTGTGTTCCATGCATTCTGTATCAGTGGCTAAATGCAACCATGGCTGGGAATTCCTAGTGTTACTATGCCATCTATCCATTCCTAGTGTAGCACAGATGTATTCCAAATCTATCATAGAATGGTTTTCACATGATGAAAATTTGCAGTTTACTCTTGGTTGTCTTGTGAAACTCTTCAATTGTGTAGTATTTCATCTGACTGCAAAAAGTGTTTCATGATTCATGCTGCTTTTCATTGCTTTATTTCATCCAACCATTCTAAAATAAATATTCTTCTATCTTGGTATTTGCCCTTTTCAAGTGCATGTTAACAAATACCGTAACCTTTTTGCTCCTTCTTTTTTATTTGACCAAGTTATACGTAGCAATTTCTTTTCGTGGTCAGTCAATTGCCTTAATATCTAACTTGCCTCTAGTGGGTTGAATTAGAGCTTCATGCATCCAGGTCTAGGGTATTCCTTCAGTTCACAGCCCTATTCCAACAGATTTAAAAGATGTTCATGGTTCATGGGGTGTGCCTGCAAATATGAAAAAGTTTCTAAAACTCTCAGTGCGAGTTAAAATTTGAGATCCTCTTGAGAAGTTTGCAAATGCACATGGGCTGTGACACTTCTGTATTACATGAATTTACTTGGTGCAAAATTGTGCTGTTTATAAGAAGTTTAACAAACTCCCTATGACTGATGGAATGGCAATTGCTACTTGCCTGATTGACTGCCGCATGAACACTATGATCAAGAAATGGTCTCACTCTCACTCAAGTCTAGAATACCTTTTTTGTATCCTCACAGTACACAAGGAGTACCCAGAATATTTCTATAAGGTCAAAATTCAAGCTCTGGACTGAAATCCTCAGAGAATTAGACATTTACATATATCTACTAAGTGGTACTTTTCCCTTTTTAGCAACTTTTAACACTCTATACCTACTAACTTTAAAATACCTATTTTTTTCTGAGATCAAGACTAGGTTAGATCAGTAATCTGCCCATGCCTGAAAAGTCAGCAATACTGTTCAGCTGAACTTTAGACAGTTAGACTTTAAAAACACCAATTAGCTGTGTCATATTACTGACCAAAAACTTGTTTCCAACTGGAGAGGCTCTCATAAAGTTTTTGTTTCATTGGGATTTTTAGCTGTTAAACTTCTAGGTATCAGAAATTACAAGAAAGTAAATAAATATATGTGTGACTCCAAAATTACCATAACCATCTCCAGTAAAAGAAGAAAAAATATCCATTCAGGGTTTTATTTGAATCTTTCCCGCTTACCCTTAGAGCTCAATTAATTAGCTTCCATGTGTAGTGGCCCAAGTACAAGCATACAGGATACCAGACCTGATAAAACCAACGTATTTCCTTAAGATCTGAGCCTGAATCTTAATACAGATTGCTTTATGAAGTGGCATGAAAACAAAGTACATATTCTGACGTAGGAGGCAAAAAAAGTCTAGGAAAGCATTTTAATTATGTTTATGCTTTCAGTGAGCATAATCGTAAGTACACACAAGCAAGTAGGCAGCAGCAAAACTCTTGGGGATTACTTGTAAACTGCTGTAAAGTTAAACTAATGAATTAAATGCAATTGATACTCAGTTGCATTATCCTCAATAGGATAGAAGCAGGATTTAGTTAACATGGACATTGGCTTGAACTGTATTTCTGCATGAAAGGATCAAGATCTACCATGAAATTTGAAAGAAGTAGTTTCTCCAAACAGAAGCAATATGACAATGTGAATAGTTAATATTGTTGTTAATATAATTGTTAATATTTGGGGCAGGAGGGGGGAAGATTATTCAGTTCTAGGCAAAGTGTTTGCTCTAATTTAAACAAATGTTCATAATTCACTGTCTATAATTGTCAAAGGCAGAAAAGGTAGATCTCACAGGTTGTAGGGGAAGACAAAACCAGGGAAGCTATTCTGTTAAAGTGGAGACTTTTGCCACGTTGTAAAACTGGCAATTTTTGGTTTATGGCATTTTGTAGTTTCTCTTGGCACCAGAAAGTTCTCATATGTTCCAGAACATTTCCACTGCTTAGAGACAATCGTAGCAAATGACCAGAAATTCACAGTGGTCCTTTCCCCAAAGTTGCTACAGAATGTTGTAGGATACAGTGTAACTGACTGCTACAAGAACATAATCCTTGAGCTTCTTCAACAACATTAACTGATCCCTCTAGCTCAGGAAGACAACCATAATTGCCACTTTACTTGGCAAGAAACAGAGGTGCTGCACTGAAACTTGTAAGCCAGTCGCTGAAAATTAATGGAAGCCTTTAGGTACTAACTGACAACAAAGTTGCATTCTTATTTGTTCTTTATACCTGCTGTATAAAGAACTCCACACTTTAGCATTTCTGGTTGCTATCCTTTAAAAGGCTCACTGAATGCCAAGTTTAAGCTTGTACGTATCAAGAAGTTCGATCCATAAAGAATAGTGGGAGTTCCATCTGTAAGTCTGCGCAAACTGCTGTGGTGATCATTGCTAAACACCCATGTTTCCAATGTAGTCAATATAAATAATTCCACAAACAACATTTGCGAAGTTCTGACATGTGGCAAATGTTCAGCAGCTATGTTTAGCACATACTGGATAATCCAAGTTTTTCATACACATTAAATTAGTAATTTTGACTCATTATAAAAAGGGAAAAAAAAAAAAAAAAGGTTTTTAGAATCTATTTCATCCATAGAAGGGAAAATATGTGTCATGAAAGAGCAACAAAAACTTACAGGAAGAGGTGCTTCCTTAATATAACAAGCAAGGAACTTTTTCTAGTTTTGTACTACCAGTGTTGTTTCTAAAGCATTTCTGTTGTTCTGCACAGAGGAATCTTGTAGTGTAGAGCTGCTACAGTTGTTCCTACATCATCCTCTCCTCAGACAATATTCTGAGTACTGAAGCTGTGGAAAGGAAACACATTAGTTGATATCCAGCTGTCAGAATAGTCCCTTAGGGAAAGAGCAGACCCGCTTAATGTTATTTCTTATGAAGACTTCCATACTTTCTCCAAACTTCTGCAGCTTTTATTAGCAGAAATTCTGGTATTCACTCCCTTTGGGGAGGAAATGCTCAGTTGTTTCTCTTAGAGAAAGTATCATAGTTGTATTTATCTTCTTTGGAGAAAGTAGAGTGACCAAAAAATGGAATATCTTCCTACTGAAACCTCAGATTTTTGTTGCATTCATTTGAATATATTATTTTCTAATGCTACTACAGTGCCTTATGCTTCTCAGCTCAGGTGTTTTCTCCTCTTGCATAGCGCAGCCACACAAGACCAGTGTATGAGGCAAAGGTTCACCTGCCACGGATGATGGGAACTGTAGTCCAAGGAAAACTTAGCTAAGGATAGCAAACTTCTGTCCTTGGAAGCGCTAAAGCAAAAGATTCACATAAAAAGTAGAAGTGGCCACAATTACAGTAATTGACTAAAATGCAGAGGTCATTCATTCTTTTTCTTTTCTTTTTTTTTTTTTTTTCAAAAGAAAATTTAAAATCACAGACAGAAGTCAGGAGCTTTCTGCAAAAACCTAAGAGGTGAAAACAGCTTTAACGTTTTTAAGTTTTCATAAATACTTGTCATGCCATTATAGAGATTATTAGCATGGTATTTGACATGTCATGGTTTAACCATAGCTGGCAACTAAGCACCGCACCCTTCTTCTGCCCCCAGCTTTATCTGTTGAGCAAGATGCTCAGTTGGGTCAGTTGGGCTCAGCTGTCCCAGCTGTGTCCTCTCACAATTTCTTGTGCACCTGCAGCTTCCTCACTGGTGGAGTGGGGTGAGGAGCAGAAAAGGCCTTGATTCTGTGCAAGCCTTGCTCAGCAGTCATGAAAACATTCCTGTGTTATCAACACTGTTTTCCAAAAATCCAAAATGTGGCCCCATCGTAGATGCTCTGAAGAAAATTAGCTCTATCCCAGCCAAAATCAGCACAGACAAAAGAAGAAACTAAGTCATTAAGGAGAGTACTTTCTCAAGATCAAACAATTAAGTTGCAACTAAATGGAAATCTGAACCAAGCAGTCAGAACATTGGTGAAGGACAGAAGATTGAGGCAAGGAAATGACTGTAAAATCCACAATTCTGATCAACTGTAACAGCTATGGAACCACATGATAAACACTGCCTCTTGAAGTAGCTACTTTAATTCTGCTCACTGTGGCACCTTTTGTTGCTGTATTGCATTCACCACCCCGTCACCCTGTTCCACCACTCCACCCTCCACCCCGAAATAATATATTTCTTTCAAATGAGGAAGAAGCATTATCCCAAAATGGTCTCTGCCTCAAAATTCCTGTGGAAAGCTTTTGGCTTGATCTGTCTGTTTTCCAGCTTCTAAGTAGTGATTTAGATGAACACAAATGCTCAGCAGAGATGCAAAACACAGATTAGCATTCCTCATCAGTACATGCACACATATTACCACAAGATTCTTACTAGGTGACAATAAGCACACAGCAGCATAGCTGGCTGATACTACATCAAGGTAACTTTTTGTTCCACAGTGTGGCAACTTAAATGTTCTATAAAATATTTGCTTTCATTTGTGTATTTGGTTACCCTTTTAGTTCTTTGTCTCCAATATAAAATGCAGATTCATTCAAGGGGTATTCAGCCATGGTAGAAATTCCACAGATTCCCCTCTCTTGCAGGATCTCAGTGTTAGTAAACATATCAGACAACCAATCAGTCAGGCTACAGTAACACACACATCTCCAGAAGGCAGTGAGAAAGCCTTAAATAAAACATAGTACCAGCCTTCAGTAGAGTGCATTGAGACAAATGCCAGGGATGTGAAAGGTGTCGCTGGGATTACCAATGACGTGCTAATGGTTGTTCAAGCAATCTCTGTGCCTCCTTCTCTCTGACTCACTGTCTCCCTTTGGAGGCTCCTATCACGTCATTAAGGGACTGAGGGTTATTCACAGATCACTGACTAAACGCAAGCTTTAGTTTCCTGCCTGCATTCCCCTGGTCATAGGAACAGGACTGAGGTCACTGCCAAGCAGCCTTTGAGCTTTTTATCAATAGATCAAATGAAAAAAAAAAAACAACAACACAAACAACAAAAACTTGAGTACCTTCTGCTTTCCTGTCTCTGTCTCCCACCACCACATCTCCATAAAATTAAGTCTTGCTTTTCTGTTTTGTATTGGTTTCTCCAAAGGGTTAAAATTTCTCCTAATCACAGCAGAGGTTGTTTTAAGGTTTCTGACTCTTTCCAGAGGCTTCTGCCTAACAATGAAAGATGAAATATATACATATATATAAAGCTCCCAACTTTTGTATGAGAATCCAACTTCAGGATAATTACTAGAGAAACCTTTGGTTACTACCAGAAACAAATGAGCCACAAGTCAACCTAACCATTTACTTATACACCTGCTTCTAATTACATTTTACAGTGTGCTGTGATGCTCTCTCACACACTTTTTATACCATCGCTTTAGTAGGAAGCGCTGCAGGCATTGCCAGTACAATGACTTGGAAGGGGCTTGAGTCAAAGACACTGTTATCACTCACTCAAGTGTTATACTGTTGTTGATTTTTTTAAAATTAGATTTCATGAGTTAGTCATCATTTTTAGTGTAACTATTAGGTTAGGACGTTACATCCCCAAATGAGAAAGGCACAATTGTACAGCTCCAATGCAGATACTATTGTATTGTTTCAATGGTGCCTTTGTCCTCCCACAGTGGGTTTTTTACCCTATCCATGTGGAAATAAACTGTACTGTAAAAAGTTTGTTTTTATAGAGAAAACTGCAACAATGCCACGGGAATGAAATGAGTACAATTAGAATCTACACAACAAAGTAGTGTAACATTTGTGTGTAAAAAAAAAACTCAGTAAACAATTATTTTATAAGAGATGACTAAAAGGACTCAAATTCTATGTCTTCAATGAACACACCAAACTATCAAACTGCCTTCAGCACATACAAGTAGACACGTTGCAGGTGCATGAGTGTAACCTGCGTCATCTTCTTCACAAACTTATGAGTAGTTGTCCCTATATCACCTTCTCTTGATTTTACTTATTCTCCTTATATTGCTTTTACCCACCTGCCTTTTTTTCATCTGTAATTCTCACCAGATGTTGCAATATTCCGATAGTCAAGATGGCACCTTTTTCCACCTACAGCGCTCTTAAACAGAAGCAAAGCAGCAGATTCACTTCATCACCCTCTAGTATTTCCAGATTGCTCAGCTAATTAATCACAAAAGCCTATTCCATCACAACTGATATCACAAAACAAGATTATTATTTTTCTCCAGAGATCTCAATTGCCATTACTTGCCAGGAACCTTTGTTTCAGGAGGCTCAAAGCTCTACTGTGTATAAGCATTTTGCAATAACAAGGCTTGGAACAAGGCTACACAGACTCAAAAATCAGGGAAAGCCTGGAAAATAGGAAGGGTAAAGATAGTAACAGACTTAATCTGTTTAAGCCTTTTGTCTGCTAACACTGAAATGGAGATGGTGACCTAGACATGAGATAGTCAGCAGAAAAAAAACATTCAGGACTTTAACACATTAAACCACCAGAGCAAAATTTTCCAGACTGTATTTCTTATCACCTCAGCACAGCCCATTAAATGTAGCTGTGGCAATGAAGCAGACTGGGGAGGTTTCTATTTTTCATCTCCTCCCAAGCGCTCTGCAGAAGGAAAATACCGCGCCAAGTTCTCAGTTTACATTTTGTGACAGGGTGATGCTCTTAAAAATTAGTTGTACCCTCCACTGAAAGTAGAGTTTTCTGCTGTCATGACTAAATCTCCTGAAATAACAAGTCAGTTTATTTTCACACCCTACAGTTCTCTGTTAAAGAAATTCCAATTTATTTTTGTCTCTCTTCTTCCTATTTTCAACATTTGTGACACTTCTACTTTATAAGACAAACATTTGAAAAGGAAGACGTCTGTGTACTATAGAAACACACTTTTATCACGCTGGCTTTTAAAAGAAAAGTTCAGCTCGGAAAGAGGGGAGAAATCACATCATCAGAAAATGACTTTGGATAGTCCTGTATATGAATTATTCATGTTCTATTTTATAGTCCCCTTTATTCTCCAAGAAATATCAAATGATTCAGCAAGCCTATGATTTCCTGTGTTAATCAAATGTCTGACACTATACTCGGGCCTGATGATGGGCCAAAACAGAAAGAATTTCTTTATCTGAGGTAACTGCAAAGACTCTCGACGAATCCCACTCAGTTGCACGTCTTCATGTAATAAGATGTTCAAATGAAACTTAATTATATTATTGAGAATGGGAAACTCCACCTAATGATTTATAGCCCAATGACTAAGACATCGAGAAAGTAGCCTGGCTAATATCTCCACCAGAATTATTACATACAAAATAAACTATAGCTTCCAATTCTTCTTGAAAAAAAAAATACTGTCTCCCTGGTTTATTTAGTTCTTTCAAATCTATTATCACAGCTGTCATAGCCTATGGTTTCCTTTCCCAATATGTTTCACACATAATCACTATTCGTAGTCAAGTACAAAGATATACAGACATGGCTTTCAATAGATATTTAAATATATAATGGTTAGGTTGACTTTCTCACAATTCAGATGAAATATCTAGACAGCTTTCTGTTTCATCTGATTATTATCATCTTCCGTGCTGAGGGTGTCATTATGTGATGTTTTACAAACCCATTAGTAATATAGAAAGACAACAAAACATAGCATGTGTGTCCGGAAAAATACAGAAAATTGGTTGCATGGTCTATATAGATCTGTAGATGTTCTATACACATGGCCACATCTCAATCTCATCCATTTAATTCCTACTAGTTTGATGCCAGGGCCAGCAATAGATTCCCAGAGCCTGGACAGGAATCATAGGTCAGCAGGAGAGCACTTGAAGAGCAGCACAAAGGAATTCCTGCCACTCCAGACAATAAGTCAGCTTCCTTGGGGGCCCAGCTTAAATGTATGCAACTCACACAGTCAGGAACAAGTTAAGAGACTTGTGTACTTCTGCAGAGCTGTGGTCTTATTGGCATCATAGACATATGGTGAGACGACTCCTTTGAGTATTTGAGAAGTCATGGTAGTCTGGTGAAGTTCACAATAACTGGAAAAGGGGAAACACAACCTCATTTGTAAAAAGGAAGATATGTTTGATACAGGCCAGTCTCACCCGTGTGCTCAAGGAGCAGATCCTCCTGGGAACTATGTTAAGGCACATGGAAAATAAAAAAGCAATTGGTTACAGCCAACATGGCTTCACCAAAGGCAAATCATGCCTGACAAATCTGATGCCCTTCTACAACAGGGTTATAATGTTAGTGGGCAAGGGAAGAGCAACTGATTTCATCTCCTTAGATTTGTACAAAATGTTTGACTGTTCCCCATGACACCTTTGTCTCTAAATTGGAGAGATGTGGATTTGATGGATGAACCACACAGTGGATAAGGAATTGGCTGGATGGCAACACTCAAAGAGTTGCTGTTGTCATGGTTGAAGCCCAATTGGCAACAATCAACCATGCAGCCACTCACTTCTCCCTGCATTATCAGGATGGGGAGAAGAATCAGGAGGGTAAAATCTTGTAGGATGAGAGAAGGACAATTTCATAGAACAACACATGAAAAGACAGTCAGAATAGCAGTAAAGGAATACACAAAATGGGCAATGCCTGGGGTAACTGCTCACCACTCGCATGGTTTGGAATAGCCTGGCCATATCCCCTCACAGCAGCTTGTGAAAATTAACGCTATCCCAGCCAAACCCAGGACAGCTGTCAACAGCTCCATGTCCAGGTGGAGAGCAGTGACGAGTGTTATTCCTCTGGGGTCACTATTGGGACCAGCACTGTTTAACATGGTTATCAGTCACATGGACAGTGGGATTGAGTGCACCCTGAACAAGTTCACCAATGACATGTTAGAAGGAAGGGATGCCATGCAAGGAGACTTTCACAGGCCTGAGAGGAGGGCTCGTGCAAACCTCATGAAGTTCAACACAGCCAAGTGCAAGGTCCTGTTCATGGGTCAGGGCAGTCCCAAGCACAAAAACAGGCTGGATAGAGAACAGATTGAAAGCAGTCCTGAAGAGAAAGAATGCTTTCTTTTTCTGTTCTCTATCCAGCCTGTGTGCTTGCAGGCCAAGAAGCCAACTGTATCGTGGTCTGCATCAAAAGATGCATGATCAGCAGGTCAAGAGAGGTGATTCTCCCCTTCTGCTTCCATGAGACTCCACCTGCGGTACTGCATTCAGCACTGAGGCCTCCATCATAAGAATGATGCAGAGCTGTTGGAGTGAGTTCAGAGGAGGATACAAAGACTCTAAAACATAAGAGGTTCCAAAAAAACATAAGGAAAAACTTCTTTACTGTGAGGATGAGGGAGCAATGGAACAGGCTGCCCAGATGGGTTGTGGAGTCTCCTTCTCTGGAGACATTCCAAACCCACCTGGACAAGTCCCTGTGTGATCTACCCTAGGTGGTTCAGCTCAGACAGGGGGGTTGGACTAGATGATCTTTTGAGGTCCCTTTCAACCCTTAAGATTCTGTGATCCACCTCACTTTTGAAGACAGGCTGAGAGAGCTGGNTTCTGCTTCCATGAGACTCCACCTGCGGTACTGCATTCAGCACTGAGGCCTCCATCATAAGAATGATGCAGAGCTGTTGGAGTGAGTTCAGAGGAGGATACAAAGACTCTAAAACATAAGAGGTTCCAAAAAAACATAAGGAAAAACTTCTTTACTGTGAGGATGAGGGAGCAATGGAACAGGCTGCCCAGATGGGTTGTGGAGTCTCCTTCTCTGGAGACATTCCAAACCCACCTGGACAAGTCCCTGTGTGATCTACCCTAGGTGGTTCAGCTCAGACAGGGGGGTTGGACTAGATGATCTTTTGAGGTCCCTTTCAACCCTTAAGATTCTGTGATCCACCTCACTTTTGAAGACAGGCTGAGAGAGCTGGGATTGTTTATTCTGAAGACGAGAAGGCTCTGGGAAGACCTTATAGTACCTTTCCAGTACCTAAAGAGGCCTACAAGAAAGCTGGAGAGGGACTTTTTCCAAGGTCCTAGAGTCATAGAACAATGGGTAATAGCTTTAAACTGCAAGAGATTTAAATTAGGTATTAGGAAGAAGTTCTTCCCTGGGAAGGTGGTGAAGCAGCACTGGAATAGGTTGTCCAGAGTTGTGGATGACCTCTCCCTGAGAGTGTTTAAGGCCAGGTTAGATGGGACTTGAGCAATTTATTGTAGTGGAAGGTGTCCCTACCCATGGCAGGTCGGTTGGAACTAAGTGATCTTTAAGGTCGCTTTTGACCCAAAGCATTCTATGATTTTATATAGCCAATGTTGAGTCAGGATTTCTCAAACCTCTTGTCTTCAGAGAACTTTCTCATTTTAGTGGTTACAAGAACCCTTGTTACCACATCTACCAGTCCTTGGAAAAGATTCTTTAGTTCTGTTTGTAACGAGCTATAAGTAATAGCAGGCTTTAACCACCTGAGGAAGAATTGTTAATCTTACAAATAGAGTCATAAAATCAGCTATATAACTATCATTCTTTACACAGAATATTTTTTTCCTGCACCACACAAGCTTTTTGAATAACAAAATTGAAATGAAAACAGCATCCCCATGGCACAAAAAGAAAAAAGTTCAAAGTTACAGCTCAAGTAATCTAAAGCTCACCATGGTCAAGGAAGGATATTCTGCTCCAGCCCAGCTCACATGACACACTCCTGTCTGTTTTTCTTACACCTGATCAATCAGCAGCCAGATGAATGCAAACACCGTTTTGATAACAGCATGAATTTATATTAGCTCAGCTGTAACAGGATGCTGTAAACTCGAGTATGTCTATACAGAAAGTTAAACTAGTAAACTTACATAATCAGCTTAAAATTCAAGGCCTAGGTTTTATGAAAATAAAAACATGGCCTCAAGTAAGCAGGTGTTTTTCTAAGGTTGATGCTTAAATTAACATTTTATATGGTGTAACTTTTGATATAGGTATGACAGACCATGCACGTTTTGAAATACCACTAAAAAAAAGATACGCCTCCCTTTGATCTGATTTTAAGCTGTTACAATATTTGTCATTTCCTAAATCCTGTGTAAGATAAAACAGTAATATATGGACCCAGCCACATTTGAAAAATAGTAAATAACTTACAAGCACTGACAGGTTACTGCAAGGGAAAAACCTGCCAAGTAAGATCATCAACTAGAGTTTCACTGTTGCTGCAGTACCTGCTGCCTACTGAAAAAAAAACTGTTGTGATAATTTTTTCACATCTGAATTTTTAAAAAAGGGTTATAAAATATAAGATTAAAAAAACCTCATTTTTACATTATTTTTAATAGCAGCGGCAAATCAACTCTTCAAGACCTCAGTGCAGATTCAATTTGATTTCTTCATTATGGCCCTCATGCACCAGCAACGTTCTTAGGAAAACGAGAAGAGTCAAAGTCAGTCAACACTGAATTTCTAGCTAACCTTTAAAGTCCAACTTACCCACAAAGCAAGCAGGATCATAGGGGCAACGTATGATAGATATATGGACTGATTGCACTAAGTAGATCATGCACTCACACATGAGGGATGAAAGAGGGAGACGTGGAAAGCAATGTAGCAGGAGTAAAACCTTGATATGTTAGACTTGACTGTGTATATCTCAACTGTAGCTTTCCTGTTTTTGCATTTGAGGCCCTACTCCAGGAATAATGAGAGCAGGAAAACAAGGCATTCTAAGAATAAAGCCAATCCTTACCCTTATAAATATTGTATGTTCATTTTTGTCTCTGCACCTTTTTCCTCTTCAGTGGCTCAGCGGCACACAGCACCTACTCCAGGACCATCCTAACTTGTAAAGCTCTACTACAGGCAGAGTAAGAAGTATAAGGAATGAAAATACCACCAAAAGCAATCACTTTCTTGCTTAACTTGCACAGTTGGTACAACAGTTGTGCTGCGTTAGTTACTGATTCATTGCTGGCTGGAGGGCATCGTGGTCTTGGATAAAGCTGACTGAACAACAAACAAGTATGCTGTAGAACAAAAGTTTTCATCAGTGACTGGTAAGTGTGCCTGACAGCACTAATTGCCTTTCAGTAGTTTGTTATAGATTAAGAGGCTGCACAGCATAGCATCATTATAGCACCATCAGTTCTGAGCAAAATAAACAAACGATTAAATAAGTTAGTAGTGGCAATTGTGAAGAAGAATGAAAACTTATCAGCATACAAGAAAGAACATAAAATATACATATACTTGTTTTCTTTAATCTTTTACAACAATCATTTCAATACTAGCTATACTATGTTAATTAATAATACTAAAGCTCACAGCTATGGCATTTCTTGGCAAATTGTATGAAACAGATGTCTGAGCCTGAAGAAACTGGCTTCTATTTTTCTCCAAAATAGTGATCTGTTAGCATTCTTTCTGCTGCTAACATATTGAAATCTGCTGCCGTTTTCTCTCCTGTTGTCTCAGTGTTAAATCAGAAAATATATTGTTGGTTGGGTGAGAGGGGATAGATGTATTAGTCCAAACTGAGAAAAGAAAAAAAAAATAGACATGAATAGACTCCCTTTCAAAGCATTGCTGGCCCCAAAGAGTACTACGCTAGGGAAGAGGCTGCTGGAGGTATTTTCAGTAATATATTAGGGAAAACGTATAGGATATGGAAAATGCATACTTGGTGGAGTCAGGAATACCTCAGAAAGGACATTCTGTTAGTTCCTTTTACAACTGCTGAAGCTATTTGAAAACTGAAAATCCATATTCCAAAATTTTGATATGGCAAAGATTTCACTAGGGAATAGCCTAAAGAAATCTTATGAGTTTCTTTTCAAATAATTCTGATTTCTTCCTTGCATTTTTATTTATGAAAACACTTAAGAACACAGTAATTTCTAGAAATTAATTCTGTTCATTGAGACTTGGTAAATGTGAAAGGCAAAATATGACAATTGTAATTTACATATCAGATCTAACAATGCTAAGCCCTTGATTTTATTCTGAATGCTTAGGATTCATGAAGAAAGGATTTGCAAAATGCTTTGAAATATACGTAAGAAGAATTATAGATGATCTGAAGATAAAGACAGTTGGGTAGCATACATTAATTTTTTTTACTATAATGTTGAAAAAAATGTCCACAAATCATTGTTTAGGAGGAAAAATAATTTCCTTTACTAATTTGTTTTATCCCTCCCAACTTGACTTCCAAAATGAGTAATTCTGTGGCCAGTAGCCACAGCCTACTGGCAGTAACACCCTGCCTTGTACGACTGCTACCATATTATATCTGGCAGTAACACCCCGTCCTGTACAACTGCTACCATGTTATACCTCTCAATGGCAAATTGTATGCCCTTCATTAAAAGCATATTCAGCAACTTCATACACTGGTCAACTGAAGGGATCAATTACATGAAACAATCATGAAGTCACTGTAAAAAGAGCCAAATCTCAATGGACATTCCCCAACTCTTTCCTAGTTCAGGTTGAAGAACACTCAGCATATAAACTAAGCTCTCAGTGTGTATTCCCAATTCCATTTTTACCCTGCTTTTCCACATAGATAAAGGAGAAAAACATGCATAACACTGACTTTTTCTTCTTGAAATGGTAGCCTTAAGTGTTTTTGAGGAGGGACTTTTTTTGCTGTGTCTCAAAATCCACTGTTAGACGAACAATGATACAGACCATTATGCCCCAGATTATGTCATCATTGTGCTAGAAAAGCTTAACAAACAAAACAAGTCAGTAAAGATTTATCTGTAATACTGAAGAGTTGCTCTCAAGTGTGACAGCCAAAAAGAAGTTTGCCTGTGCTGGTTTTGACTGGGATAGAGCTAATTTTCTTGAGAGCATATACTGTGGGGGTCACATTTTGGATTTGTGCTGAAAACAGTGTTGACAAACAAAGGGATGATTTTGTTACTGCTGAGCAAGGCTTGCACAGAGTCAAGGTCTTTTCTACACCTCACCCCACCCCACCAATGAGGAGGCTGCAGATGCACAAGAAGTTGTGACAGCCGAGACAGCTGAGCCCAACTCACCCAACTGAGCATCATGCTCAACAGGTAAAGCTGGGGGAAGAATAAAGAAGGACAATGATGTTCAGAGTGATGGCCTTTGCCTTTCGAAGTAACTGTTGCACATGCTGGAGCCCTGCTTTCCTGGGGATGGTCGAATGCCTGCCTGCCCATGGGAAGCAGTGAATTAATTCCTTGTTTTGCTTTACTTGTGTGTACAGCTTTTGCTTTACCTATTAAACAGTTTTTATCTCAGCCCCTGTGTTTTTGCACTCTTCTGATTCTCTCCTCCATNAGAGTCAAGGTCTTTTCTACACCTCACCCCACCCCACCAATGAGGAGGCTGCAGATGCACAAGAAGTTGTGACAGCCGAGACAGCTGAGCCCAACTCACCCAACTGAGCATCATGCTCAACAGGTAAAGCTGGGGGAAGAATAAAGAAGGACAATGATGTTCAGAGTGATGGCCTTTGCCTTTCGAAGTAACTGTTGCACATGCTGGAGCCCTGCTTTCCTGGGGATGGTCGAATGCCTGCCTGCCCATGGGAAGCAGTGAATTAATTCCTTGTTTTGCTTTACTTGTGTGTACAGCTTTTGCTTTACCTATTAAACAGTTTTTATCTCAGCCCCTGTGTTTTTGCACTCTTCTGATTCTCTCCTCCATCCCACTGGGGAGAGGGAGGGTGAGTGGCTCAATAACCATCCAGGGTTAAACCACGACCGTTTCTAAAAAGTCTGAAAAATTGACATGCTAGCTTTATAATGCTAAGCTGTTCAAAACCATGCTGTATTGTTTCAGCTTATAAAGATCAGGAAATAAATCCTAAGGTAGAGAAATATTAGTAAGGAGAAATTGCTCCAGTTACAGAATATGCCAGGTAGTAATTATTTGAAAAAACTAAATCCAACTTCTCTGTTTTGTAAAACTTTGGCAAAACTGTTCTGTGATACTGCATCCAATTCTGAGAATTTTTAACTTAAAAAACTAAAGAGAGATATAATGAAGTCAGAGAACGGTAAGAAAGGAGCTGGTAGGGAAAAGGTAAAAAATAAAAAACAACAATTAGTTTGGTATACAATGTAGGGAGTTCCAAAACAAGTGTGTTGTGTGGTAAGCTTCTTCAGGTGTTTGAGTGGTATAGTTAATGAACAGGACTATTTAACACTGGAAATAACACAATTCAGAGCTATCTGGTGAACTCGATAAATCCCAAAAGAGGAAAGCTGTCCAATGACAGCTGACTTCAACTGCCAAAACCTGTTTCTAGGTACTGCACAAGGCGAGAATGCAGCAGCTCTGCTCTCACTTAGCAGGTCCATTACACATCCCATTGGCAAGCCCAGGAGCAGCTCTGCTCTGCTTCAGTTGTGCTGGGATATTGGTATGGCCTCTTTCTCAATCTTTATCTATTTAAAGTGTAAACCCTTCAGGGGAAAAATTACTTCATGCTATGTGTTCACAGAGTACCTTGGCACAGTGGGATTCTAATTTCAGTTGAGCTCTCCAATTGCTGCCATAATACAAATAATAAATGATAATGTATTAAGACCACCAAAGAACAGCCCTCCAGTTTAATAAACGTAAATCCTCACTTGAGATAGTTAAATCTACTCTGGACTTAGAAATAGAAAATATATTTCAGGCAATAATCCTGTACCAGTAGGGGGATAGCTGACCTATTTTTATCTCTAGCTCCATGAATCACAGAAGTTAAAATGGACGTATTACAGTATCAAATGTCTATTTTGAATGATATAATAGAGGGAGAAATCTTTTGAAGATCCTTTTTCTTTCAGGCACAGCACTCTACATATTAAGCCAAATGTAAGGTGCTTATCTTTGAAATATGAAATAAAAGCTGTTGACCTTTTAAATATAAAATCTTGGTGAGCTTTGGTAGCGCTTGTTCTAATTATATTATAATGGACAGAAAGTAATCTATTCTGTATGCTGTCTAGACACATCATCTCTTATCAGAAATCTCAGGGCACAAAACTGGACCTATAGCAAAGCAGTGATATAGCAATCTTTGTTGAAAGACCAGGATACCATGGCTTCACAACAGACAACAAGAGATGCATGACATTGCTAAGCAACGCTATGAGCTAGTGAAGTTTTCTCTGGCTTCATATGGTGTGGTAGTTAAGGAAGTAAGAGCAAGAAAAGAAAGACAAAAACAACCAAACTAACTGAAAAGTGTAAGAATGGAAGCAAAAAAAACGAATGGAAAAGCATTAAAACTAAGGGTGAATTAATGTAGTCATTGTAGCTTATCAAAGCTACCAGTATTATAATTTTCTGATTGAGAAGGAGTCAAATTCAATATGTTTCTGAATAGATGTATGCAGCTAAACTTTCATCATCCTATTTTCCTTTGAAGTTTATTATCATATATGGATTAGAAAATCCTTCTGAAAGTAAACTACGCCTTAAAGGAAATCACCATGTGTTGTTAAGGCTCTTCTCCTGCTAGGTAGGCTAGAGAATGTATGAAAACTAAACAAGTGATTGACACTCAAAAGTGATTGACAGAAAGTTTAAGCATTTCAAAGAACAGAATAGTCTGATAAACAGTAAAAGCGTTCTCTATGACAGCTTGACAAATTATTTGCACTCCAGAAAGTCCAGCAGTTCACTTGTCTCCACCTTTTTCTTTGTAAGTTCTTTGTTAGTTTTCTTTGTTAGATCTCAGATTATGACAGCAGGTTTCTCTCTGATTACACACTCCCATGTGTTGTTCTTTTTTAATAGAAATATTCACTACTGCTCATTTAACCTCCGTGCAAGCAGTAATGCTAAAAGTATTTCCACCAAACAACTCAGAAGGTAACTTTTGAAAGTACGGTTTGAATTGTTTCTGTATATAACCAAATACACAAGACAAGAGAATCTTGTCTAGAATAAAGGCTTTCAATCTAACAATAAAAGGACATAAGTTACACTTTCTAAATAAAGTCTTCCAATTCTCTTCCCCCTCTCAGATTATTCTTTTTAAGGTCTCTAACTCTGTTGTGTAACTTTTGTCTTCTGCCAAAGAAATGACACTTGGTAAAAGATGAATGAAGAATCCCCATCCATCTTTCACTCAACACTGAGGAGGGTTATTGTCACCATTTCTACATATATCTCCTTTCAGGGAAATACCTCCTGACCTTGTTTTTCCTGGAGTACTTCCCAGATAAACTAAAGCTAACACACAGATGACAACAGCATTGCTATCTCTCAGGTCATGGTTGAGAGTAGGAGAGATCTTTTGCAACATATTGATCACATGGTGCAAAGTTGATGTTTGGTGTTTCTCATTGTGATCTAAAATAGTTAAAAAGGACCATCCAAAATTAATTATTTAAGATGTCACTAGAACAACAATTAGGTATCTGTAATAATTACACCACTCAAAACAGAATATCACCTCACTTGACATTGCTCTCCCAGTTGACAAATGGCTTTTGAAAAACAAACCTAGTTGTTTGAAAATAAAACTCACAGACTAGAAAACAAAGTATCTATTTGAACAAAATACAAGTCTATGACTTAGGTTGCTATTTTAATTCACATAAGTCTAGGTTTCACATTTCCTACTATTTTGCAAACACAGAGCAATAACCACATGACATTAACTCCCTCAAGAAAGAGCATCAGGTACAGACTAAATAAGCCACAATCTTAGTGTCATTAAACTGTTTTCTATCTGATTCATTAACAAGCTAAAGCAATCTTGGTAAACAAGCACCAATTATAAGCACACTCTGGGCTGTAAACCTGTAAAATAGTACTGCTGATGAAGTTGTCGCTTTCTGACTATTATTTTTGTGTGGGAAGACTGTTTTTCTCCACAGTTTTCTAAGAATTTTCAGTCTTTAAGTGCCTACAATGAGTAGCCTATTTTGCAGTGTCTGTCAGCCCAGAAGTTGTTTAATTATTTTTTCCATCTTAAGGAAAACATGCTTCTTATCTTGATGTTAATGGCTAAAAAATATGTTCTGTTAGACTAAGAACTCTCTACTTGCATATCTGGCATGGTTACTCAGGATTTTAAACACCATGTATTTAGAGAAGCCTTTACTTTTCGGTTTGAACGATCCCTAGTCCTACAAATTGTTGTGACACACTTTTATATCTCTTCCCTGAGGGACATCAGGGAGTTAACCTTTAATGAAGTCCAGAAATTACACTAGAAACTTTTAAAATATTTCAGATGCTTTGTCAAAGGTACTCACGATTCAGTTTGGTGACTGAGAAGTGGTTTTTGACCACACGAGGGAGCTCATATTGTTCTGTGTGGAGCAACGTGTGGAGGCACACGGGATAATTTGCTTTAAATCCATTTGGTACAGAAATTAGAAAGGTCATCAGATATATTTTAACAAGCAAGATAAGTACAGATGCAAGTCTGAATTCAAATCAATCTTAATTAAAGATATTTTCAATGAAACTGGAATTGTTCCAGATTTTGTTCAACAAAATTAAATGCCAAATTTTAAACTATAATTTGATAGTAAAAATATTGAAGATTTATGTTTGCTACTCTTCTATGAGTAACTCCAAAGTTTCACTAAGATTATTTATGAGATGGCAAATCTCTACCGTGATGAATGGTGGCTACAAAATTCAAACTAGCTCTATCCACAATATACAAATGCTAATACTCCTGGAACAAATATCAGATTTGCCATGTATGAACTGCAGTAGCAAGTAACGGATTTCTTTGAAGTCTTCGAATGCTCTTGAGCCTCTTATCATCAAAATAAAATAATTACCAAAAGAGCAATATGAAGAAAGAAAATGAGCTTGAAGACAGAAAGCATATATTGTTGTGGCTGCAGCCAATGAAGTCCTACTCCAGTGCAGCCCAAAGAAGGATGCTCCAGGAAGCTGTGAATGATGCTGGAAACACATGAGAATTACATCACCCAAAGGTCTCCTCCTCCATGGCCAGACTGTTTCTGAAGACCGTTTTCGGATCTTTAGGTCTGTTGAGTTCCAAATATGAAGAACTGTGAGGCTTTTATCAGTTCTCATGTTCTCAAAACTCCATATGTAAACATTTTCAAGATATTTTTCTGGTAGAGACTTTTTAGATTCTAGTTCCATCTCAATACTTATAGACCTACACGTCTTGACAAACAATCCTGCTCCCTTCTTATTGCTTAACTCTTTGAAACATGTGGGTCTTCTTTGTTTGTCCATACACACCCACACACAAACACTTTAAAGGCCCTGGAGTTGAGGATGGTGCAAAGCTGGATATTATGACTGTGAAGCACCAAGAAACTGACTCAAGCAAAAAATTATGTAAGGAGGGTTTGGGGTTATTTGTTTCTGGTGAAAGAAAGTTTCATGAATGGTTTGAGATTAAAAACTTAAAATTTTATCTGGGATCTCAATGTAGTATTGCTCATGCATCAGTAGAAATAGTTCCCCATGCAATCTAACCAATTCCATATGTGTCCAGAACAAAAATGAAAATGTATCCTTTAGATCAGTATATTTTAGATATTTGCCTGTAAGTGCTTCTTTTCATGGCCCTTACAATTATTAGAGTTTTCAACAGGGATTCTCTATAAAGAAGAGAAAAATCAGAGTAGTATTGTTTTCTATGCAGCTCTGTAATTTAAACACTCATATGTGGTGGATGCTCTACTTTGAAAACCAGAAGAATAGCAAAAATGGTCTACTGTGCTGACAGGCTTAGCCACAAGTTACTCCAACATCTCACTAAAACATAACAAACTTGTAATCCTCAAAACATGTACATAGATCATTAGTGGTTTAAACTAAGTGATGTTTATTGATTTTAAAAGACCAGCCCTTTCTGCACGTAGCACTTGGTATGTTCACCCTCAAACCACTTCCCTGAAGAAAACTGCACTACTTGCAAATTCATACTGTTATCATTACTAAATCTAAAATGTTATTAAAGGCTTGCAGATATGTAACTCCATGCAGTTGGTACTGAACAAACTTTATTTATGCAGAATGTTTTGCCACATTGCAAATCTATACATACTTTTTGGTTTAATTGATATAAATTGCCACCAAACCCCTCAGCACAACTCTCAGTGTTGTGTGCTCACTTACATTTCAATTCTATTCACATGGCTCCTCAGTAAACTGCATAAAGATGAGATTTGCCTTTGGTTTATTACAATGTAAAAACCCATTTCCAACTTAATAAAAGTGACGCATAAATTATAAAAAAAAAAAAAAGGAAAAACAAAGAAAATAGTAACACAAAAGCCTCCACTCTCTCCTCACTGCAAATTAAAACTGCAGTAGAGGAGGAAAAAGAAAAGCAAAAAAAAATGTTATCAAGGGTAATGCTATACAGATTTATGTAATAAAAGTATGTCTGACCTTTTTGCAGTCCCCAAAATTGCCAGCTACTGTAAGGCTTTCCATTAACTGCTTGCCAAATTGACAGAAAAACTGGCCACTTTCCTACAGTTCACATCTGTGTTCAGTTTGCATGCAGTAAGAATGTAAAACATCAAGAATATTTGATTTGCATCAATCTGTAACATTATTTCCAATGAGAAAGACTCTTTTTCATGGGAAAGCAATGAAACAAGTAACCGGTACTTTTGAAAACAAATACCTTAGTAATAGATTACTTGAAAACAGAGCTTGCTTCTCCCTTTTTAAGTCAATAAATTCACTTCACAGTGTCTGATACAAACTTTTCCACTGCAGCAACATTAGAAAAGTGCATTCTCTCCTTTTTATTGTCCAGAGGCTTGAATTCTAGTCCAAATGTGGAAAACTTTTGCAAGAGTTGCTTTCACTATTAATGATCATTTAATGATACCAGCAAACCACAACATGAGCTGCCAAGAGAAGCAGCCTTTTCTAAGGAAAAGAACAATACTACACAAGCCTACTTTGGAGCCTTAACTTTGCAACTTGTTTGTGACCAGACACCATCCTGCAGAAATTGTTTCATGAATGCACTTCTGTTAGCTCACCAGACCTTTTTCTATATTTACACAGCAGAAAAGAAGCATCTCAGCTCATCCTCTGAGGCTGCCACAATATTCCTCATTTTCTCTGGGTCACAGTTGCTTAAATCAACCATGACCATAGCCTTTTATGACCCCTCACAGTCCTCAATTCAAATCTAACTACTTGAGCAGTCTCATATCTCCCTAATCCTCAGCATATCCACACAGCATAACATGTGAGCTAATGAGCTTGTGCAAGTAAAAATTTTTACTTGCTGATTTTAGGTAACTGCAGACTCAGAACTAAGAAGTCATGTCATGGGTCTTACTAAGACGTAAACTGTCTATATATTATTCAAAAACCTTCATACAGCCAAAAGAGCCATGTAAAAATGTTTGAATATTCATTTGGCATAAGCTCAACCTTTACTATCTCTACAAATACTTCATATACTCTAAAATGTTTTCTGAATCTAACACAGTGCTTAAAGCTTGACCAACAGTAATCCAAATTTACAGCGTAGAACTGCACTGAAAAGTACTTGCTCTTGATTATTTCACATAACAAAATGCAACCTAACATATACTAAGGTCAAAATTGTCAAAGAATTGGCAATTACATTTAAGAGATAAAGAATAAATTAGTTGTAAAAAAAAAAACAAACCCACATGGGAAGTCCTTACCTTCTCTGTTCAAGAGACATGACAGTCTACATCATGTGCAATGTCAAACCTCTACTCCCAGATCTCTTGGACTTCCTCTGCCATCTGCAGAGATGGACAGAAAACAAAAGTATTCGTGATTGTGGGCATTCCACTTGGATATCCTAAAGAAAACTTCCAATTGAGATGTAGGAAAGCATTATTTTGTGAAAAACTAATGTCTTTCCACTTACCAAACTGAATAATTTACAATCACTAATTCCGCTGGGATGCTAGTCTTCACTACCAATCCTAGTATTTAGAAATCAGTATCAAACTTAAAAGGCTTACTGTGAAAATTGGTTTTTTTATATTTAGCAAAGTAGCCACAATATAAAAGGTCCAACTGCAGTAAACATACAAACGTGAAATTCAAACAACACAAGTCTATCTTGGGACCAGACTTGAAAACTGAAAACTTCAAAGGTTTGTTTCAATAGTAATTTCTAGTATTTTATTCACAAAACTGAAATACAATACATCCTGTAACTGATACACATTCTTAAAAGATATAACAACAAATGCTAAAACACTGACTTACAAATAAAATACTTGCTTGAAAAATGCGGGTTTTGATATTGCATCAAAAATAAATTAAGGGTAGCTCTTTCTTATGGAAAGTAAAAAAGTATTTTTCAGTAATTTTTACTGGAAAATAATTAAAACACAAACATGCCTGTAAACAAGGGCTTTCATTAAATGCTTTTTAAAAATCCTAGTTTTTTTCTTTAATAGCTTGAGTGTTCTCAAACAAACTTTGGTCCACAATTGCCCTTAATTCAAACAGTATCTGTACATTGTCTTTCCCATTATTTTAATGCTATTTCAAGCTAGGTTTTAACTTAGAAGAGAGCAGCTCATATGTGAATACAGTCAGGCTCTCACTAAAAGAGACTAAACTAAAAGTTCTTCCATGTGTCTTTAATGAAAAAGCATAAGAAATATGGTTAAGATTTACAGTTTGAGGATTTTATGCTCAACATGAATGCTAAGACAATATAAATATTCCATGGCAGTTATTTTACTAGTTAAGCAAATATTTTCCAATTTCTCTTTTGCCAATAGAATGCTCTTGTTCCCATCGTAATCCTAATTAGCTATTTGGGAAATACAAATCAGCTCACATTTTCTGTGAGCCTCAGATTGCAACATGAAACTGAACATCAACTTCTTTCCTCTCACTGGCATACAGCTCTACATATCCTTGTTCTGTTCCAGTGCTAAAGTACAAGTGGTGTGAAAACAAACCAAAATGAGTTCATTTTTTGGTTCTGTAGTTTTATTCTGCACTTGGGAAAAGCTTGAGGCTTTTTACTTTGCCTGGTTGGAGGAGTTTACCCTCTATAAAGAAAAAGTCACTGCCAATTAATAACCAGGATAAAACTTCACAAAAGCAGACAGGTCAAAGAAAAAAGTTTTCATTTCATGTCAGTTATTCTCATCTCTAAGATGTAAGATCTTATAGGGCACTTCAAACTCATATGTTGGCACAGGAGGACAAAGAAAGAATTGAAGTTGACCTACTAGCATTTTCCAAACTCACACCTGTCCTTACTCTTGACTCATTGTTCTCCCTACATTACAGTATTCTCACTTATTTTTCACATAAAGTGTTGCTCATAGTTGCACCTGCAAGCTGGTCAGCAAGGAATTTAGAAAGTTGCAGAAAAGGGGACCACTGCCAATATTCCTGACGGTTTTTAAATACCAAAACAGCATGAGACAAGAAGGGTGGACTGCCATGTTAGGCAGGAAATCAAGTAAGTCTCAGGGGAGTATTTGACAGATATTAACCTTGGTGAATTGAACTACTGAAATGTACTTTTTAAGATGCTGTTACTCATTTCACTGGAGATTTGCATTGATAACATGGATACGATATTATACAGAACTTAATCCATACTTGAAACAGCTAAAAAGTAATTAGCAAGATTCTAACCAATAAGCATAAATACAAATGAAAACTGAATCCTGGCATATGAACAAACATTGTGAAAAAGTAGGCTTTCTAGGCTTGTCTAGTAGAAACAGCTGCCGTGGCTTTTCAACACAGTCAGCAAAGCAATCTGGACTTATTTTGTTCTTAGTATGGGACAAGGTCTGTCTCTATGTTCACTCATGTTGTAGTTCTCTCTACTGACAACCTGTGAGGCAAATCTAGGGACAGTACAGGTTCCAGATGCACAGAAGCTCTTTATGGACTCAGGATAAAGTGTGAGCTTTTTAGCAAAGAATAATAAAAAAGAAAAGTTTGAAATGGTTTCACTGCATGAATTTGGTTCAATTGCATTCACACAGACAGGGCTGCTTCACAAAGGACTATTTGCAAAAAGTGAATTGGAAATTTCTCTTTTAAATATCTGCCATGTCAGCTAAACTGTTTGATGCTGAGTTTATAACTAACGAGGAGAATAACAGCACTTCATGTTTTAGGCTAGTTCTGAACACAATACAAAGATAAATACTTTCAAAATGGAAATTCATCCTTACCCTAAATAAATAAAATATAGCCTTCCCCCTCACACATATGCAATTGACAAACAGAAGCAATTTAGATTTCTTAAAGTCTAATTTACTAGTAATCACCTTGGCTATTTTTAAAGAATTTTGTCAGATCTTTTTTTTTCAGTTGATGTTCAGCCGAGGTTTGCTAAAATTTCAGATGTTGCCTCACCTGTCCCCTAAAACAACTAAGGTATGACAGGCAGTTGACATCAGCCTCCTGTCTGTCGTTACTTATTCCACATCAGATGCTTACTGATAAGCATTACATTCACTTTTCATGGTCCTCAAGTGGTTTATTTTGATGTCATACAAAGTGCAGAAAGGTTCACAAAAACATCTTCACTTCCCAGGGGTTTTTTTTCTCATTTCCTTCTGTACACCTGAGTACACAAAATTTGGACTGCAATAATGCCTGTTCAATGAATTCAATGTTCTATCCATGATCACCTGCAGGACTATTTGCAAAGCCTCCTCATTTTGTACCCTTCTAATAGGGATAACTCTCTTAAATTTGGTAAAATACCTGGCTTCATAAAAATAGCACTTAATTCAAATACTTGTTAGCACTAGATATGCTCTATTGTGAAAGATCATTTTCTTGATAAGCCATGTTTGGTTAGGTCCTTGGTTCTGCCTTACTCTCTTGTGTAACCCTAGATGCAGAGCTTGAGTAACTCTTGTGTAAAATAGAACAATATGTCTCTGTCTCGGCATGTAGCACATGCATGGTCACTTCAAAGAAGGAACTGTCTCCTGTTCAAAGCCCTCTTCTCCCTGTATTCATACTGAACTAGCAGTCTTAAAGAAAGCATGTCAACAACATTCACTAGGTGTATTGCATTACACATCACTAAAGTGAGGTTCAAACCTCAATTACTAACATATATATGGCTTTAATGAGATTTTCTTCAGTAGGTCAGAACTATTATTCTCATGTCACAGATGGAAAATCAAGATGACGAAAGGGAATATCATCTCCTTTGCAAGGTCACCCAGTGGCAAACTTGAGCACAAACACAAGAGTTTCTGGGTAGCACTCACTGCTCTTATGGTAGTCAGCATTTATCTGCTCATATGAAGAGTAGCTTTAACCAAACTCTCTAATCCCAAGACTCACTGCTTCTGCAACACAAGAGGCATTTAATTGACAGGGTATGAGTGACTAATAATGAAAACACATTACAAAACTAGGCTTTGTAGTAGTAAAGTTAATCTATATTTTGACATTTGTGCATTCTACTTGAGACAATCCTAAAAATAATCTTACTGTTGTCATTGTTTTTCTTGACTCATGGGATGCCAAGATGGAAGTAAAGAGAACTAACTGAAGCTTCAGCTGTAATGCTGCCTTTAATTGATTGAGTCATGGCTTCCCAAAGCTCACAGCAAAGTTAACCAGGACAGGATACATCTTTAACAACAGATAAAGTACAGGAATGGCACAGGTACACTAGGATTTCTTCGTATCCAGAAGACTCAAACTCAGACTGCTTAAAATCACCGATTTCACAGTCACAATATTTGTTTGTTTCTTGATATTTCTCTTACAGAGATAGAAAGAGATAAGAACATACAGAATTTCCCAATTTTACCATCAATGCTTTGCAGAGACCTTTGACTATAAACTTGCGTGGGAGTAAACTGAACAGTTACTTCAATAGCAATACTGAACTTAACAGCTCAGCAACGTGTGAACATTCTTTAATCTTGATCCCATAGTCAAATCACAGTCAAGATAATAGCACTGCAGGTTTGTTGTGTATCAATTTAAGGTTTTACACCAGTACTAGAATAAAGAATAAACACATTCTTTCTCCCTTAATCTCAATGTTCATCTCGCCCAGCTCTCTAAATTTGCAGTCCAAAAGGCAGAACGTTCATTAGATGCTAAGGTTAATGCTCCATGAATCTCCATTTTGTCCACTGTGAAAGACACAGGGACCTGTGGTTGTAACCAATAATGCTAAAAGAGCTGATCCATGAGGGAAAAAAAATGTATTGAGAAAGAAAATAAATTGATAACAACAAAAAAAAAAAAAAAGGAAAAAGAAAGCAAGCACAAACCTTGTCTTTACTGATGTTCTGGAGTGCCCACCAGCTTGGTATGCAAACATACAGACAGCTTTACTATGAAGCCAAGCCTGCTCTTCCATGGTGGCTGTTGGTGAACTGTCATTGCACAGCAAGAGTCCAGGCACATCACCACTAAGCACATGCCACATGATAAACTATAAACATATATTTATACAGAGCACAAATAGGGAGCAGCATTAAACATACAAATCCCAAGGAAAATATTTGCCAAACATCAGCCTTCATATGAATCAATTATCTTAGAACGCTAATACGATAGATAAAGCTAATTACTTTTTCTTTTTCTACAAATTTGATATAGAGAAACAAGTTAATTACCTTTCTCATAAGAAAATGATGAAAGTATCATTAAAAATTCTAAATTCTGAATCATGTCACACTTTCTGCATTCATAACTCAGCACATTCATGGGCTATTCTATTACATGCTAGTTTCCTCTAATAGTATCTGTTTGGCGGCCAGCTTTATGAAAAATAAAATGCATTCCTTTACAGCACAATAGAATGACAATTATTAATTCATACCAAAATTAAAAGACACTTTGAAAAAAACATGTGTAATTATTTATGTATTGTATATACACAAGTCTGCAGTAGCTTTTTTTCAAAAAAGGGCTGAATTTGCTGAGAATATACTGTCATAGCTCTATGTCATGAAATTAAATAGCAATTCAAAATTCTTAGCAAAATTAAAGTATTATGTTTCACCATTTCAGACTGGATAATAAATATTTCAGGCTATGCACAAAACCCAAAGTAACACTGCAATACAAGCACCTTGAATATATGTGAATATTAAATAGGAAAGATACATTATTTTTCACATTATTCACTTCCATTCCTTCACACGTTTTTCTCCACATTATTGGAATAGTATCAGATCTATGCTCAGTCTTTTCTTACACAGAATATATTCAATTATGAGACCATAATTCTTTCCATGGCAACCAACCTTCATGTGAGAGATTCAGGATGTGTGAGCTTAATGACAGGTGAATAGGCATAGGGAAACGTTAGTGAGACTTGAGATGGAGAGGGTGGTATAGAACTGTCTAGTCCCCTAACTGGAAGTCACTACAACATTCTGTAAAACAATGGCTTTGGTGTACTGAGAAATAAAAGACACTTCTCTCATATTCATAGTAATAAGTCAAAGCATGATACATGAAAAAAAGAAAACATTGCCAGTTCATATAATGAATGTAAAGAAACTTGATACGTCATATACTTGTGTGTGGTATCACCTTAGCATTAAAAATCAGGCCTTCTCTAAAACCACTTTACACTGGTGGAAGTCACACGAGCATTTCAGGGGAAGCATTTCAGTGATAGCAGCAGTAGCTCAGTGCATGCTCAGAGCACTGGTGTGCGCTTGGCCAGCGCATGACACTCACTCACTTCCTACAGGCTACATCGAAAACAGAGAAAATCAGACTATTTCAGCTGTTTCTGAAGCCCACACTTCCCATTTGGTCACTTTTATTTATCCAGGGTGTGTAAACACTAGAAGCTAAGGGCAAACCCTGGGCAGTGCTAACACTCCAGGTGCAAGGGAGCTCTTTTGCAAAGAGCAGTAATGGTATAAACTAAAATAAACCTGCAGAAAAGCTTCTAAATCAGCACTACTGACAAAGCAGATGAGTATGATGATAATAATAAATAGAAAAGTGGTTTCTAAACTGTTAAATGTGTAGAGAAATTCATTTACACTTAACATGTTTGTCCTGGTACATGATTGCTGCTGCACACAGCAATAAACATTTCCAAAGGGAAAAAATTAGAAAGAATTATATTAAAATAATTAAAATATAGTACCTTGACTTATTCTTATAATGTTACCACTGAGGTGTTGTAACAGCTCCTCAGGACAAACTTGCCTCAGCGACGCCAAGCTTGGCTGTGCGCAGCCAGCTCCAGGCAGCCAGGCTGCACCAAGATGGCGTCAGGCCTGACGCCCCTCAGCACTGGGCCTTGCTCACGTGGCAGGCCTGGTGGTATCAGCACCCCTCTTTCGATGCCCCAGCCTAATTAGGCCTTGCTCTGAGTTGGGTCTGAGGTGCAAAGGCTAACACACAGCAGTCACTCGCACCCAGTGTCACGTGCACTACAACTGTTGTGTTCGAGACAGAGTATTCCCCACAATTTCAGAAAACAGCCATAAGTAATCAAATCAAGTGAAACTAAAATAATCATAAAACTTAAATGACTGTTTCCAGCTCCTTGGCTTTGGCTTGAGTAGCAATAGAAGTGCACAGGGGCAAGACTCTGACACATGCCTGCAAGAAGGGGACAGGACAGCGCCTCAGCAAACCAGCCCACAGGGCAGTACATGGCACACACCCCAAAAGACTTCTAAAGAACAGTATTTTTTAGGTGGCAATACGTGTCTCAAGGACTCACATCAGTAGAAAAAGATACTGTTTAAAAGAATAGATGCATTTAAAATTAGCAAAACATTTCATTCTGTAAAATATGAAAAACGTACTTGTAGAAACATGCAGTTGCTGAATAGAAGTAATATTATTTTCACTGTAGTTTTTTTCTTCAGAACCAGAAGCCAGGGATAAGTACCACAAATAGGGAAACTGTTTCAAGAGCTAAATATTGAACTAAAGTATTATAGTTTTGTAATTGTTCTTTTGCCTTATAACAGACTGAAAACCAAACAAGCCCTGACACAAACAGCCCCAGTCTCACTTCAGTTGCTAATTGTGCCCTGTTAAAAGCCCAGGCCCTATATATTGAACAATCTTGCTAGAAGCTGAGAGAAAGTGAGCTCAATTTACATCACTTTGGTTTAATCAAGATTAAGTTTTCAAAAGCCTGGGCTGACCTAACCTTGGTCTCAAACTGGATAGTATCAACTGCTAGGGAGTGTGAAAGTTTTGCCACAAAGCTGTTGCCAAATATCCACGAAGTTTTCCCAAACATACAGAAATTTCATTCTGGTGGCACAAACTAAAGCCATTCACTTTCCCTAATACATAAGAGGGAAAAAAAAAAAAAAAAAAAAACTTATGACCACTCCCTTTAAATATGCAACTAAACTCTAAAATGTAATCACAGATTTCCTTCAGCATTTTCCATCCAGACATAGGCACTTCATTAGACCAACATTAAGAGGATGAAGAGACAGATGAAGTCAAATTAATAGTTTCCAATTTAACAAAAAAACTTTGCTCTTTCATGCCTGTAGAAGGTGAAAATAAAAGATGCATTAAAAAAAGGAAGCTGTTTAGTATCTTCCCCAACAATATGGGGAAATTACACGTTTCTTCTGGAAGAGGTATTTTAGCACAGTAGGATGTTCTTATGTTGTGACAAGATAATGTGTGTGTAAAGCACTCCTATAATTTAGCTGTCACACAGATGCGCCTACTCAAGTGCATGTGTATCAATGGAGAATTAGCTTTGATCTGTAAAATACATCAGATGATTTCTATTCCGTCTGCTGAATCAACTCAGTTTGATAAGAAATTAATCTGACCACCTTTCTTATAGCCATTGTCAGAATGTTTAATCTCTGGAACTGAAGCTGTGACTGCATGGAGCTGTTTACAGAGCAAAAAAATAATGTAAACATGGATAAAAATTACATTGTAATGGTTTTTATCTTCATACATCCCCCTTAGAGCATTCTAGACATTTAAGGGCCATTAGGGTAACATGATCCAGTCATTTTTTTCTGGGAAGGAAGAAAATGCAACATTTAATCCTGAATAGACATTAAACTTTGGAAATAAGAAATACCTTTTCTATAGCTTTTGTAACCAGCATTTGAGATCCAGGTGTGAAAACAGAAATATTTTTACAACTATGCCTGCCAACACCATAAGTGCTGACTTAAACTTGCAGTAGTTGAAGCTGTTTAATATCACAGCTAGGACTAAGCTTTTTCATCACAATCATTCTTCCAAATACAAGTTAATTTCAGCCTGGGCTCTAAAATCTTCAGCATGTGCTTCTTCAGAGAAATAGAAAGCAAAATTGACTCTGACTTCCAGGAACCAGATCACAAAGAAAGGAAAATAATACGTGTACACTGTAAATCTAGGGTAAAAGTGTTCATTAATTTTGAGGAGCTAAAATGCTTGGAAGCCGACACTTGCTTGGAGGGACTGGGATCTGCAAGCTGTCTCCTACCTTGTTCATTTACTTCCTGCACATGCTCACTTGGACACACAAAATACTTCTAAGAGATTCCCATGTTCTCTCTACACTGAGCTTGCTTCTGTTTCCAGCTGCTGCAATGCCTCGGTAACTATTCATTTGGCATGTGGGGAAAAAAGGCTAAATGTCAGACCAGGGGAAAACATCAGCTCATTTAGGGTGCTCATCTCAAGTATTCCTTTCTGCCACATACATCATAGTGCTCCAAAGTCTTACCTCTAGGCAGAGACAAGTCCTTAGTGGCAGAAATTGCCTACAGTCATTTAATGCAGCACAAAAGAGGACTCAGCAAGACAAATGAAAAGCAGGCCCATACTTGTTCTTAAGTTAAGAACATTACATGTTTGTCTCTTCCCATCCCTGAACGTTTTTACTGTTTCTAAAGACCACTTTAAGAGTGAAAATACCTATTTTTAGGAGTCTATAAGTCTTTACTGCCAGTACTTCACTTCCATAAATAAGTATGCCTATATGCTAACATATTAAATATGGCAACACCAGAGAAGGAAAATAAACAGAAGAGAATACCTGCACATAGATGGGCTAATTCAACACTCAGGGAAACTCAGGTGACAAGGCAGAGAAAGATGAAGTGGTAGTGGTATTTTTTAAACCTCTCAAGTGATGGAGTAGAAATGCAGAGAAGAATGAAAACTCTCAAAATGAAGTAATTTGGACAAGAGAGAGGGAAATGAACTGAGTCTCCTCTCTATCTGTGACCATAAACGTGTACAACTATTAATTACAGTTACATCTCTGAAGAACAGACATATCTCTGAACACTGAAATAAATCTAATTGAAATATTTGCATTACCCTCCAAAATTTTTTCTTAGATGTGAAGAGGATACGCATTAATTAGTCAGTTACATACATTAATCTGTAGTTTCAGCCAGACCAGAGACGGTAGAGCAGTATTTCACAATTCAACCTGCAAGATTTTTTGCAAAGCCACAGGAATCAACAGCTTTGTCAACAATCCTTCACTCAGAGAATCAGCTCTTCTCTGCTGTTCCCAAGGCAGTTCACCTCTAGTTTTCCAGTGATACCAGCTTCTGTTAACTGCTTATCTGCTTTCTCTCAGGCATTCATGTACTTTTTTTCTCATTTTGCAGTAGGCACACCTTCCCTCCCTGCAGAAAACAAACCACTGCCTCTTAGGCCTCTTTCAAGTCCCTCTTCACGACTAAGTTCCAGTACTGTCAGCTCATGATGATCAGGCGGGTGGCAAACTGCAGAGACTGTTGGTGGTTTGCTGACTGCAGTTCTCTACCTCTGGGAGGAAATATCTATTTCACTTTTCCCCTCTTCTCTGCCTATAATCCTCATCCTCTTGCCCTGCAAATATGAGAGACAAAAGAACTCAAACCAGACAAAAATCCCAACCTACCTTATTCCTCCCTTACTTCTAGACAAACTATTCCTGACAAAACATCAAATAATCATCATTTATTTGATGAAGGTTTGAAGCAACCAACCACAAAAGGAACTAGTCACTATTTTGCTCCAGAATGCAAAGTTTGTTGATTAATTTTTGCCATTTTAAGCAAAAGAACAGAAACACACATGGCTGTTTTGGAATAAAGAACTGTACTGAAACTTCCAAATACTTCACAGGACTTGAAGTGCAGAAGAATGATAAGAGTGTCTCCCTCCTGCTTTCTTGAAGTAACACATACAGACTACACAGAAAAGCTCTGCAGGATAAGGGAAAGGAATGAGCTTCTGGCCACCACTCGAAAGCCTTTCAGTAGGCTTGCCACTTCTTCTGTTCAACAAGGAAACAACATTGTTACTCATCACACGATTTATTACCGCCATAAAATAGGATTTGAAGGGTTTAGGATTTGATGGAGATACATACCACAGATCTTTTACAAGCAGAAATGTTGTCAATAAATTTGCTTTACTTATACAGCTTTTCTAAAAATAACACACAATCACCATTTCAATAGAACTTTTTGAGTTTGCCACTGTCTTTGCTTTCAAGCCAAAAGTTTTGAGGACACTAAACGCATCAGAAATACTAATTCACTGGTTTAGAAAGAGAGTAGACCTGTATCAAACAAGCAAAAATGTGAATCAACTGCATTAAAGTGTATTTCTGTTCCTAAAATCTCAGTAGACAACAGCATAGATCTCACAATATTGTCATAGAATCACAAATTATATATGTAAATGAATGACAACACGATCATCCATTCCCAAATGCTGATACCTGGAAATGCACAAAAACATCTTCAATAATCTTCTAGGCAAATTACCAAGGAATCAGTTAGGCAGTCTGAAAACATTCTTTGTTAAGTATAAGTAACAGCAAATTCCAAAAAACCTGTAGGAACATTAGCTAGTAAAATAAAACTGCTATGAAAGAAACTTTGCTATGGTAATCTAGTATTATGCTAGACATACCTGCAGTGCCAGCCACTTTAATACTGATAATCCAATCTTAATTCATCGTATGATTACAGAATTTTACTCTAACTTTAAAAGCTAGAGTTTCCTTCTGAGAATTACCTTAATAAAATTACCTGTGTATTGATTTTATCCACTATATACACCATACACAAACATTGTATCCTATCTATGGCTTGTATTCATGGGGTTTTGCCATACTTTTGTGCAAATAACCTTTACTTAAGTCATTTAAATCAGTTCTTAGATTGGAAAAAAACAACCCAACAAAATCTAAATCTCAAAAAACAACGAAGTCAAGCTGATGGAAAACACAAGATGGAGGACCAAGGACTGCCATTATTCCCACTAAGCCTCTGCTTGGCAGCAGTGCACACTGTCCTGTGGGAGCTATTGCTTGGATCTGATTATACAAACAACAAAAACTGCAACCACTTTAGATTTAAGATTTGTAGATTTAAGACACTGACTCACCTTGGTAAGATCTGCCATTTCTGTGCAAGCTTGTGCGGCAAATGCAGCTTGCTCGTCTCCCCCTCAGCATGGAAATACTGAATTGAGTCATAGCACTGTTGCTGCCTGGATAAGAGCACTGCTCGTTGTTTCATTACGGAAGGATTTCCTAAATGACCTTTGTGACTACCTAGGTTTGAAGTCTGACCAATGAAAAGTTAAGTTCTGTAGAAGAACTTGTGGTAATTCAACACAAAATAGTCTCTTTGTGGACACAGTGAGTTCTTGATACCCAAGTTAAGCTCTTCCTTTGCAGCCTTACATAAAATTCAGTCATCATATAATACTGTTATCATTGTTTATGCTTGCATTGTGCATTGGCTACAGAGTTAAGAAGCTGAAGTAACAAAGCATTTTCCAGTTTCACTGGAAATAAAACAAACAAAACCAAAATGGAGTGAATCTAGAGGAGCCAGAGTTTTCCAAGGAAGGAGAAGGAAAAAAGAAAAAAAAAAAAAGAAATCCAAGTTGTTTCACCCATAAAACCCCTTTGAATTGACAGCATACTTACTCTTTGATATATGTACAGATGTACTTCTGTTATTCATCTCTCTAAGAAATAAATAGATCACATCAAGGCAGTAAGAAAGCTCTTAGAAATCCCTGGGAAGAAAAGAGCAACTACAGTCTCAGTCACTGCACCCATGAGCTGACCATGCTGGCTAAGACCATGTAAGCACAGAACTACTTTATGCTCCCTTGTGAAGCAGGAAGGCTGAACAAAAAGCATGTCTTCATTCTGCATATGCAATGTCCTAGTTCTACAGGTTTTGCACCCGCCTGACTATGAAACTGTGCTACTCAGTACATTGGACAAGTGTACTATTGGATCAAGCATTTGTGAAGCTATAACTGCCTGTTTCGCCAGGTTTCTTTTGACCAGAGCTTTTGTCGTGAAAAGAGAAGGGCAACTGTATCCTTATAGAGAATTATTTAAAGACACTCTTATAATATACCCTTGAACTAAACTGTGCTCAGAATTACACATTGCTCTAAAGCTCTAGTGAGTCAACTCACAAACCAGTATAATCACTGCAGTTCCAATGCTTTGCATTTACCACAATTCTCTCCAAGTTTTAAAATTAGACTGAAAAAAGGATTCAGCTTAGCCACGTGCAAAGAGGACAGACCTGAAGTGATAAATACAGATGCCAAAAGATCAGTAGAGTATTGTTTTAGAGCTGAAGCACCAAGAAAGGCTTTTAGGCAGAACAGAGATACAGTCAGTGTATGCCTTACCATCATAATTGAAGTCAGGAGCTACTTTTCCTTGGATTTCAGTTGCCATTGATAGATTCTTCATAACTTTGTGACTTTGTTCCCAGCTGCTGACTGTTTGTTAATTTTTGATAAGACACAACAAAATGAGTCCCAGTGATGGTGAGATGCAAGAAAGAAGAAAGCTCCTCAGTTCACATGCACAATGAAAGCAATGAAACACAAAATTACTACAAATTCTCTTACCAAACTTCTGTTGTTATCAGCACCAGGCTTTAATAATTGGCAATATTTCTTTTATTCATTGTCTCATTTTAAATCGTTTTTACCTTCCCTGGTGCACTGGTGGACTTCAGAAGGTTTGTATTTTACCAGTATCTTTATTGTGAGTCAGTGAATAGCAGGATTCCCAGCTGGGCTCTTGCTTCTGCTCTTCAGCTGGATTTGATCTGACTCTCATAAGCTCAGTCTTGCGTCATGCAGAAAAATTATTCAAGTAACTCTAGCTTCAAAACTATTCATTAAGAAGTTGGAGTTGGGGCTTTTCCCCTTCTTTACACAGAGAATGAGCTGTGTTTTTATTATCTTAGTGTTCAGGCAGCTTCCCAGGCCCCCTTTTAAACTCAGGGCCAAGGTCATTTTTACATTATCTGCTACAGACATATTTTAAATACACCAGCCAGATGTTACTTCCATTTAAAAAACATAGCTATAGAAAGTGTTTTAAGTCATAACAAAAGAAATTTGAGGATTTTGGAATAGTTTCAAAGTAATCTGAACTAGGGAAGGAGTCCACATGATGTTGCAAAGAAGCAGTTAACAATATATCTCATTGGAAGCGTAGAACACTACAGAGATCGTCAAGCCTGAAAATTCTGCACTAGCATCTTAAAATCTTGGGAATAAAAGAAATGCAATGACTTATACATTAGTAATGCTATTAATGACATTGTAAAACAGCTGTCTCAACAACAACTTCAGAAGCAACGCTCACTCTTACTAGACAGAAAAATCCTACCACAGGTTCGTAGTTAACAACAGTACAGGGAACATCTATTGCTCAACAAGGACAGCTTGATGTTCACATGGGAGATCACTAATGTGTCCTATGTATTTCCAGCTCCCTTGAACTGTCCTAGAAGATTCTAGGAACGTAATCCCATATACCATCTCATACTTATGTAGTCAAAGGAACTGAGTTCACTTTTCAATCTTCTGCCACAGGCAGCCCATGTCAGTGGTGTCCTGGCAAAACCATCCACATGGCAGCCTAGTAGGAACAGTTCTCACTTTCTTGCATCATGCAGACACAACCTCACATAAATCCTTTTTAAATATCACATCTTTTGGCCTTTTAAAGCCCACCCCTAAAGAATCATCAGGTTGTGGTTGTGATCTGATTACCCAAATTACAAAGGACCAAAGAATTTTTAGTCCTTTCCCCTCTGCTTTTTTTTCAGAGGCTCTCAGATTGCTGAAGCTAACATCACATGTTGAAAACTCAGCATTTTGAAAAGATTGCTTTTCTCCTCAAGCTCACTTTTGCTTCTCCCTTCTTAGCATTTATATTCCTTGCCTATTTGATTTGATTTCAGTATATATTTTTTTAATTTAGCATATTTTTCATGGCATAGTCAGGAAACCTTTGCAACTCTGCACTTAGGAAATGGTAGCAATTCTAGTTCTCTTGCATTTCCTATATGACATAATTGTCCAATTCTAGGAAGTTCTGAGAGCATTTAACTCCACTTATAAAGAGGACTCACACAAGAGATTTCCATAACTAAACTAAATATTGTCAGGGCTTGTTCTCTGTCCTTATGGCTACCAAAAAAAGTCTTTCTGCTTTTATAAAATTAAATTATCTTTTTCTAAATAATGGATTGCTTCCAGCTGCTGCTTGGGAGTGATCCCTGGCCCATGCCAGCTACTTTGCATCCAAGAAACTATCAAGGAAAACACTGTCTCACCAGGCCAAACAAAAGAAGCAAGGAGTATTCTGACAGGAAACAGCACAGACAATCAAGTTTAAGTGCTGGGAAACATTCCCTGTTACTGTTGGACAGCATTTACATCTTGGCACTGCCTATAAATGATAAAGCTCTACTTTGTGCAGTGCTTGCCGTTTATAAAATATTCGAGGCCCAGGTGAAAGCTTTTGAAGAAAGGCTACATATAACAATCTCTCCTTTCACTAACATGGCAATAAACAAATATACAGGAAAAATATTATTAACTTCTTTTAAATTGACTTTTCTCTAGAACCTAGAACTCATCAGCGATCTGAAATAACTGCAGTTGTGCTGTTGACAGCCTCACATTATTCTCTGAGATGATACAGCAGGGCAGGTTGTTCCAGCTCATTCTTCAGTTCTAAGTTCTCCAGAGAGACTGATGACACTGGATTTCATGATGGAGCCACTTAGAAACAGCAACTCTACCACATTTTTTAGTATAGTGACAGTGTTAGTTTCACTAAAATATATAGATATATAGATATAGATTATATAGATATAGATATAGATATAGATATAGATATAGATATAGATATAGATATAGATATAGATATAGATACATACGGATATATAAAAGAATTAATACATCATGCATGTCTTAGCACCAATGTGCTTCTTTAACACATTGAGCAGGCACACACCTGATTTGAGGCCTCTATTATATCTTCGACATTTGGGACCTGTATTATTCCAGCACAGAGCCTTACCACAATCTCATTTATAAAAGCTCTAATAAAAAGTCAGGAGGCTGCTCCTCTGAGTCTGTTGTTCTACCTTTTACCCTTTCATTTTTTTCCTTTCACTGCAATCCAAATAAGGAGCCGTGATTTCATACCTGCTTGCCCCTGGTGGGTTACCACCTGTTTTGCAGCTGGTGGGTATCTCTCTTTGCTTCAAACACTTTCAAATCAGACCTTCATTCTAGCACCATGGGGCACTTTTTAGTCCCACTAAAACTTACTGTCCAATTGTTTTCACATGATCATAGCCACAACCTCAAGCACTGCTGTAACGGTTCCAAAAAGACAGAAATCTGTGGCAGTTTGAAAACATGCTTTATTCATCCAAGATTTAATGGCCTGTTTGCTTCTTCCAGAAGACTACATATTGTGACATTTTGCTCAGTCTAACAGATACTACAAACAACTCTTCTTAAAGCTGTGACCCTCATTTTTGTTTGCTGGTTTTGCATAATGTGAAAAGACATATTAACAGCCTTTCCAGTAACAGTGAGAATTACTGCAATGGATTTATTCTTTGCCTAAGTATTTTTTTCCACATACGTAAATTTCCAGTGAATCTCAGCTTTTTTGTAATGAAAACTCAGACTTACGCCCTCATATTCCTCCTGATTGGTGTTTAATTTCCCTTTTTTATATATATATACACCTCTCCTCTAATGGTAAATGTGTTTTATTTAACAATCTGAGAAGGAAAAGAGAGTCTTAGGGGAACAAACGGATAAGGGCATTTCAGAGATGATTTTTGTGGAGTAACTGTTGTTACCATGATCTAAGTTTAATTTAGCAATTAACTGGTATATCAGCAGGCCAAGTTGAGATATGATCACATATACTAAGACTTTACCAAGATTTTACTGTACTAAGGGAGCGTATATAACCCAATTTTGCAGGTTTGTTGCCCAGCTAAGTATGGAGGCCACTTAGTTATGGTTTTATATATGATTTCTAATGTTTCTAAATACAGTGTGTGACTTGTTTAAAGTACTTTATAGCAATTAAACATTCAGCCACATTCATCACATTTCACACTCCTTGCAACTTAAGTACTGAAGAGCCTTCAGAGTTTTGTTGCTACGGAGTGCTGATAAATGAGAGATGCTCATATAATCTGGGAAGGAACAGAGCTGGTCATCTTCCTCCCCACCGCAATCTACACGCACCATGTGGCAATCACACTAGCTATGGGCATTTTCATGTGACAAGAAACACGACAAGATGCCACAAAGTGTAAGAAGTGTTCAATTCTGCATCGAGAGCAAAGATGCTTGTTCTCCCCACAGCTCTAAATGTACCCTTCCCCCTCCTTATCTCTCAGTTTTCTTTTGATGCTGTAATTTCTATAAAGCATTGTTTTGGAGGGCAGTCTGTAAGAAAAGTTGCATTGTGCTCAGAGGAACAGATCACTGACCCACAAAAGCATTTGTATGGTTATCAATCTGTCTTCTCTGCACACTTAGGGATTCTCCAAAGTTATCTATGCTGAAGAAATCTTATCAAAGTCTTTTGTACTATACCAACTGCAGAAGCTTCAAGGGGAATTTTATGCTAATGATTCTCTTTAATCTCCATATAATTCAGGCCAACTAAAAATAGATCTTTTACAAACAATGAATCATCATAACTTTAAGTAGATGCATTTCTGCCATAACAAAGTTGAAATCTGTTCCACAGCACCTTTCTTTCCTCTTTTCACTTAACAATCATCCAATAAGTCACCGACAAAAATTAATACAATTGTTTTTTCTGCTCCGCTCTTACTTCAGCTATCACTAGTAGAACCAGGGTCAAATAAATAAACAATTCCAAGCACCATATTCATTTGAGGGATAAATCCAGAAGAGAAATTAAACAATTTCTTAAAATTAACAAAATCAGCCATGAGATTGTCAAAGCTCATGACAGTAGCAAAAGCCAAGGTAATTTCTTTTCTGAAAGGAAAAAAAAAAAAGATACTTACTCCCAGAGTGGGCTTTAGACCTACTTTTACTGCTCCTCCACCCTTCTGGAATATGTGAGAAATCAGAGAAACATGCAGTGACTGAACAGATTTGTATGATTAATTAGCATCCATGTTACCTTGCAGATCATATCTGTCTCACAGGATTTCACACAACGGTATTCTATATACAAAGATTTCTCCTAGTATGTTACATCCAGCAGACAAATAGCTTTGTAAATGTGGATCTAAGATAAAGTAGGTCTGTGCAGTGAGGAGCTAGTTTTTTTAACTTTCCTCAGTTCATTTTACTCAAAAACACCATCACTGAAGGGAAGCAGAAACAGTCATGTTGAAATCCTAAACAGTAATGCATTTGGCAATTGAAAAACTACTCACCTCTCAGTGACAGTATAATTGGTTTCCTAACACAATTATTGTGGATTCTTCGAATTTTACCAACACCTTTTTGGAATTCCTGTAAGACTCTTATAAAAGATAAAGGTTTGTATGCATTTTTCTTAGACAGCAGGTGGAATAAATGAACAACCAGAGAGCAAAGGCCAACTATTCATATCATAGAGGTTTAGGGCTAAGGGAGATCCAGGTGTTGGCTGACGAAAACTAACTATAAGAGAAGCTGAAAGATTGTTTCCTGGACTTTTAAAAGCCTTCATGCTTGAACTTCTCTGACATTTGCTTTTGGATCTCATTTTTTATTTCATACTTTTTCAATCGAAGTGATTCCAGGGTTAAGTTATGTTCCTCACTGATTGCAAGACGTCTCTCTCAATTTACCCAAATTTCAACCCATAGAACTTCATGGATCTGATCTGATTGGGTCCTACAAATGAATGCAGATGTCAGTGTTGGGTAGCCTGATGGAAGCCAACCCCCATAAGGAGCATTGCCCTAGCTGCCATGCAATGCCATGTGACCTCTCTTACCAAGTGCACAGTGAGCAATTACAGATGATTTTAGAACTGTTCCATTTTTAAAAGTACTGGTCAAAATTATTGCAATATGTATGTCAATAAAAGTAATGGGTGCAGATGCGAAATTCCAACCAGGACACAATGAAGAGCAATCATGATGCCTGTACCTAAGCAGACAACCCAGGCAAAGAAGATGATTCTGCAGGGCAACTGGAACAGTGAACCCCCAGACAGGGAGCTTCACCACGTTTCCTGTGATCCTTCCTGGCCAGCAGCAGATGCTGCAAGTTGAGAACAGCCCATTCTCAGGTCTGCCACCTTTCCCAGTCCAGAGCACAAAGAAGTCAGTGAGAGCATCTGAACTTTGTATTAGGATGATGAATGTTTATTCAGAGATGGCAGTATTTCTCTAGGACTCTGAATTATACCTGAGCAAAGCTTAAATTTCACATTTGAGTATTTATCTTCCAAGTGAAGCTCTAAATCTCTACATTTTGCTGATCTTTCAAAAATAAAACTAAGCAAATTACTTTTTCCTCTAGAAACACAGTTCTCAGTTTCTGGTGTTCTGAATGTTTGAGGTGTAAGTTGCCCTGCAATTGTGCACTTGCTACAATTCAGAATTTTATATTTTCTGCAGGCTCTTCCATCTGGGCTAGTTGCAGCAGGTCCAGATACACTAAATCTAGTAGAGTGCTTTTAGATCTGAAGGAAAAATTTCTAAAAGTGTATTTAGAGATCCACATTTGCAGGAGAGAGATATTAAAATATCAATAGCATTACACACTGATTTTTGTGGCCTTTTGTGGTCACAGACCACATTGATGAAACGAAGGTAGGAGAGAATTCAGCTACAAGGACACTGTTGAGCTCAGTTTCTCACCATCAGTAGAAGGAAAGGATAATGAAGAATTAAGGAAAGTCAGAACCCTGAAATATTATTAAATATAAACTAAAACAGTGCTAAGTGATATTTCACGAACTGTGTTAAAAACAAGTGGTTGACAATGAAGCTGAGAGAAAGCATCATTTAAAATTTAAATACAAAAATCTTCTCAGAGGGAATAAAAGTACATGAGCAGAAACACATAAAGATGTAACACAGACTTAGGGCTATCATTTCAAGTGTTGAGCAGCACTTTAGCCCACAAATAAGCCTCATAAGTTTACCATTATTTCCGCTGTACCTAGAGGAGGGGCAAACTGATGAGCAAGCATACTGCAATCTACTCATTCATAAGACTTGTAACAAGGTTTCCTTTAAGAATCTAAATTATTTTTCACATAACTGCTGCTGTTTTAATCCCTTCCAGACTACACTTTGGCCTGTAGTTGGGATACAAAAAGCAAGTTGATACTTGGGTAAATCCTACAGTACACATAAAAGAATCCAGCTTCCACACAAAAATGTTTGAAAGCTCTTATATTTCTTTCCCCTTTTTATTCATTTCAGTTTCTATCTTATTTTCTTTAAACTTCAATCTTTCCCTTTCTTCTCACACTAGCCACCTTCTTACTACCAAGGGCTCTCACTCTCTGTGCAAACACTTGTTGAACTGCTATATTCATGGAAGAATGAATATTGAAGTTTGACTCCACTTTTTGAGTTATCCCTAGAAATTAATGTAGAGGACATCCAAGAAAGCACAATTACCTAATGTACCCTAAAGGCAGTTAACAGGTATGAAGTAACGTCGCTCAAAGAAGACCCACTAAAGAATATTTACTGGAGCTTCTCAAGCCTCAGAATAGCCTGTTTGGAAAGGCTATTCCTGCATGAAGTGGTACAGACACATACATATTTTTTAAGGTCAAATTCCAACTGCAGGCAAAGAGGGTGACTGTCAGCTCCTGCCAGATGTCTGAAGGAGGCATTACTGAGTGCAAACACATCAGGGGGTCACTCTGCTTTGCAGCAAGTGAAATAAATTCTATCATATTTCACAGAACACTTAAAGGCCGTTATACCTCCCTACTTACCACCTTCTTTGTAATCTTTGAGGATCAAGAAATCCTCAGAAAGGTAGAAGTTTGAAAACTAGTTATTGTGCAAGAAAGAAGAATAATATCTTACAGAGCATGGCCATATGAATTTTTCTTTAGACACTCTTGGCTCAGATTAAGCATGAGATTTTTAAACATTCAGGCCTTCTTACCCAAATAAGCCAGAAATAGCCTGTCAGATGGGTTAAGTTACCTCCCATGTGTTGCACATCAAGCATATCAGCATGCGAACTAGCATAGAAAATTCTGGTGAGCTGCCATGTTACTTTACTTCACAGGTTTTTGTTATTTTTTGGACTTTTTGATATAACATGCAAATTATTCTACTACATAACTTAAACTTGCTTACAAACTGAAACTTTTGCTGGGAAAGTCTTTCCTTACAGTTAGACAAAAACTTTCCAGATTTCATTGTATTCATTCCATGACATCCACTTTAAACGTCCATGTAGCACGTTTGCAAAGACTAGGATTGCAACACCTTAACAGTTTTTATTTACTGATTACTTTCTAGGAAAATGAACCATAGCCCTTTAGTAAATGATGTTCCATGGGTTTTTTTTCAATAGCGCACCCACCTCAGACGAACAAAAAAACAATCTATTTCTCTCTTTGCTCCCTGTTTTTCTTTCACAGCATTTCTTCTGTGCTGTAGAAAATCAGATGTATTTTTCAGACTAAAAGCTGTTTTTCAAGTTCTCTCTCCACAGAATGTCTCATTGTGCAATGAACTACACACAATCTTACTGCTATCCCAGGAGAGAAAGTGAGGAGAAAAATCTTATATTACTTTTGTCTTATAATTAGATTATTTATAGTTGTGAAATCTGTGAATAAACTCCCTTAGGAAACATTAAAAATTGATACACTTTGGTAAATTACTATTAATGATTTCAACTAAATTAAATTAAATAGTCATACGTTACTTGCCTGATGGGAAAAGTAATAACATCATCATCATCCTTACTTTATTGTCAACTTCTTTTTTCAGTTGCCGATACCTCTCCACTCTAAATAGACAGACATGATGAAAACAATCAGAATAATTAGCCTGCCCCACTGTTCTTCGATTCTTCTCTGCTTTTCCTTAATGTGTTCTGTTGTGGCATATACTGGACAATCATTCTTAAAGTACAGGAACAGCAGATTCCTTTTCCTCTCTCTACAGAGGGATAGTACAACTAGTTACTGTGCTGAAGACAGAACCAGCATTCTCACACAGGTCGTTTGCACCTTTCTTTGAATCAGCTGAAGTGCCTGTGGCAGTTCCTTGAGCTTTGTATTTTCAAGCAAAAGACTTTGGCACTTACTACTTTGGATATTATTTCTCAATAAATGTCTCAATTTATACTTGCCTTAGATTAAAATTGTTAGCAAAATTAAACTCAATCTCCACGCTCCTCCCAGAAATTTTTGCCAGACATTGTCATTGTTTCCATATTTTTAGAGTACCGTGTTGCCAAAATAAATCATATCAAATCTGCTATTAAGGCATTTTCAGTGTGAATGCTGTGAATCAGTCAGCTCATGGTCTGTAAAGAACACGCTCTCATATGTATTTCCTATGGCCCAGGGATGCAATAACTCTAACAATGCAAGTCTTCTCCATCAGCACAATTGCACCATCACATCAGAAGCCTGAAAGTTGTGCTTCTAGTGCTATCAGTGGTGTGTGTTTGTATACAGCTGGTATCTATATGAAGTTAGCAAGTTAAAGAGGTTTTTTTTTGCCCTCCAAGGCATAGTCCCGATTTTTTGTTACAGAGGAATAACATCTTTAAACAAACATATAGCAATATTTAAAACTTCAGGCTTCAAAAATCTGTACTATAAAACCAAGTTACAGAACATCAGTGAAGTTCTTAAGTTCCTGAACAAAGTTTAATAACTTCATTCTCTTTTGAAGGTGTTCTTATTATGTCAATACAGTGAACAATTTAATATTGGCATTCTGATTAAAAATCAAGTGGGCTTCTTTTTGAGTATTCTGATTCTAGCAACCGAGAATGTGCTGAGCAATAAGTTTCTTGACAAAAGAGACACCTTCCTTCTCTCCCCCACAAAAGACTAAATTCACCGTGTCTATTATGGGCTTATTTGAATTACACGGTAATAAGTATTTTGGTGTAAGGATCAGAGGTGAACCAGTTACTGGTATTATTTCATACCAAGATACTTGTACTAGATGTTTCAAGTGATTCTGTTACAATGGGTTCCATACATTAACGTATCTTTACCTCACTGATCTGACAGAACAATGCCTTTTTTTGGAAAAAAAAAAAAAAAAAAAGCAGCAATCTATTTTTCAAGTAACAGATGGAAAGACAGATGGGTGGAAAAGTCCACTGAATAGTGTGTTGGCTGCCTGTCATTGCCTGTGTGACAGCCAATAAATATCATATGGATTGAACTTGTAAACTAACATGTCCCTATTTAATGAATTCTTTCAGACTAGTACACATTTGCTTGCCAATACCCATATAAAAGAAATGCCACTTTGGATAAGGTAATTTTTTTGTGAGGAGACCAAACAATGAAGCCCAGCTTGTTCTAAGATTAATAACGAAAAGCAAACAGGGAAGGAAGCCCCATGGTAAAGTGTGTACATTTTTAGAGAAGGTACCTTTTGCACACCTTGAACGAATGCCTGCAAAGAACTTCACCTGCAGTATGTATACATTTAGGGTAATGTTTTTATATCTTTTACATCTCTCTTTGTTAGATCTTAGTATATTTGGTTTTCAGGCTTCCATATGGGAAAAGTGCTTGATTCAGTAGCCACCCACGAGATACCTACCCACACTAGAACAATAGTAGATGCATCTCTTTTGAGAGATTTTATCTATTTTAGGCTAACATAAAATTAATGATAAAAATACTGATGTGGCTTCCATATTTACTGGCACTTATTCAGGCTTTTCCATGTCATATGCATCATGCATTACAAATGTCGACAGTTTGCCCGTCTGCCAAAGCCAGCATGGGTGTGAGGAATGGAAAGCTCCTTCTCACTGAGAGTGTTCATCAGAAAAGAGATTGTTATGTGTAGTTCCTGTATTTTTCTTCTAGCCTCCTGTCTAATATTCACCAAGTATTTCCTAGCTCTTCTACTTCTTTTTCCAAGAAACTATTAATGGTTTTACAGACAGAGGTAAAACTCTTGCAGGCTCAGTTCCACAGGCTGCAAAAAGAGATGGAGAGAGATTAAACAATTTCCCCACGCTGCACTGAAAAATCTGCCTTGAAAAGGAGTTTAGTTCTGCAGAGAAATGCTTGGGAGAACCTTACTCCTGAATTTCTGAAGAAAATACAACAGCGAATGTTCAAGGTGAATAATGTTGTGTGACTAATTACTAAAATTGTTTTGCTTTTAAATGTTTTTCACAGGTAGTAGAAAAAGATCTGCTGATTTCCAAAAAATTCCTTAAAAGCAGCATTCCTGAAAAGAAAACCACAGCACTTGTTGATTTTGTGCCAAGGTGGAAAATAATAGAAAAGGAAAACAGAAAACAGCCTCATTACAAAAATATAATCTATTGGCACGATACCAATAGACTGAGAAGTTTCTGAAAATGTATAGACACAGTTACAAAACACAGACAACAATGTTTTGCAACACTGTCTGACACACAATTATGGATGCATCCAGCAGGATGGTGTATGACAACATGAAACTGATTATCGTTTGAAAAGGAAATATACAAAGTTATTAGAAAAACCCTGAAATGGTTAGAAATAAACCCCCTATTCGACCTAAGGAAAATAGAGTGAAAATCAACTTTGAAATAAAAAAATACATTCTGCCATATGAAAGAAATAGTACAAATAGGTTTTTGCCTTGATATAATGCCTTGTCCCTGAGGAGCTCCAAATCCTTCAAAGAGGTTAACAGCTTCATGACATTAATTATTTAAATATTGTTACATTTATGTGACAAATTAGGAAGGAAACCAGCAAACCCATTGATTTCAAAAAATAAAACGAAAAAAATGAATAAACCTCATCAGCTTAAATCCCTAAAGTGTCTGAAGAGGAAACATAAACTCATTCACCTGGAAGATCTAGTGTTTGTCCTGTGCATTGTGCCAGGTTCTCAGGAGGACGGCACGTTCCTGTTACCTATGGAACAACATCACCTAAATAACCACAAAACACTGAAGTGATGGAATGAGAAAACACAGACATGTCGATTCAAAAGGCTCCCACTCTGCTACAGGAGTTGGTCCTAAGCAGAGAGAGGGGAAAAAACAAAATTGGGCAATCCATTGGTGCACAATTACACAAATGTAGGTGGTGCTAAGTCCTTTGTATAACGATTAGTTGCCGTCTTCTTTAAAAGCACCACCAAAACCTGACCACGTCCTTTTTCTCTTCAGAGTGTCCTTCGTCAGGCTCCTGTCCAGCCAGCAAGACCATAACACTGTGCAGCCCTCAGCCCAGGCTGACACTGCTCTCATTGGTGAACTCAGAAACAGGGAACTTGAGGGTTTTTTAAAACATCAGCTATGATTTTTCCAGCCTGGGCACGTGAGGCATGTGCTTGTGAAGACATTACCTTAATTCGGTCTTGCCTTGGTCTGGAGAGTTCCTGAATGGTTGATTCAATATTCTTATGCACTCCAGCAGCCTTTGAGTGACTGCATACTTCTACATTTGACTGAAGGGGTGAACTAAAAGTGGAATATTCTCTTTTAGTGTAATATTACATGCCTATGCATCTTGCTGTACACTTAGTCATCCCCGCGTGTCTGAATAAGCTCTGTGAAAGAATTGCTCTACTCTGGCCGTATTACTATGATTGACAGAATCTGTCAGAAACCATAGTGAGATTTTTGCCCTCTTTTCCTTAAACTCACATACAATAAGATAAAAAATTACAAGTAGTAGAAAAGTTACTAAAACCACTAGAAATATAATTGACATAAAGAAACCTGGGCATTACATTTTTACCCCTCAAAACTGGAGAGTTTCAAATTTTGCCAAAAGAATTTTTATCCAACTTTTTTTTTAAATACACAAGTCTTACAGTCCAAAAATAACTAAATCATTCTATAGAAGCCTCAATTAAAATTAAATGAGGCTTTAATGTGTATCTGAACTAATTTTTACTCCTTGGCTGGTTAGTCTCTGGAGTCTTAGGAGTGCCTGTTGTCCCAGTTATTTAAGGCAATTCCAAGTCCCCCAAAATCTGCCAGGATCCAAGATTTCAAAATACTTTCATATAGTATAAATGTATTCTACTGAATATGAGCAACACAAACCAACCCAGTGTTCTCAGCCTTCTGGGTACCTACAGATTTCAAGCCACTGCTGTCTTGGTATTTTGCATCCCAGCCAGGATGGGTTATTCCATGGAACAACAGCCAAAGCAATGTGCGAAGTAATTGTTCACACAAAAGTATAAACAGTGCAGATGATTGCTAGCCTTTTCATATCTTTCTCCATGATCTAGAGGATTTTAGTCACTACGTTCTTGAATGCTTCAGTCTCGCTTTTTCAACATACAATGCATTCATTTTCTTCATGTCTTCAGCTTTCAGTCCTCTGCACCTGCCTCCAGCAGATTAGATTGAGATCCATGGCAATGCCAGATATGTTCCACTAACACGTGACATTCGATTTATACAGGGGCTGATGCCACCTTCAGCTGAGTTGACCTGTGAAATGATTTAACCAGACACACAAGGAGTCTCCTCAAAACACAGCCATAGAAGATACCCTCAATTCCACCAACAGTTGATCAGGGATTCCACCCTGTACTGTAGAGCCAAGTACAGGCAGGTTACAAAGGCAGGTAGATGAGGTATAGTCTCATCACAGACATACTCTCACTTCCAAAATACAATCTAACTCGCGTTTGACCCTGAAATATCAAAGCTGAGCTGCTACAGAGATGGTCTTGACAGTAAGGCAGGTGGCAAAACCTGGTAACCTGGAATATTTAGCTTTCAAGGTCTACTTTAAATAGAACACAGTGCAGGCTCTATCAGTTACTTGTAAAGATGCTCTCAAATGATGACAGCAAGTCCTTATTAAAAAAGGCTGTTGTTTTAAATACGACTTCTTTTAAAGACAGAAGAATTAGGCCGTGTGCATTTTGTTACTCAAGTTGTTACTTTAATGTTGCTTTTATACTCTGAAGCTTTGGGTCTCCTAACAACAATAGTTCCACTGGATAAAATAAAAAACATGATTGGTATCCTCTTTAAACCTTTTTGTTGAAGGGTTCAGTAGCTAATGTGACAGCAACCCTCGATATTGCTGGTTTTATCCCTTTGTGTGTGTGTTTGAGGGTTGTTTGGGTTTTTTTCTCCTTCTGTTGAATCACGAAAACTATATTTCTAGGATAAGACAATAAGAACTTGCAGGAAAATAGTTTGTAACATATGAGCAATGTAGGCAGATACAAGTTTCATATCTCTTATTTAAAATTCTTGGTCATTCACAACAAAATACTTTCATCTGTCAACAAATGAATTTAGAAAGACAAATGCTAACAAAACTCCAGAAAGGAGTCTGCTATTCAAACACCTAAAAATGCAGATAAGAGCATGTGGGGACCTTCAGGGTGTTTAATTCTCAGTATTTTTTTTTTTTTCATATCTGAAAAAAACAAAAAAAACAAAAAACCCACAAAATCCCAAACACAGCAAAACCATCCAAATGTCAAAAATCCAGCTCTTCCTTTATTTCACTTCAACTTATTGCTTATAATTAGAAATGCTGAAAAATCATGAATGGAAGGCTTAATTTCCTAGTGTTTCTGGACTCATTCACATTAAATAACAAGGAAAAGGTTCTATACAGTTTTCCAACTTATTTGGGGGTTCCAAGAGGATCAACACAATCTTTGAACTTCGGTGTTTTTTTTAAGCTGAATCCCTAAAAAATTCCAGATCAATGTTTCAATGGACTAATAACAAAGCTATTTAAACAAAACTGCCATTTTAAGAACTGAGCCTATTAGTACAAGTACTGTGCCATTTGGTCTTCCCAAACATCTTCCCCAATAAATCCGTTCCAAGCCTCCAAGCTATGATTCAGAAAGAGAAGAATAGTTCAGGGGTAACAGCACGGTGAAGCCTTGAGTCATGCACACTTTATGGAAAGAGTTGGTGTATCATTAAGGAATACAGGAGGAAAGAATAATTGATAGGAGCCTAGTCAGCCAAGAGAGGACAAAGCTTGCATTTGTGATGTGTGACTCAATGTGCTCTTCAGCAGCAGCATTACAGACAAACAGCTCTCTGCAGGTCCAAAAGAAGTGGGGTCTCTCAAGAGGAGGATGTGGATGGGATTTTGGTGAGATACAAAGAAAACCCAAGTGGAAAATGTGCAATAAATGGTAAGGATAAGACTGCATTGGATGTATGCTAGCACCTTGATGACACACACAGGAAATATAAGATCTGTTCCTCAGCCTCTGAATTCCCACTCATTGGCCTGCCTTTTTCCTCTTGAAGTAACAGTCTTCATTTTCTCATTTTTTCTCATTTTCTCAAACACCCAAAGGATGCTCACGCTAATTAATAAGTGTAATTTCTTTATGACCATGTATACACACAAATATATTTATGTATGCATATGTAAACATACACTTGCATACATACAATTAATTTTGTCAGAACAGTGCAGCTATGTGAACTTTCTGCTGAGGTAAGCGAGTTAAGTGTAGAACTCATTCAGGATCCTCACAGCATAAGACCTTTGGTGTAAACAAATTCATAGCCTTCAAGAGTCTTTTGCCATTGTAGTGCTCTTTCTGATGTCATCAATACCTCTGTAAAATGGAAATTTGTTCTAAATTCCAAGGGAGAGGTTCCAAATTTTACAGAAAAAATAAAACTGAGATGAAAAAAAAAAAACATAAACTCATTCACCTTTTTTCCAGAGCTTTGGGTAAAGAAAGAAAATATGAATTTTCTTTCCTTCTACTTAAAATATGCACAAAAGATATCTGTTTTCAGACACATAAGCTATTTATTTCTTTCAGCTTTTTGGCTGAAAATGCTTTGGATTTTTCAATGTTCAGCATCTTGAACAGCCAAAATACTCTGTCTAGGAGTAAGTTAGTTTCCTACAAACTATATGTCACTTCGGTAATATGAAGAGAAAAGAGGGATAAGGGAAAGACAGAACTTGAGAAGCAATAGCTTGGCTCTCAGTAAGCAGCAACTGAAGGATACTACCACGTGAAAGTTGATCTGTGTAACATGAGGTGTTTATCCCTTCAGTCTACCTTTAAAGACTTCAGCATCAATAAAGACCTTACAGTGGTAATTAGCACCATTTCAAACAAATTACATGAGTTCACAATTCATTGCTTAATTGATACTTCACTCAACAGAAGGTATTTAATACTCGCATAAACTACAGTTTTATTAGAAATGTGGTGAATGTTTTATTTTATGGACAAAGTCGAATGCTAATAAAGACAGAGTTAGAACCATGATCCCATTTTGAGACTAATGTTGGTGCAATGACAGTTTTGCAGCAGGAGCTCTACTGTAATTACACTAATAAAAGCTTTGTGGTCAGTCACTTGCATGCCATTCAGATAATGTGAGTATTTACATATTTATAAATAGCTACATCTATACATATTTATGATCCATTTTTTCCTGGTCAGAAAAGACTAAAAAAACCCGAGTATCATTTAATTAGGAACATTAAGTGCAACAGGAGACTCCTCTTCCCACTAACTAACACCGGAAGGCAAGGGAATTGAAAAATACTGTATTTGCAAATTCAAATAATTGAAGCTTTGGTTAGCAGCATTTTTGCAAACCCAAGCAGCTTAGGAAATACAGATTTTGGCATATAATTTGCAGTGTTCATACCAGAACATCCCAGTCTAATTGACTTGCCAGCAAACAGGCAGGGAGACAGGCATCTGGGAGCAGAAGGCAGAGCCCTGTCCGGTTGCTGTCCTGCCCTCTGCCCACTGCAGTCTGCTCAGCACTACACTTGCTTTTGTATCAATCAATACACAATTTACTAACAATTTCACAATGCTCTACAATATTGTATTCCCAATTTAGGTCTTTTGTAATGTCAAGTAACCAGTGAACCGGAGAGCACAGCAAATTATGTAACTTCTCTGCTACCTTCAGCTCTATGGAAGACACTGTACCACTCCTAGCAATGGCTTTCCTACAGGTTTTACCTCAATTTCAGGACTGCACTTCCCTTTTGGTAAGAGAAAAAGCCTCATTATAATGTACTGGAAATATCTACAGCAGACGGATTGTTATTCGTGAGAAGACAAGGATAAGTTTATACAGGCAGGGGAACCACAACTCTATTTCTAAATTCATTTAAATAAGGATACCTGGAACTTTACAGAAAGCAGACTGGCAAACAGGTGATACCAGTTATTTTTAAGTCTTGGGAAAGCTTTAATAAAAGAAGATGTAATTACTGTGTTGTGTTTTACTGTCTGCCAAGATCATAAAAGAAAATAATAATACATTTCTACAAGAACATATTAAACCCACTCATGAAGTAAACTTCAAGGAAAGGAATCTTTTCCAAAACAGCAACTTAGGTTAAATAGAAGAAAATTATGAAACTGAATCACAACACTGTAGGGCTCACGTTCATATTAAAAGGAAAAACAAGAGGAATCAAGTACCCACTCTCTCTGCTGTGGCTGCTACTGCCTTTTCTTTTTTGCTTTTTAAGAAACTAAGCAGACAGAATTAACTTTTCTATCAATGAATATGTGCTGACTCTTGTGAAAAGAATAGTGATGGCATCTCCACAGCTGTTTGCATCAGCTATTTTTGATTCATTGCATAGGCTGAAACATACTGAATGGCCAACTGAACGTCCAACAAAAAACATTTAATCTGAAAACATTTTAAACACGTTTAAGCTTTTGAGCACCTTTAGGTGAGGAAAATGTGCTCAGAAATGATCATTCTTCCCTTTTCTAATTCATTGTTCACAAAATACACCGTTATGGTTTGAGAGAACCACTGCAGCCAGCAACACACAGACAGCAAAGTTGGTTTCATCAAAGCCACCCACAGTGTTGGGCTGTACTTGAATGAGCCCCTACTTATTGACTCCTCTGTCTGTAAATGGCACTGAATAGAACAGAAATGCAGAACCGAAATGCATCTAGAGATATCAGGATTTCAGTTCATGTATTAATTTGTGCAGAGAGAGAGAAAAATGAGAGCTTTTCACAAGTCCTTCTCAAAGGCCCGTGTTGACTGTGACACAGTTTTGTTTGTTTCCCCACAAATAAGGAACAGTCATGAGCAAAATAACCACCAGAGCTTGACTTGTGTTTTGCAAGCAAAATGGCAGAATTACTTATTGCTAGAATGCTGTTTTGTTCTCAAGGAACACAAAGCTGCTCCTTCACCAAGCAACACCATCCATCCTCTCTTTTGTGTGGACCAGAAACTGGTGTCCCATGTTGCCTGCTCACTTGGGCTCACCTTGCAGAGCCCTCTCCTGCTCCAGGCTCTGGAGAGCTGCCAGTGCCATACCTTGCTGAGCTTCAAACACAACTGGCCTTCTGCATTATTCAGTCTCTGAGCACTTATTCTCCAAACACAGAAAACAATCCACATAAGCCTCCTGAAAAGAACACTTAGCACCAATACACCTGCTTGCAGAGAAACTTGAACTGGGGCAGAAAGCTCAGAATAGCAGCTCCCCCAACAGTAGAGGATGTTGGTAGTGACAGACAGGGAGAGGACTCCTGGGGGAGCAGTGCAGAAACAGGCAGTCTGAAACACAGGAGAGAGAAATCATAAAGATCAAACCATACATGGTAAAATGCGTTCAATGATGTGTTAGAAAAATTAACTAATACTTCCCTTTCTGCACGCAGACACTCTTACTCACACTTCATAAGCTTCTGCTTCAACATCAGAAAGAATTTTCTATGTGCATTTAATTAGATTGAGTATTTTTTCATACACACCCTGATCATTTGGAACACTTCCAAAATGTTAGGATTATGATTAAATACATACATACATATGAAATTTGGGGCATTTATGTAGATAGCATTTTTCATCTTGCTTTTTCTGCATAGTTGGCCTCGTCATGGCCCACTGGCCAAACAGCTTCTGGCAGGGAGCTGTGATGTTGTTTATTACTGCAATTTGTACAGCTCATTATAACAATAAAAACCATCAAAGCTGACAGCTTTCATCCATCCATCCATCCATAACCCTATGTATTTCTTTTAAGCCAGTGGCTAAATATTTTACTGAGATTCTGATAGATCTAAAGGGTTGGTACTTTGTTCCTTAGAAACAGCTTTTTAATTAACTTATTTATTTATTGATGAGTGTAGATGATCAGAGTGGAAGGAAGCAAGGGTCATAAGGATAGATTCCCAGGCTCTTAACCCCTGTTAATGCTCCAAACCCTTTCTTAACTTTCATCTTCTCTTCTCTCTAGATAAAGCAACACGTTTTACATTCAGTACAGAGGAGGAAAAAGCACCTTTGCCACCTTTGTTTCTGCAGAAAATGAGCCCTAGATCAATAGATTTGTGTATTTACAGACATCTGCCACAGATGATGAATCCTCCAGTAGATTAAACTCAGAAGAAATGACAGACAGTTGCTGGCATGCTGCTGGAGATCGCTACCTTGCCATTTCCCACGAAAGACTACAGGCTTCTAACAGTCTTGAACCTCATTTGACAAAGAAAAAGCCCAAACTATATTATTTGTGCTGAATCCACAGTTGTCAGCCTTTTCCTGAGTTTAATATTGCTCTTCTGGTGTGGTGCACTGCTGCTCATCATATACCACGTGAAACAATTCTAGAAAGAAGGGTAGTGGGAAAAAAAAAAACAAAACTACACAAAGATAATTGCAGATGTCACAAGGAAAACAGTTAAAAGGTATAACATGAATGAGCATTGGATGACAGTTTAACGTGCTTGCAAGTCAGCTGCCATGCTTCTAAGTCAAATATCACTGATAAAAATCCTCGCTGCTACGGATTGAGGTTGATATGTTCAAGAAAAGGACAGTGTGACAGACATAGCTCCTCTGTCCCAAACTTGACAAAGCCATTTCAACGCAGTCAAGCTGATAAATTTTGCTCAACAGGGATTAATAGCTCTGGTTTAGCTAAACTGCCTTAATTTCCAGGACTAACATATCATCTGCATGGGTTTTACTAAGTCGGTTATTAAAAGAAACTCCTATCAAATAACAACAGATCGTGTGCATTTAAGCTAATTATTTTAATTGAAATCACAGCAAAGTCACGATTCCCTTTCAATGCAAATCATGGGCCTTTCATGCAACACTTAGGCATCTAACAGCTCTCCACGCTTGCATACACTCTACTTAAGCATTGTGCCGTGATAAGGAAAATGACATTTTTATACTGTCTGATATCACTGTTGCCCCTTGCCATAAAAAGCTGTTATGGCATGCACTGCCAAAGCAAGCAGTCAGCTGCAACTCCCTTCCCATTGGATTCTGGAAGGGAAACACAGTGGCTGTGGTGAATGCAAATAGAGCTAATAATGATTATTAAAGGCAGCAACCATGTACTAGTCACACATTCTAACATTTTGCAAGTTTTCTCACGATGACACTTGAAGCCTTAGAGCATTTCAAGCTGCTGGATTTAACACTGGGTCAGAGCCCATATAATTGCTAACTGCCCACCAGTGTAGCATAACTTGGGGAAAAAATGGAAGCATGACTCAGGCGATTTGAATTACGTCTCGACTTTAATCACTGAAAGTGATATTCCCAAAAAACTATCTTTCAAATTAAACACTTCTTCCCAATTTAACCTGGCCAAGAAAAGTCATGTGCATTATTCTTTGAGAAAGATAAAGTAATTCTCCAATAATAACTCTCAATCTTTATCATTGCCCAAGGCAACTTTAAATTACACAATCACTAATTATATTGTGTACCTCTAGAGGTAGCCCTCAGTCTCTTTGTATCACTGAACAATGCTTGCAGGCTTCAGTCAAGAGCCAGACCCAGCATTCTATTGCTGTGTTGTTCAGGATTGCTTTAGGGATGGAGTGGGGAGCTAGTGAGCTGTGGACCCCAAACCTTCAGCTCCCTAAAATGTTGGCAGTCTCATTCCAGAAAGGTGTTTCCTATTGCTCAGGAAGCTTTTCCATTAATCTATTGACTCTGGCATCAAGAGTACACCTTCTTTTCTTTCACTTCAAACCAGTGGCACCACAAATTCTCAACTGTTCCATGACTGGGATTCATAGATACTAAAGATACAAATGATTTGTCTCAGATTTCAGTTGGGAAGACATTTAGGAGAAGCCCTAAATATTATGCCACGTTCTCAAATTATGTTCTCAAATTCTAGGCATTAATTTAAAAACAAAGATATCTGATCCCTGTCTATTGTACTCCTAAGACAGTAACTAGAATTGCAGCTTTTCACCAGGCAGTGCTCAACAGAGGATAATTGTGTGAATAAATGAAAAACCAAGAGCATCTCAAATGGATGAGAGGCAGCAACTCTACACAGGGAACAACGCATTCGCATGGCAGTGAGAGGTGTAATGGCACACTCACATGTGTTCTATGCATTTGCTTCATTACATGCTTCCCTAACTATTCCTTGTCAATTGATAATTAACAGTGCCCTGCAGTAATTGAGATGGTACATACTGCTAACATGAAAGAATGATGGCAGGGCAAGCGAGGTGACAAGCCCAGAGCCAGTCCCAGAGGCTCTGCAATGCACACAGTTTGTAGAGTGGCAAACAGGAGGCAGGGGGAGAAAAGTAAAGGACTCAAAACCCTTTCAAGGGTTTTCAACCCTTTCTGATTAAAAAAATCAGAAACAAAGATCCAAAAATGACATGAGTATTCTGGAAAAAAATAACAAACCAAACAACAACAACAAAATTACATTTGGTTATTGAAGATACTTAACAAAAAAGATGAAGAGCTCCAATTCACATGGTTTTCTCTGCAGCTAAGAAGGCTGGAAATCGACTTCAGTGTTTCAGGAAATCTGAGACTCTCATGCCCAGGGAAAACTTGGAACATCGTTAATTGCACAGATAACGAGCACTGTCAGTGCTGGAGTTGATGTGGTGGCCTGAACACAGAAACATTTTGTAATTTTTACATGCAAAAAGCAGTAAAATTGCAAATGGGGATTTCACTTTGGGAGAAGAAAACCTAACTTAAGCAAAATTATTGTATAGCCTTGTGATTAAATAAAGAGGAACAAAAGGTGAATGCATGCTGAGGAACGTCTGTGATTCTTTAGGCTGTAGGAAATGATCAGGAGTAAGGCCAGTTCGGGTGATACACTGTGTTAAGAGGGAACATGATAGTCAACAGCTCTATTCAGTAGCCAACGTTAATTCTGTGCCTCTAATACAAGCAATTAATTACTTCAAAGTAATTCTGATGGCAGAAATTTTTAGACCTGTATTTCCTCATGAAAGCACTGTTTTCTTGGCACAAGATTGTATTTGAAGAAAGGAATCAATTGTTTTTTCTCAGAAAAACTAAGCACTCGGTAACATGTTTTTATTCAAAGCCTGCTCAAATGAAACAGAAACCTGAAAACTACGCTATGATTTGGACAGGCTGAGTGAAATATTTGCCAACTGTAACTATGCAAGTGGCTAAATTGCAGAAGAGTATTTTCCACATGCTGCTGAATTACTGAACTACTGAGAAACTCTTTGAGACTGTGCTCCACTCACTGGGATACAATTGGATCTAATGGTCACTGCAAGTAAATTATTTATTTATTTGTGTATTGTCTCAGGAAAATATTGACTGCTGTTGCTGTTTCCAAGAGAATTTCAGTTAACTTTGAAACAACAATAACTAACTTGCTCTGAGAAGAAACAGAAGTTATCAAGTTCAAGCAGCAATCAGAAAACACGCCCTACGCTCAGCTTGTTTTCCAAATAATTAGAGCGCTATCAATAAAACATTAGCTAATAAGTCAGTGCTCTAAAAAGTAAGATACTGTAAAATTTTAAAGGGAGGCTCAGATTTTAATCTGCAAGTCACTCATCGTGCTCTCAGCTCCAGCAGTGCTCCTGCCCAGGTGTGCAGGGTGCAGCCCAACACGGCTGTGTTTACTTAAGACATGCACAAGAAAAATTGGCAGGGCCCTGGTGTGAAGGCTAATGTGACACATCCCTAATCATCTCTTAATTACTGTAGATTTAGAATGTTATTAAGTGCAGCGCAACAATGTAGTGGGGAATTTGCCAAGCTCATTTAATTAATCTACTGTTTTATAACTTCACATCACCTGCCAGTTTTTAATAGACTGATTAATAGTGATAACTACAGTATGTGTTTGAGCACACTTTTTTTTTCAAACCAATAGAAACTTTTTCTTCCCTTTAATAGGGGAGAACTTTATTACTTCAGAAATACCATATCTAGTTACTATTGGAGCCCAGACTACCCCATGCTCACGCTACTCCATGTTGACCTTGTCAAGCCCTCTCTGCTTCCACAAAGATCCACGACTTACCTCTGTGCTCACTGGCAGCTCTCAATCCCTCTCAGGATTCCAATCACAACTTTATGACATGAGACATTTTAGGAAAAAAAGTAAGTGCATAAGAAAGCTATACCCAGAAGTAAAGGCTGCAAGATTAGGTTCTCAGATTGGGCATGCATTAACAGGCATGCATGTGTCATTACTCTTCAGTATATGATTTTGGACTATATTAGCAAACAGCTTTTATGATGTCTTCATTTTTAGATACTTATCATTCAGGGCTGTCAGTATTTCTTACTTCTTTGCAAAGTCTATGAGAGACGTTCTTTAGGATGAAACTATTTCTGCTTTAAAAAAAGTAATACCATATATATATACACACAATTTACAGGAAAGGTGTGTAAAAATGAGCTTAAAATATAGTTTAAATTTAAAAAAAAAAGCTTTTATACCCCAAATTGCTGATGACTAAGTTATTACTAAGCTTCCACAGATTTTACTGTACAAGTTATATCACGATGCTTCAAGGTTTTCTTTTATAGTTACTAACTTGTGATATAACCTTGCTAACGTTATGTTTCTATGTTCATGTCATTAGTCTAAACACAGCTAATATAAAACACTACTAACATCATAAGCCTAGAAGACTTCTTCTGAGCTGTAGTATATATTCAGTGCAAATATAAACTACAGAGAAACTAAACTGAAATGTAATTCCATTTTCTTTGTCAGAATCACATCCATAGACTCAAACTAATGTGAAATGTGAACAAATGACAATGGAGTACATGAAAACCTAAGTTCTTACTCCAGTAATCCAGCATGTATGAACTCCAAGATGTGATTTATACAGTGTCATTTATTTTGATTCCAGTGTCTGTTGTATCCCCTAATGTTTTACTCTTTATGCAGATTTATGCATATTTTTCCATCGGCACAGGTGGAAGTACATTTGCCACTGTTATGCCTGCAAAAAATTGTACAGGAACTAAAGAACAACTCTATATTTTATACAGATGTGTTTTATTTTAATAATAAAATATAAGCTTGAGAAGCTCACTGTGCAAGTTTGGTTTTCTGTCTTTTGTACTATCTTGATAGAAGTCTTTCCTGAAAAGAGAATTACTCACCCCTTGTTCTCTTAAAATTCCACTTAGCGTAATTTAAAACAAATACTGACCTGTAAAAGAAGTTATCCACACGTTTTTCTCTTGTGTCTTCATGCTGACAATAAACGTGCTGTAATTGTAACTATTTGCAGGTGCACTCCAAAAAGAAGCAAGCAGCACTATTCCCAGGACAGACAGAGGGAGCTGTATCTCCAGTTTTACTCTTTAAAGAGACAGCTATAAACAAAGTGTCAAGTTTAAGTTTGCAAACACACACACACACAATTAAAAAACATCTATCTTATTTTAAACAATTACAACCAAGGATTTAGATTTATCATGGACAAACACTTGGCCCTTTTCACATCTTTATGATGTAACAGTAATACTGTAAAACATAGCATGTCATCAGTAAAACATGTTAAGAAGAAAAGTATTAAATAGCATTATTTTAGTGAAGTTGGATGTACAGGTATTACAGTTTTCAAAAAAAGCCAAGCTCTTCTTTCTCATTCACCCTGGGTGAGCTTCCAGAGGATTCACAAAGGTAAACACAATTCCAACTACAAAGGAGAAAAACATACAGCGCTGGATATATACATCTTCCCTGCTATTACCTTTCATTATGCACTAGAAACCACGCTCTGCATCCACGTACAGAGACTGAGCAAACTCACTGCTACTGCTTATCCCCACACAGGTGAAATTAGGCAATGAACAGAAAGAGTCACAGAATACTGCATTTATGATGTTTTGTTAAAACTGGATATCAACCTCATAAATTACTTTTTTTTTTTTCCTAAGGTGTTCAACTTTCCTGCTTATTTCTTAATCATTTCTATTTTCATTTATCTGCAAGAGTCACTGTAGCACTGCAGTTTTATTCCACAAAATCCTGCTTTAATTCCAGTATAGCTCAACGTAAAAAGGCCTCCACATGTGACCAGATTTCTGAAAGACTTATAATCAAAACAGGGCAGGGAGATGAGAAATAAAGCTGAATTTTAAAACACCTCCCCTCACTGTTCTTCCTTCTCCCCAAGCTGTGCAGGGGATGGGGGTTGCAATCAGCTCATTGCAAATGGACTTTGCCACCGATTCGTCTCAGGGAGAGGCCTCCTCACACTTCCCACTGCTACACTGTGGGGTCTCACTCACGGGAGACAGTCCCTCATGAACTTCCCCAGCGTGGGTCCTTCCCATGGGCTGCAGCTCCTCACGAACTGCTCCAGCATGGGGCCTGCCCGGGGGCAGCTCCACACACAATGCCCCAACATGGGTCACCCATCAGGTACCGACTGCTCCAGCCTGAGTCCCTCATGGGATCACAAGTCCTAACAGCAAACCTGTTCTGGTGTGGGCTCCTCTCTCCCCAGGGGCTCCCAGGTATTGCCATGAACTTGCTCCAGGGTGAGCTTCTCACAAAGTCACAGCCTCCTTGAGGCATTCAGCCGCTCCCCAGTGGCCTCCAAGGACTTCAGGGGCACAGCTGCCTCACCATGGTCCTTACTACAGGTCACAGGGGAGTCTTTCTTTCAGGGCCCAAGCACCCTCCTCCCGCTCCTTCTCCACCGACTTTGGTGTCTGCAGAGATGTTTTCACCTTCTCACTCCCTGTTGCTGCTGCAGTTTAGCAACTGTGCAACAACTTCCTTCTCCTTCTCAAATACGTTATTCACATAGTCGCTACCTCAGTCACTAATTGGCCGGGCCTGGGCCAGCTGCGGGGTCCATCTTAGAATTGACTGTCCCTGGCCCTATCAGCTGCCGGGGAAGCTTCTGGCTGCTCTTTGTTTAAAGAAGCCACGCCTGTAGCCCCCTAGTTACCAAAAACCTGGCCCAGGCAAAACTATTACACACCATGTTAGGAGAATATAAGACATGCTATCTAGACATGTGTCCTGGTAAAAACAGAAAGACCTAATAACCCCTCACGGAACATAACTTCACCTACCAAATAAAAATGCTTAAAGATACAACAATACTTTGACTAAATACAACCAGAGGTTTGGGTTTTTTTTTTTTCTGCAAAAAACAGAAAATACTTTTTCCAGGCAAGCAGAGGCTATTAACATTCCAGGAGTTTCCATACCACACATTTAAAGCTGAACACGAAGAAATCTTGAGAGAAGGAAAATAGATCCTCTAAAGAGAAGAGCTCAAGACTGATGCACTGCCATGACTGTGCAACTCCAATCTAAAGGCAAAGAAAAGTCTCCTTCTTTCCTTAATAGGAGCGTATTTACAAAAAGTGCTACACAGCAAATCAAGTATCATAAGAAATTGTGCCTTGAAAATCAGATGTGAGAAGTGTGGATTTTAAACATCGTTTTAAGCACAAGCCATTTTAACGCTTTCATGTAATTCCTGGCATACCGATACTTAATTTCTGCTGTAACTAGGTGGCCTTCTCCTCAAGTATGTTCCTGAACCACACATGGTATAGCACTACAATTCTTCTAAGCCGATGCTGGAGGCACAATTTTTCTAGTCTACTATTGGAGTACATTTCTGTACAGAGTCTAAACTAAAAATAACATTAGCTATTTATATTTAATGTCTGCATGAAAAAAGTGTCTATTTAAGGTACAGCCTGTTGTCTCCAAGATGTCAGCAGTAAGTAATATTATTTGAAGTGCAATGTTTTATTTAATATTTAATGGAATGTATAATAAAACTAGTGGGGAAATATTGAAATTTCAGAGAAATATGAAATGTTCATCATTCAAATGTTTCTTCAGATTAACGATAGATGTTATCATGTGTATACCTAAGAATACAACACATATCTTAGTTTACCAAGGCATTAAACAATGTTCAGATATTTCAATGTATTTTATGTTATAGACACTGAACTTAAATTTCAACTTGTGTATCAAAATAACCCAAAACACTATCATGAAGTAATCATTTACATCAACACAAAGAGGATGCTTGATGAAAATCAAGTCCAGAATCATCCAGTCAGTTATCTTTCGGAAGCTACTGTAGTAATAATTTAGATCTGAGTCAGAAACTGCATTTTTTATTCTACCTGCCAAGTTTCAGGTTCATCATAAATGAAATTCTGCTACCAATCTGATTATACAAATGAAGACTTTCTTCCTGAAAAGATGAGTCAGAGGTCAAAGAAGTTGAAATTCACACTATTCTCTGATCTTTTTAAACACACACAGACAGCAAAACAAGTCTTTTAAGATAAAATATAAACTCAAAGCTAAATCTAATTCATACTAACTTCCTGAAAAATAAACCAAGTTACATCTTCTACCACTTAGCACAGCATCCAAGTAGGAAACTGGTGTTACAGTGGGCCTTTTACAAAATAATGCAAAACTTACCTAAGTGGCACCTCTTAATAAATTATCACCAGCCAAGGAGAACACTTCCTAAGACCCACAATACTCCTCTTTGGATGGGTTAATTACAATTCCATCAACACCTACAAGTTTTATGGGATCTATGCACAGAAGTTGGGGTCACAGGAGATGATCAAGTACAAGTCTGACTGCTTGCTTGTAGCATCCAAGTGCAAATAGTGGTCTTTTATGTATCTTTTTTCCCCCCAAGGCACATTTATTACTCAGAATTCATAAACTTCCAATAACCAGGTGATCACTTAAGTAAATATTTACTTATTTTTTAAAAAAAGTACGAGCCCATTTACAAAGACCTGGATAGAACATTACATATTGATATCCATTTATTTAAGAACTACCTCTTGTCCCACAGGCAATCATACAACAAGTCAATTTAAATCAAGAAACATATATCATGAATTCTTGTCTTGGTTTAAACTTATTCTAGACAAAACTAGCCATCTGCCTAAGGTGTGTGAAATCCACCCCTATAAAAATGCTTCTGACAGTCTGAATCAGCTACTGTCTTTTCTGTACAATTAGTGACGCCTGCTTATCTTTCTTTAGCCTTTTGATGCTGTATACTATTTCTAATAAGAAAGAAGCACAAAGGTAAGAAAAACTTTTTCTGATGGCCTTCATTTTATTTTTTTAGTTTGATACTATCTGTTCAACTAGACTTCTGGAAAACAAAATTTAAGAAAATGACACAACTATATCATAATATATCTTGGTTTAGAGTTTAATAGCAGCTCTTAGCTTGGCTGACCTTCCTCTTGGGTTTATTTGATTGTCCTTGGCCTGGGGTGTGAGAATTTTTTTTTGTATAAAACTCCACCTTGAGTTAGATTTTACATGGGGAACTTCTTGTGTATCTTCTTTGAAGCAAGTTTTCAGAGCCTGTCTGATCTTCTGCCTTGCACCAAGGTTGTACTTTTCTGTCATGTCTATCCCATGAAGAAAACGTTTGATTATACGATCTTCCAGGGAATGAAAGGAGAGGGCTACAAGGCGACCTCCAGGTCTGAGGAACTTCTCAGCTGTCTTCAGCCCTATAAAGAGTTCATGGAGCTCATCATTTACAAAGATCCGCAGGCCTCGAAAGGTTTTGGTAGCAACGTGTGTGGGTCTCTGAAGCAAGTCTTTCCGTGCGTACAGTGCTGAGGCTGGAAAAGCACCTGTCACAAATTTTAAAAGGTGTATGTTAATATCTTACTATTTCTACATTGCTATCATGACATGAATCCTTTCATGACCAATGAAAATTTCAAAGCATACTTACAACTAAACCCTGAGTGGTGAGCTGCCTTCCTTATAACATATCTTTAGTTTTTGCTTCAGATTTGCTTTTCTGAAAAGTAAACCCTACTGAACTGAGCTGTTTTGGGGTTTACTGTTTTGGATTTTTTTCCTAGAATCTTTCATTCAATTTCCTTCCACAAATGCTTCACAAAGTTAAAATAAAAAATGACAGTTGAAACCAAGACAGGGAAAAAATGAAGACGGGCTAGATAAATCTCACTATACAGCTCAGTGTAGTCAATGTTAGTTCAGTATTTGTGTTTGGGTTTATTATGTTTTTAAAACAAAAAGAAAATTAATACACAATGGATACAATTTTAACTGCCTTCTAGCTAATTGTGCATTTCTTTACAGGTAGAGGTGAGATGAAGACAAGGTCTACCTGGGGATGTTTCAGTTAATTACTTAACACTTAAAAGAGACATCCTTGTTCGGGAGTAAAAATCTGTTGACCACTGTTGTACACAAAAATACCATAAGCAATTTAGAAAATGCATCTGTTCATTTTTCACAGAGCTATCCAGCAGAACATGTCAAGGAGTGAGTTTGTTGGACCAAAAAAAAAAAAAAAATCAAATAAAACCTCACTGAAATTTCATCAGAAACTGTAATAGGACTATTTAATGTATTTGAGGCTTGCACCTTCATTATCTGAGTACAGAGCAAAAACCTAGAGAAGATAAATCTGATGGATCAAAGGGACTAAAGTGCAAAAGGCTTACAAGATCTATGAAACCGGAGTAAACTTATAATCTATTATGTAAGTGAGCAAAGGAGTCTGGTAAATGGAATGAATAATGCTAGTGCATAATTGGAAACAATTATTTTTCCAAACACGAGGGCCCATTAGAGATAAAGCAATAAAGTTGGTATGTGTGTATTTAAAAGCCTTTATTCTGTGCCACTGCTGAAATACAACATAATAAAGCAACGGGTTTAAAAGTAAATGCAGTTCATAATCAGGTAATTTATATTCTACCTAGTGGAGTAAAAGAAGGGAACATGATGCCCCTGAAATAAGTTGAGTAAAGTCACATTTACACAGGTGACTGAAATAAAATTTCCTATCATAGTCCAGTGTGCTGGCATAAAATAACCCATTAGAGGAATTTTTGAGAGTTTTAAAAGAAAGATTTTACTTATGTCAGACAATGTGTTGCCAAACACACAAAGTGATCATCAACGTTTGGCAAAGGAAGAGGCCAATAACAGGATGTAAAAATACAATCATGATTAAGAAAGCTATTATCATATATGCAAGATATCTAAGATGTGTTTCCTAACTAAATTTCCTACTTTAAATCTAACTGTTCCTGAATTAAATGAAGAGACACCATTCTAGCTGTGGCTGTTTCCTATGCCTATAGTCTGAATCTGCAAGTGAGAAAGTGGCAACAGGATCAACTTCTCCCAACACAAACTAGTGCACGGCAATCTGGCACAGTATCCCTTTCCACATTTCTTTACATTCCCAAAACCAGATTCTTTGAAAATGGAATCCTTAAAACAGCCACTGCCTGCCATTTGTAGCTTAATGCATAGAGGAATACCATGCTGAGCAAAATAAACAGTTTTCTTTCAATAGTCAACTGATAGCTAAAACACTAATATGCTCAGAACTCTTCAATAGTTAAGAGCAGGGATTGAAATCAGCATGTGATGTATTCAAAACCACAACAGGACACATGTTTCCATAGAATGAAGTAACTGACTAAACATACACAGCTAATATTGGGTTTCAGTCATAGTAGCATTTTTCTTCAATGGAAATTAAAGCTGAAATATCAGATACCTGAGTATCTTTTGAATTAAATTACAGAAGCCATGGTTTATTGAGTAAGCAATATTGTCTTTTTAAAAGGTGTGACATAACAAATCTATCTCTTTTTCCAAGCCTACTTTTAGAATCATTGAAAACAATTTAGAGCTGTGACTTGAAGAGCATCAATTTTAGGCTGAGTGATGGTGTTCACCTCTTAAAGCAGATCCAGAATTTTTTAACTATCATATTTTAGCAGTGTAAGTATTTTCTAAAAACACTGCTGCTTTGCTGGAGATGATCCATTTCTGATATTCTACGAGTATTTCAGTTTCCAAAAAGTATCAGAGATAGAAATGAAGCCAACTCACAAGAACACAGCATGTAATTTAGGTACAAAACTGACTGTGCTTCTTGATTGGGACCTACCCATAAAAACAGAAGCTGTGAGTGAGACCTCTGTTTAAATTCCAGCCTCATTGGAATTGTAGTAGAATACTGGGAGTTTTACCTCTTGAACAAACAAGGATGATGTAAAGATGTACTTCAAAATTGGCTTTTTTAAAATTCTAAATAGATGTGACATGCTGATATCTCGACAGATTTGTAGTAATCTGATCAGGAAGATTGCTATTTTTCAATTACAATACTGAACAGACAAACAAAAGCAGTGAGATATTCAGACCACCAGCATGACTAAGACACTAACAGGTCTTGGAAAAGTCCTTCCATTGGTCTTGCCATGTTTGTTCAGTGCAATACCTTCATACAGTTACCTTTTACAACCGTTAACTGTGACATTAGTTTACCATACACTGAAGAAAAAGAAATTAAATCCCAGATGTATTCTGTCAGAATGATACAACCTTACACACTTCAGTTGAACATGCACAAACAGCACTGCAGGTCATACATTATGGTACAGAATACTAATCTTTTGTAAACTTGTAAAGAAATACCACCACTTTGCAACTTTTTGCAACTGAAATCCTGCAAACTAATACCAAAATCAAACCATTTCCAAGTTCAATGACTTCTAAATCTATCTTCAGAGACTGGGATCTACCGACAAATGTAATCTATGGTAGTGATTACTGTCACACTGGTCTTCCATCCTTTTAGTAAAGGCAGTAGATTTTGATCTGTATTACAGAGGTGAAAAAATTTCCTACCCCACTCTTCTTCCTCTGGTATAGTTAAGTAAAAACCTATTTGTGTTTTCTGCCAAGGTACAAAATTTCTCACCCAGCCCCCTCCAATTACCATGACACTAAAAGAAAGTCCTTCCTGGCAACAGTCTGTACCATGTACAAAAAGATTAAAAAAAAAAAAAAAAAAAATCTGTGTGAGAAGCTTGTAAAATGAATTTCATTCATAAAGACTCCACACTCCTGGGGAGATGATGGGTTTGAAATCCCAGAGAGAGAAATTATCATTTTTAGTTTTGGGATGCCCTGATGCTTCTTACAATTTAAAAAAATCTAATAGATTCACATGTTGAAGTGTACTGAAATTTTAAAGCTTGTGAATGAAATTAGCAATGTGCTGTGCCTGTCAATATGAACTACTGAAGTCCCCAGAGTGTATGAGAGTGGGAGAGTTTAAAAATTGATTCAGATCGTGCACCTGTTTGCAAGAATGTGTCTGTTGAATTAGCATCGCACATAATAAGTTTCTGTGACGCAACTAATGTCCTTTTGTCTAGGCTCCCTCAGTAGAGTGTTAATTCTCATACATTTGAAATTCAGGCAATATTACAAATTCCAAACTGATAATTGAAGTCTATAAATGTGAGTCGATCTCAGTGAGACTGGATTTAGCCATTAAAGTTCTTCTTGAACTTTTCAAACTTCTATAATATCAATTCCTTTCAAGATAAGTCCAAAATATTACATGATCTCAAAATGACCTGTTAATAGATTACACATCTAAGTAACACTGAGGAAAAATTACATTTTGAACAAAAACTAACAGATAACAAGGTACATTGCCCACTGAAACAAAAGTAGATCGTCAGTTCTATGGAAAAAGCATACTAAAATTGCACTCTAAAAATTTCACTCTATTTAACCAGTTTTCCTGCACATTAAGTTAAACCTATTGCTTCCAAATAACTCAATGAGCTTCAGAAAAAGCCATCAGGAAGTGCTTCTTAATCAACTTCCACACGTCTCTTCACAGACCTTCAGTTGAAAACTACAAATCCTTAGCATTTACAAAGCATTCAGCATTGCAGATAGTTGTGTGACAACTACAAACAGTGAGTTCAATTGTGCTGCGAGATGATGTTCACACGGCTGAACAGAAACATCTTTTTTTACCATGTAAACTGCAGACTCCATAGTTCACAGAGCTCTCCATATTTAAATGGATCAGAAGGCTTTTGGACAACATTTAGAAGAACAAAAAATAAAGCCAGTGTTTTTTAGGACCTTATTCATTGGTTCAGTTATGTAGCGAGACAGTTTTCAGGCTATATGTCAAGAAACAGAAGAAATTATTTTCCTGAAATGGAACATAGGAGAGCAGGAAATCACTTGGATACTTGAGTTAGCCCCAGACTGTTGTAGGCAATCTTGACATACAAATCTATTTTTTTTTCCAGATGTACTTTCTAATTAGAACTCTTGCTAATACAAACTTGAGAAATAGCTGATTGAACTGTAACTGCAGTGGAGCTTGTTTGTTTTTTTTTAATTTCATCCTTCAGTCTTATTTCACAATCAATTAGCAACAGCAATACACTTTCTAACCTTTTCTGAGGTGGTGGGAAAAACCAAAAGTCTAAAATTCTGTAACTAGAAAGGATTTGTTCCAGTTTCAGGCAAGTCCCAGTTTAGATTCACTGGGATTCTCGTTTCAGTTGGACATTAAACTTTGGGATTCTAGAAAATCCAAAACCACAGTAGCCTATAACATGTGAAAGAAGTATGGACTATATATGAATTCTCAGATATTGACATCAGCAGAGAAAGAGACATAAATACCCAAGACTCATTGGACAGATTTTTTGCTTCTTTTCTGGCTCCTCTACAAAATGGTCCTATTCTGGAGAGATAATCATGCTTGTACAGAGGCTGCAAAATCCAAAATGCAAGATTTTATTCTAATTAATATTTTATTTTTTAAAGCACTTGGCATTTAACTAATAGGTCATAGATTTTAAGCTGGTGAAGTCCTGAATTAATCAGGATTTTTTTAGTGCTGTGCCACCAAGAAGATGCTGTAGCTGTGGTCTCTCACACTTCAGCTCTGGCTTACCTCAATAACTTCACAGATATCATTTTGTGTAAGAATATGCATACTGATAATGACAAATTGAACAAAATATATTCCAGTTACCAGACATTTTCTTAAGGTATAATCAGTTCAAAACCTAATAGGACCCATCATTGTGCTCCTTTACTGAAGGAATCAAATATCAATTGGACTTTTAACCAAACAGGGATCAATGTAAGAGTAACTTGTTTTAACTACTTCTATACTTTGAAAAAAGCACAGAAGACGTACACATTAGGTGTCTAGGCTGACAGGTGCTAGATTCATTGTCCTTGGCATGCATAGTATCTCATACATGCCTGATTCATCCACTAGTCTGCTCTTCAAGTACAGTTGACAGTCTGAAGCAAGAAGAAAAAATCCTTTTCATTGTCACAAGAGGTGACCATTAAGTGATGACTCATGAAACACATTAAACATAAAGGGATTTCAGTCACTGTCTTTTATGCACTTGTGCTAGTGCACAAAATAAATTCAGAATATATTTCATACTTATAGCCCATAACATTAGATCTATAGCATAGCAATATAGTTGCTTCAATCTCAATAATGGCTCACTGTTTTAGAGAACTGTTTCAAAAGGCATGAGATACATGTAACACAACCTAAATTATTAGTTTATGATGTTGATACCAATGACTATATTAAAAATGTATCTCATCAAGTTTTATAAAAAACTCTTAGTGTTTTATCACTTTAGGTTTTTAAAGAGTGTTTGTTCCTCACACCCACGGGCTTACAACAGCAAACAGTGTACTCAAGTCCTTTGAGGTCATCAACTAAACTTTGGGACTTGGTTAACTGGGCACTTTTCTCAAGTATCCTGACTCATGTAAATCCAAATCTTGTAATTTGGTTTGTCGATCATTGAAAGTAAGGCATTTAAACTTCCAAATTATAGTAATGCAAATTGTTATCAACACAATATATTTTTCTAATTCTTCACGACATGGACACAACGTTTAGCAGTATTCTTTAGCAAATGTTGAATTTGGACAGTCATTTTAAAGGAGTCAGCAGTTTACACTTATCTGTGACAAGACCCAGTAATTTTCATTTCTTGATTAAAAAAAACATTAAATATCCCAACATTACAAATTATAGTGTTAATGAACAGGGTTTCTCTCTTCAATTTTTTCCTTGAAAATTTTACCTTCAGAAGACAAACATGAAGGTTCTTGATGTGAGCACAGCTCCTGCCTAACTACATTTTGTTCAAGTTGTTTACAGTGGAGAGCAAGTAAGATGAAGTGTTTCAATAGTCGCTTCAGGCTGATCTAGTTGGCATTCATAAGGTGAAGCAAGCCATGCATTGCTTTATTTTTTTTGCTTCCTGGTTCTTTAAGCAGACAGAAAGGATCTGATTTCATTTATAATTGGGAAGTGCCATGGTACGTCCCCTCAAAAATAGTAAAATGAAGAAATTTAAAACTAAGAGACGTATATGATGTATTTGTTATCTGAAGCCTTATCAATAGCTAGGATAAAGCTGCTGTTATTCTGTGCTTCAACTTGGGTGGCAAAATGATAAATCACTTCATGTAAAATCTATTATTAAACTAATCGTTGAACTATAATATAAAAAGTAGGAGCTAAGAAAAACCCCAAGAGTGTGCTGACATCAGAGCAGAATAGGCAGGATTAGATCCTGCATGATTTCAACTACAAATAGATCCCTCTGGGACTTGGGGGATTAATATTTTTTCTCCTCAGCCACTGTGAAGAATTAATGAGGGTACCTGCAACAATGCTTGCAAGCTGCTGAGTTCTGGTGATGGGGTATATGCTGCGTGCCTGAACGATGGCTGAAGCGATTTTCTTGGCATGCCTCTCCTCCCCGTATGTTCTCAGGATGGACGCAAGCGCCTGTTGATCTAAAGCATTCACAACATCAGCAGCGGTGGGCATGTCAGGGTACCTACGCACAAGAAGAGCCAATTAGTTCACTGACGTCAGTCTTCATTGACAAGAGGTGAAGCTTCATAGCATTGAGACATAAAGTCAAACACACACACTGCATACAAGTGCCTTTGAGGTTTTCAAATAAGAGACAGTGACTCTGTGAAAAGATACAGTATTCACCTTTGCAATCCTTTCTCTTGCTATTTGAAATGGAATTTGTTCCTTGACATCAATTAGAAAAGATGAAACTTCCAAGTATCATCATAAGCTACGCTTAATCAGTTGACAAGAATAAATACATTTCAGTACCATGTTTCAATGGAAATGCTGTGTGAGTTTCTATTTTGCCAGCTTTACAACATAAACTTGCCTCTTGTGAGTTCATTTCAGTCACTTTTGTGTTACTTTTTTTTTTTCCCAGTCAGAACTGATTTCAAGGATCTTTTCTTTCCCATCTTCTGCTGTGAAAACAATTGCTCATGAAAATTACTTTTCACAAAAAGGTTTAAGAACTTATACCCAAGTACTGTTTTGAGAGACTAGAAATTACTTAATGCTACCAATAACAGGAATTATTATAATGGGAACAGTATAAACATGTCTTCATTTTTTACAGTCTCTGTCATTTAGCTGCTGAAATAGTTCATGGTGTTTTATGAACACCATGTATGGGTTTACTAATCAAAGATAACAGAAAACCTACTTAATTTCCCTTCTGCAAAGACAAGGACATGTGGAACATTTGTCAGGCATTTATTACTCTCCTGCAGTATTTTACCGAAGACAACAAAACTTAGAAATCAGAAGCAAGTAGTATCATAGCAACAACCGTAGCATAAGGCTTTTGTTATGCCACAGGTATCCTTTGTTCTTATGTTTCTGTTCCATGTGTGTATTCTCATGATGCAAATATAAGCCTGCAGTTCAGATTCTGTATGATCTAAGGACTAAATCCCAGGAGGATCACATGAGCTCTTAACACAACAGTGGAAAAAGCAAATATGATGAAATTTGTGTTAAGACTTAACATTAATGTGTGACAATAACTCTTTAGAAACTGAGGATTCCTGTTGGCTTTTTTTTTTTTTTTTTATTGCTCACACAAAAATCACACTTTAGACTACAGGTTCATCAAAACACAAAGCAAAACTTTGACTTCTCCCAATAATGCAAAATGCAATTGCTGCCATCATGTATACATAGAGATCTTTGTTCATTCATGTAAAAAGCACAATGCTACAGAAATATATTGGGCTGTTGGAAGATGTAAATTGCTCCATAAGCAGCAATTGTCATTCCACTATTGATTTTCATGCTCTTGAATGTGCTAAACACCAATTCTAATATATTTAAATAGAGGTGATTTATTTAGTAATTGTTGATGTTACAAATAAGTAAGGCTGACATGCTTCCCGCACAATGTGAAAGGAAGCTTATCATATTGCTACAGAAAGCTTAGAAGAAATCAATGGGCATGGAAAACAACATTATACTACTGTGTTGAAAGCAATGCTGCTTTCTTATTTCAGTTGGAATAGCTCATGGATGGGATTTTATTTCTTTATTGCTACTACATTCCTTTTTTAGAAAGCAGTGGGTCAGATGGCCATTGCAGGAAAGAGGGATGTTGCTCTTTTCCTGAGGGAGCAACTGAACGTGTTCAAGTGAAGGTTCCACAAATAGTGAGGCAGAAAAGCAAAGGCACTGCAGTAAGGGGTTGTGAGCCCACAGATCAAGTACAGTCTGAGAAACTGCAGAAATAAAAAAGACAAGCCTCTGAAAGTGAGATGCCCCTGTGACTGCATTCCATACGCTCCAAAAATGTAAAACTGTACTGACATGCCTAATGAAAGTGTTACTGGTGTAATAACTAGTCACTGGAACTTTCCTCTTATTTCGAAGTTGATAACCAGAGTTTTCATTCTGAAGATCAAAAACCAGCTTTGTGGAAAAAGAAAGACAGCATACTCATGCAAAATTAGATATGGTTTCATGATGAGAATTCTTCAGTTTAAGGTGAAATGAACTGCATGGGGATTGCTGAGCAGATTTTGAGTTTCAAGGATAAATATTTTATTAACAAATACCTGTCACTGTCCATCCTCATGTCCAAAGGTCCATCCTTCTGCAGAGAAAACCCTCTTTCAGGTGTATCAAATTGCATTGAAGAACAGCCAGCGTCCAAGAGAACTCCATCTAGAGTCCCTGGCTCAACTCCAGAGGAGATTAACAAATCCTCTGACTGGCTAAACTGTCCTAGAAGAGCTTGAATCTGTTTCCTGTAACAAAACAAATAAATAGCCTCAATTTTAACGGTGCAGTGCCTTCCCCTTGTATAGTAGGAATTAGATAGTAGCACTCCTCTCAGAAACAATAGGGCTATTGTCAAAGTAAAAGTTTAAGTACTTTTCATATGTCAACACTGAAAACTGGTCCAACTCACCAATCAGCAACTACTTAAGATTCTTTAACTCTTCACTCCCTTCTTGCTTGATCTCAAAGTAATGGAAACTCAAAGGGACACCTCTCACATTCATTGGGAGTGCCCTGATGGCCAGGTTACTTGCTATACTGAACACTGCCCTTAGTCAAGTTAGGCCAAAGTATAGAAAAGGACAAACAGTTCTGGGACTTAAAGGAGAATCAGACAAGATCAATATGACTGCACAGCCTGGTGCTTAATACTTACCTGTCAGGGAAAAAAAAAAAAAAAAAAAAGAACTGGCTTCCTGCCATGGGACAAATCTCTTTCTTGTTAGTGGCATTTGCTCTTTTAAAAATAATTAGCCAAATGAAGCACCTTACATTATAAGCAGATAAAATACTTCAGTGTAGTTTCAATTCAGGCACTTAATCACGGAGGAGGGTAGAGCTGACATGTATTTTTGTGCTTAGCAGTCTTCTTTCTTAAATAAGAAAGTTCTTTCTTAAGAAAAGTGAGAAGTGCCACAGCAAAGGAGAAGATGACAGATCTGAGGTACTCAATGCCTTCTGGGGTGTCTAAATGCAGACTTTTGATTCTTGATGATATATCAGGTGACTTGGAATTAAATCATGTATTTTATCTATCTCTCAAAGTCTCAATGGATTTCATAGATTTAAAGATGTGTGTTGCTGTACTTTGAAGCACAAGGTTCACTGGGTTAACGCATATTTTGTCTAAGCTACAGTGGCAGCAGACACTGGATGAAGAGTTCAACTCCTTTAACTGTTTCAGCTACAAAAGGACAGCTGAATCTTCAGCATTTTGAGAAGAAGCTGATATTTTGAAAAAGTTTTAAATCTAATCCTTCTTTCAGGTCAGCTTAACATCAAGGCAACAGGCACTAATAATTTAGTCAGCTCCAGTGGCTACAGTTATAAAGTAGTGTATGAACAGGGAATCAGAACCTGTTTTGCATCCATCTAATTGGAGTGAGAAAATGCTACCAATGTTAACAAAGAACAGAGGCAAAAGGCTCCATTAAAAGAAAGAAGTTATGAACATAACCATATGGAAGAACATTTAGCAACACAATGGTATCCTCGTTACAGCAGAATGAATCAACTTACTTAACACAGCACAAAAATTGGGAAATATTTTGAGTGAATAGATTTCATGAGGGATATCATGATCACACACATGCATTTTTTAGTTGATTACCGTCCAGCACACAATTAAATATAACAATTCATCTTAATAAGAACTGACAGCTCCTGAAAAGCACAACAATCCATTTAACATATTTAAACCAATTTAAGGTATACAGTTATAGCTTTGAGATCGTATTTCCCCTCAATATAATAAGAAGAATTTTCTTGAAAATCTGTACCACTTTGTCCAACTGACAGTGTTTCTAACTTTACAACTCGTGCAGAGGAATGAACTTTGAAATCCCACATGTAGGATATGAAATTAAATGAGATGTGGAAACAATTATAAATTGCCGTTCCCCCAGCAGACAGAACTCCTTGTCAGCAGCTATCAGCTAGTGCTGTACTGTGCTGCCAATCAATCTGAACAATGATTCTGAACTCTATTTATTATTTGCTGGAAATTTGATTGCATTTCTTTAAACAAGTTGTAAGCACAAGGATGGCTAAGATATCTGGGACAGTGGTCTTGGTTGTGCAGTCTGTCAACCCTCTGTGATGAGGAAAAGATATTTAAAGCATATTTGATTTGAAGAACATTTGAAGTAAGTTGAAATTTACTTTTTGGTAGAGAAATGCTTCAGCTGGAAAATGTTTCTGAGTTTGCAAATAAAAGAAGAAGACTGAAAAATAATGAGATGGGCATTTTGATGTCAGCCTTTTCAGCTCTGAAATTACAGTTTCTGTATATAACCTGTTTGTAATACACTGTGTTTTGTGTACCAATAGTGGATATGGGTGTCTGGGTGAATATAAATCCTTACTAAAAGAAGATGCTCTTCATGAGATTATAATGACTACACTAAAATGTTCAGGCCAGTTGTCTGAATTCCTGTTGCTTTGTGGACTAGAAGAAACAATTTAAAGCATCTTGGGTATCTCATATATTTCAACTAATCAAATCAAGTACACAGCTACGAAAAATGTATTACCTTACAGAAGGAAATACAAACATTCACTCTTTTTTTCAGTAGAACAGTAACAGCTATGATAGGCATGACAATGACTAATCTATTAGATTATGGGCATGACATATTTATTTATTTAAAATATTTTACCAAACATTCTGAAGGATTTATTGTAACATAACAAAACTTTTCTACCATTCTTTATGACTTTGTTCAAGTAACTGCTGCATAACACACTATTTTCTCTACAAATGCTTAATCTAGCCTCAATTCTGCCTTCAATTTTTGTTTACATCATCTGTAAATTCATTTAAAAAAATGTGTACCCTATGCTAAAACCATTTATTTCCTACAGTTACATGCCTTCTGCTCTCCCCAGGTATGCAGAAATTCCTCTCACTTTTTTTTTTCAGCGTTTCAATGTTTTCTTTGGACATTACAGGATTTATGTTCCATGACCATACTTACCTAGTGTGAAAATCTATTACCCTTTCTGTCTTAATATATTGCAAAAGCAGTGCTTACTGTAAAAAGCAGGAACGGTAAATGAGGGAATATCCCTACATACCAAATAAACCAACCAAGTCTACAGTTCAAAAAAGCTTGAAGGGTCAGAAGAGAGAGAGCACATCAAAACATCACAGATCAACACTGAATGGGGGTTTTAGGCAAGTCTTGGAACCATCAAAAGTTTTTAAGACTACAATGGGCCACATAGAGAACATTTTAATAATATGAGGTGATCTTTGAAGGTTACGATCTAACTGAAGCCACTTGTCTTGCTTAAGAGAAAACATTTGAGCTTAGCGTTTGAATACAACTTTACATACACAGAACATTTTAGAAACATTTAAAAAATCCTATTAAGAGGTTTTAGCCCCTCTCATAAATGTGGAAGAAAGATTTGCAGGGTTTAATACTGAATGACTTCTTACCTATGTAGCAAGTTAAAACAACTTCAGATATTACGGTCTGAGGATGCAAAAAAGCAGACAATACCTGTCATATGTTTAGCTCTCATTTGGCTTGTGTGTGGATGTCATAATAGTGTTGCAATTTTTGATAATTTCCAATTGCTACAGTCAAGCAACCTCTAACTTCTCAAAACATGCGATGTGTTCCCTCTCTCTTTACTGACATTCTCCAAGAAAGAGATATTCAAGAACAGTGGGAACAGAGGCAATCTAGCCAATTTTTAAAACAATAAAAAGTTATTTCAGCTGCTACATATGTTATTGGGGTCATTATAGACTTCATTGCACAGTAATCTCAAGAGCTTGTAGAATTCTTGTATTGTTTGCTACAGTTGGAAAATAACACAGACCTTGGGTTCAGGACCCGTTGCTCAGGTCATAAAAGAGTATTTCATTATATTATACTATGACACAGCATATTTACCTTGATAGACTGCCCTGGATTCACACTTCCCAATTACATGAATGAGCAGAACAAGAAAGAGTTTGAAGTCTCCTAATGTATTTCAGGCTCTTCAGCTTTCAGTTAACCTCTGATAATCTACAATGGTTGGTAAAAATATTTCTTCTTTATTTTACTCAGCCAGGAGGGATGTGAACAGGCAAAACATAAAACATGACTATAGCTTCTACAAGATAAACAGAGGAAATCTCTTCACTTACCTAGTTTCTCCATTGTCAACAGAGATTGCTGTGAGATCAATCATTCCAGTAATTTCACAGAAAACTAGGATTATGCTTTCATGATGCTTCAGCATTTTTTATGCGTGTGTAACAATACTTGCTCTTAATCTTTCACTATTGCACCCCTTACAAACTACGCATGAATACAGAGAAATTCAGGAAGTGATGATCCCTTGTCAAGAGCGAAAACTACCTTCTACTCAACCAGAATAAACGGCTTCTTTGAGAGAACTTGGGAAAAAAAAGCTAACTCTTGCCAACACACATCAGACAAGGAGACCAACCTGGAGTTTCGTTAGATTCGGTAACTCCACTGAGACTGCCAGGAGGGGTGCCAATTAGCACCAGCTGTAATGAGGATATCTGCACAACCCGGTTTGATGCCACTGACTCACCTCACCTATGTCGCTGCCAGACTGCCGTGACTTTCACTGAGGGCTGTGCTGCTGCAGGCACACTCAGACGCAAACCAAACTGCTCCAGTTATATATTCCTGGAACTTTCTGCACACTACCTGGAAATTGCTGTGAGTGTTCCTCCACCTCAGTGCAACACCCCTCTCAAAAAAACATACCTGAATATTCTGTGAAACATTTTAAAATGACCTCTGACAGATGGGAAATTGGCATGGTGTTCATGTTCACAAAGGAAAAAAATTCTAACACCTATCCACTTACAAACAAACCCCATCATTACACTCCTAGTTTTATACAAATCTAATTACAGCTCTGAAAAAAAAAAAAANTGTGAGTGTTCCTCCACCTCAGTGCAACACCCCTCTCAAAAAAACATACCTGAATATTCTGTGAAACATTTTAAAATGACCTCTGACAGATGGGAAATTGGCATGGTGTTCATGTTCACAAAGGAAAAAAATTCTAACACCTATCCACTTACAAACAAACCCCATCATTACACTCCTAGTTTTATACAAATCTAATTACAGCTCTGAAAAAAAAAAAAACACATACATCTATTTGAGAGAACTAACATTTTAGTCTAGGCTGGGCTTTATGCTACAAAATTACAAGACCAAATCTCAGCCACTGATAAAGAAAGACTCAAAACCAGGCAGAATATTTCAACAGCTAATTCCATAGAACCAAGCAGATGAGTATTTTCCAGTTTGAAGGCTATAATAATTTTTTACTCCATGTGTGAAGATCACAGAAGTATCATTTCAAATATTTATGAA